>CM034708.1:7248396-7269362 GCA_020142125.1 Phrynosoma platyrhinos
TCGTAAGTAGAGGTACCACTGTAGTCATTATGTTAGGCATAAAACTATAGGGGTTTTGGGTTTTGTTTTTTTTACAGCAATAATCCATTGAAAGAACCTTGCTCATCCACTAGTAAATTCATGAAAGCCCATTGAAATAAAAGGGTTTTTTCTTGACATCAGAACAATGGGAAGGATGCGCAGCCTAACCACCCTTGGAAGGAAATTCCATGACCCACAAACAACCACTAAGAAAACCCTCTTTTATACCCCAACAGATATACCTGCAAGGGTGTTAGTACCAAGAAAATATCTCATTTCCAGGCAGGGTCACATAGGAGCATGGTCCTTCAGATAGCCCAGTTCCAAGCCATACATCTAGTACTCAAGCCAATAAATGTACTGCCTGATATACCTAAATATCTTGAGTTATGTTTGATAGCCAAGTTAAAGTTTACCATAAAAGCGATTGGTATTCACCATTTACTGTGTGCTACGTATTTCATTTATACATTGTATATAATTTAATTTTTGCTGTCTCTCCCTAACTACCCTGAGCATTTTTGACTGGTCAGATAGATTTGTATGAATTCAGTGAATGAGATATTAAAATGATTTTTTTCTAGGTTAAGGAAGTTTGTTTCTCGAATTGGTACAGATTACTCAATCAGGTTTTTAAATATTTTTTTAAGTTGGTTCTTTACATTCCTCTGAGAAATATAGATGAAGGGCTTAAAAACTTCCTATAGGTTGCTAAGGATTGGTGTATGTATTTTGAATAAAAATGTATTTATAATGTCATATCAGTGTTGTCACCAGTGTGTATAGATAAATGCTCAGTCACTTACTGTTTTCTGCTTTCTTTAATCACAGCTCCGGAAAGCAGTGATGGATCATATATCTGATTCCTTCCTTGAAACCAATGTTCCATTACTGGTTCTCATTGAAGCAGCCAAGAGTGGTAATGAGAAAGAAGTGAAGGAATATGCTCAAGTGTTCCGCGAACATGCTAACAAGTTAGTCGAGGTAAGTTATTTAGACTTCAATCTTATACATGCTATAAGTGTATGTCTTTTCTGATTTCATTTCGGTGTGGCAGTATAAAGAATTTCAAAAGGTGAGATTATGAGTCTTTGGACATTTTTAAATGTTTTCCCCCCATTTCAGGATTTTTTCTGAAAATTTTGTTTGGATTTTAAAAAATGTCTTTTTGTAACACAGTGAACAATGTATTCCACGAAATCCACTGTTTCCTATGTGCAACTGTTCAGAAATAATATTTTAGGGGCTGGGTTTTTTCCCCAGGAAAAAAATACCCAAGATACAAAAATGTCTTGTGGCAATTTACCTGTTATTTTCCCCAATGAGCCATCATGATGGCTAAAAACATCTTTTCTCATTGCAGAAGAGAATACATGTGAGTATTCTTATATCTTTAATATGCATGTACCTTAGAGTAAGTCCCATTTAACTTAGGGATGAAACAGACTGGGGGAAGGGGTGAATTCAAGATACCCTTTCCAAAGACAGATTAGGACTGCGGCAAACACACACTGTGGCCCCAATCTGCCTTTTCCCTAGCCAAAAAAAGAGCAGCAAAGATCCACTCCTTTTACAGCCAGGGAAAAGCTAGGCAAAGCCCTACATTGGCTTGAAGCTGGCTGCAAGGTGCTCTGGCAGCATGCAGCATAAACCGCGCACATCTAAACAGCTGGGCAGCTTCAAGACATCTTGGGGGGTGTGCGACATATAAACGCCAGGGCCCCAAGCCACCGGGAAGCCGGCTTTTACAGCCAGTACATTCCAGCTCTTGGGCTTTACTTCTAAATATTCATATGTAGGATGACAGCCTCAGATATATTTAGGGTTTTCAATATATGGGCAGCAGGTAGTAACGTTAGAAACTTCATACAAATGCAATAATAGTGTTGATGGTTTTAAAAAACTGAGTATTTTTGTGAAGCACATATAACTGTTACAACAAAAACAGGCTAAAAAGACTGTCAACTGATACAGTGAGAAAGTTAAGTAATTTTACAGTTTGGCATTGCTGTGTTTGGAAGGTTACTGTCATGCCTCCTTCACTATGTAATCCCCCTCAATTCTATGTTAGAAATCAGGTATTGGAGTATTTCCTGATGCCTTTCAGCATCAGCTAATAAAGTAAAAAGATACTTAACAGAAATAAAGAGAAAGCTCTCTTTTTATATGAAAGCAGTTTTATTCTGTGTTCATTGGCCACTGACTCAAGTCGCGTAATACCTTCTCTTCTAACTGGGAGTGGCTGTCCAGGGTTTCAAGGGCACATCCATTCCAAGCTGTATCTTCAGCATCCCTGGTCAACCCCAAATGTTGTTACAGAAACAAAAAAGCTTTTGAAATCTGAGATGACAAGGATAGCACCTGAGGCATTTTGCATGCAAAGCAGATGTTCTATGACTGATACAGGTACCTGTTTTTGATCCAGTTGGGTGGGCATTGTTGTAATCCTGCCAGTTGATATAGCCCACAAATGGCGAGGCCATAAAGGACAAAATAGTATGACAACCATACAATCCGGACAGTACAGCCCCTTGAAAAGTGCCAAATGTGCACCTGATTTCAATTGAGGCCCTTCCCCCGTCTTGGCTTAGACTTAAAGGTATAAGCCTGGGATTTGAAGCCCTTGCATCTCCAGAAGTTCTTGTTGGACATGCTCAGGTCATTTATTCTTGGCATCAGGAATCATGGAATTCTTGGAGGAAGGTGTATTATCCCATTGTTGATGCTGACTCAAGGGGCACTAATGTTTGCCTGAGCCGATCAGTCACAGGCTTACGGCTCACACTTGGGGATGTCAGATCTTTCAGATCAAGGATCTCTGTCTCTCAAGTTATATTGGAATCTGATCTTATGATTAGCACTAGAAACACTGGAAGCTACTAGAAGCAGTAACTTTAGGCCAGAGTTTATCATGTTTCATTTGAAAATTATTTTGATAATGTTAACAGTTGAGATTTGAATTCACTTACCCAGACACTAATAATTGAAATGGTTTAATTCAAAAGGTTAATTATCTTGTTAATCAGATCTTAGTGTGGGGCCACACCATAAAATTTGCAGCAAATGACGTGGAGGTTGTCACTGTTGACTGTAAGGAAGCACATTTTGTTACTTGCTTCTTCAAATGGTCTCTCTTCTTCCTTTTAAAGTTGCCTGTCTGCAACTTGGACATTTTCTTCACATGGAATGCAAAGCACACACTGATTGTTGCCTGGCAATGTTGGGAACTAAGCACGTTTGGGAACTGTTAGATTGGGGAACATGGGATTTCATCATACAACTTCTTTTATTTGTGTTTTGTTTGGTTTGGTTTTTAATTAATAAAAAAAACAGTATATATAATTCTATTCAATTTATCACATATCTACAGCTCTCATTTCTTACCATTTCCATGAACATGTACACTTCACACACTCTTCAAATGCTTTGTTTGTTAAAGGTATTTATTTATTTAGTTAGTTATTTAATTTACCGTATATGCTGTCTTTCTCCCAGAAAGGGACCCAAGGCGGCTCATGAATAGAAACTCTATTAAAACTTATTACAATAAAACAATTAAAACATCACATAAAAACAAGGTAAATTGCTGCGTATTCATTTCACTTACAGGAGTGCGTCTCAGGATATCTGATATGAAGATCAAGCAATTGTTGCTTTCCAATTATTGTTTGTGTCCAGTGGGTACAGTTGATCTTTATTTCCCCCCACAAAAAAAAAAAAACTTGCCAGGGGCCAGCATCCTCTTCCAATAAGTAGATAGCTACAAAGATCTTGATCCAGCGAACCAACATGATTCCTAATCTGAAATTTGAGAGTTTCTGGACCTATGCAGAAGACTTTTCTGCATCACTGAATCATTCTATCTTTACTGCTTCCCCATTCCCAATTAAGAAATATGGCCTGTAATGATCAATGAAAGAAAGCTAAAAAGGCCAATGTGATTCTAGGCTGCATCAATAGAAGTATAGTGTCTAAATCAAGGGAAGTAATAGTGCCACTCTATTATGCTTTGGTCAGGTCTCACCTGGAATCCTGTGTCCAGTTCTAGGTACCACAGTTCAAAAGGGATGTTGAGAAGCTGGAGCATGTCCAGAGGAGGGTGACCAAAATGGTGAAGGGTCTGGAAGCCATGCCCTATGAAGAATGACTTAGGGAGCTGAAGATGTTTAGCCTGAAGAAGAAAAGGTTAAGAGGCCCTGTTTAAATATTTGCAAGGATGTCATATTGAGGATGTTTTCTACATATCCAGAGAGTAGGCCCTGTAGCAGTGGATTCAAACTAGAAGAAAAGAGATTCCACCTCAATATTAGGAAGAACTTCCTGACAGTAAGAGCTGTTTGACAGTAGAACACAGTCTCTCAGAGGGTGGTGGAATCTCCTTCTTTGGAGGTTTTTAATCAGAGACTAGATGGCCATCAGTTGGGGATACTTTGATTGTGTGCTCCTGCATGGAAGGGGATTGGATTGGATGGCCCTTGGAGTCTCTTCCAACTCTATGATTCTATGATTCTAACACAACTATTGCATGCAGAATCGAGGGATCACAAGTGCAGTCTGTAGCATCTGCAGTTTTAATGGTCAGCCATCTAATAAGCGTAATCTTCTCTGTACCCATCTTACTGTAACTGTATAATTGAAGGAGTGTATGTTAAGTAGAATGAGAAAGAGAAGGGGAAGTGACAAGAAAGCAGAATGGGAAGAGTATCTAGAGAGAGAAAGGGAGAAGCCAAGATAAAAAGAAATGGCGGATGAGTTTGAGAAAAACTTTTTACTTAACCATCTAAGAGCCTAGTAGTATGTAATAAATTAAAGAATTGCTAAAGGGTTCATTGAAGCTCATCTCAAATAATATTATAGGCTGATTGTATATTGTACAATCATTTACAACAGAAATCAGTCCAGAATATAATCAGTAAAGGGAGAACATTTCCTGAAAGGAGTCATAATGCACCCCCACCCCCAGGCAGACTCCACTTTCCTTTCATACAGGTCCTGTCATTCAGCTCTTCAGGCCTAAAAGTTTATTCTAAAGGGCTCAAATATTATAAATACATATGTATATGTCCAGAACAGAATCAATAGAGGAGGAAAAATTACTGAGGAGAGTCATAATGCATACCCAGGCCCATTCCATACATTCCTTTGGCTGCTCCATGGCCTTGATTTTCTTCTAAATAAGCAAATCATTCTCCACCCCATTCCCATTCCACTCCAAGGCTGCATTTATAGTGCAAAATTAATGCAGTTTGACACTGCTTTCATGGGTCAATGCTACAGTGCTATTCTGGGACTTGTTTTGTGAGCTATTTAGCCTTCTCTGTCAAAGAGCTTGGGTGCCACAACAAACTGCAAATCCCAGTATTCCATAGGATGGAGCTTTGACAGTTAAAGCGGTGTCAAATTGCATCAATCCTGCAGTATGGCATAGTGCTTTTCAATAGGTATAGTAGGCCTGAACATAGCACATTTACTTAGCATAAAAAATGTGATCTTCATAGACATAGAAATAAAACATGCAAGTTGCCCTACCGCACAGGATCCTGTTTTGCTGCTGCTTTACAGTAATGTGGAAATGGGCTTTATTTAAAACCAAAGGTTGGGTTAAGGTTAATTCTTGCATTAACTAAGACCCCCACCTTATTTTCCATTATCTCCCCCCTCTCTTAAGTTTAGCTGCTTTTGTGGTCCAGAAAGCCAACCATGTGAGCCCCAGAAAGGTCTTTTATTCTCATTCTCTTTCTCTCTCCCCCCTTCCTCCACCTGTCTTCCAAAGAAAGCAGGAAGATGAGTCTGCCTAACAAGGAGACATGGTGCATTTCTTTCAACCCTAATACTTATTCTCATGAGACTCTAGGCCTTTCTGGTTTAATGTGAGACAGGAAGAGGTTCTTTTTCTTACAAATTCTAATGAACTAATTCTCTAAGCATTTTTTTAACTTCTGTTAAAATGAATTGGAGAATCTAGAAATTAATGTGAAATCACTCAAAAGATTTAGTGAATTAACAGCTCAATTGATTAATCAATGAGTTTTGTTCAAGTTCTGATTTAAGCATCAAGATCCATAGAAATTGTAAAGCTCCTCCAAATTTCATGTGCTCATGTGCACAGTATCATTGTGTGTGGGGGGAGGAGGGATTTTGACTATTCAAGAATAGAAATGTCTCAGCAAAACATTAGTCTTGCTTAGTTAAAATCTATTTACTCGCCCAATTTAGTCCTGTATTGCACCATAAGATTGAACGCCATCCAGCCAACTGAGGGCTAACCTATATTTCCTGTGTCTTGTCAATAATATCTCCAGCATCCACAAGTAGATTTCACTTAAAACTTTGCCAGCTGAGCAATACAGCAGGATGGCTGTCTGTACCAGGCACAGAGCCAAATAGATGTTCCAGTGCACTGTAGCTGACACGAATAGATTAGAAAGCACATTGGGTAATTATTAAACTGTCTTCAAAATAGTTAATGCAGTATTAAAAAGAGAATGTGGGGAAAGAGAAGTGGCTTTCTGTTGGCATGAATTATCCTTTTATGTCTAAACTCCACTTATAGTAAATACAAAAAATGTGATGAGTTTCCTTTTGGGCTAGAAAGTATGTGGAAGGGAGAAATGAAGTGCTTTCAGGATCTCAACCTAAAGATATGCACACATGTTTAGTGGAACCCGCCTGAATAAACTCCTTGTTTAGTGCTTTGTCAGTAATACTGACATAACTGTGGCATCAGAAATGCAGGCACTTCTATCATACCTGAGCCTTTGTGGTTACAGGAGCAGCTTCCAATCCCACTGCATGTTTTCTGCCATATTTCTTTCTGCCATTACTGCCAACAGTTGGTGAGGCAGTATATAATGGACTATGCTAAGCAACAACAAGGGAATTCAGCAATAAATGTATTAACAATAATTCTACTCTGTGATCTTGTTACTTGTGTAATGTTCAATATAAACTACAAGTGTATATAGTAAGGTAAAGGTAAAGATATTTCCCATTGACAAGGTTGTCAAGTCATGTCCCACTGTAGGGGGCAGTGCTCATCTCCATTACTAAGCCAAAGAGCCAGCATTGTCAGAGACTACTCTGTGATCCTGTGGCCAGCATGATTGCACAGAACACTGTTTACCTTCCCATCAAAGTAGTACCTATTTATCTACTTGCATTTGCATGCTTTCAAACTGTTAGGTTGGCAGAAGCTGGGACTAGTGACAGGAGCTCACCCCATGATGCAGCAACTGGCCCTCAAACTGCCAACTTGCCGATCTTGCATTCAACGGAGTCAGCGTCTTAACCACTTGAGCCACCGCATCCCATGCATATAGTAAGACATACTAATAATAGAAAGTAGCATTATATATAGTTTGCTGCATGATTGTAGGTCTCAGACTGTCACTCGACTATTGTATTGTTATTGAGCCCTGGTAGCGCAGTGGTTAAATGCCTGTACTGCAGCCACTCACTCACAACCACAAAGTTCAATACTCAGGCTAGACTCAGGCCCGCATCCTTCCGAGGTCGCTAAAATTAGTACCTAGGATCAAACACTGATCAGAATGTAAACTTCAGTCACGAAATCAGAAGAAGACTAGAATGGGAAGGGCAGCCACGAAAGAACTAGATGAAATCTTAAAGAGTAAAGATATACAAATGAACACTAAAGTTAGGGTTGTCCAAGCCACTGTGTTCCCCATCACCATGTACAGATATGAGAGGGGGACAGTGAAGAAAGCCAACAAGAAGCATACCAACTCATTTGTGATGGGATGGTGGAGAAGAGTGCTGAGGATACTGTGGACAGCCAAAAAGACTGCATCCACTCACTCATAAACCACAAGGTTGTGAGTTCAAGGGCTCAGGCTAGACTCAGGCCTGCATCCTTCTGAGATTGCTAAAATGAGTACTCAACTGTTGGGGAGCAATGAGCGTACAGTTGTAAACCACTTAGACATCCCATAGTGTGATATGAAGCGGTATATAAATGAAGTTGCTTTGCTTTGCTTTGCTATGTTGAGGCAGTGTATAACTCGGAGTAAAGGTTGTGGATTTTCAGAGAATTCACACATCTAACTTCCACTCCCAAAGATACTTCCTAAATACAGGGACAGTCAGTGCCTAGCAATCCTCTGGGCTCCTATGCCTTCCTTTAACTTTGTAAGTACTTGCAAAGTGGTTGAAAAGATTTGTACCTTTGTTGTCAATCTGAGTTCTAGTAGCCAGGTTTTTGTGGGGGGTGGGTTCAATCTGACTAGTGTGTTTAGTGTTCATAGATAGTCAGTAATATCTCATATTGAGTAGTTGTTTTGTTGTAATACCACTGATTTTTCAGGTAGCAGAGTTGCCTCTAGTTGGCTTGGCTTGGCTGATGCCAAAGTAAGACTTTGATCAAGCTGAATTCAAAGAATGAAACATAGAAACATAGAAGAGTAGCTACCTTTTAATATTTGACCTGAACATCAGTGAGTAACCTTTATTAGCTTGAAATTATGTTACACTCTACCTAGGTGCTGGGGAAGGAGCAAATTACACCTTGTTGGTACAACATTCTTAAGCAGTTTCTTGGAGCTATTCATGAGAAAACCACTGGTCACAGGCAGGCAATAGGATCTAAGACTTGCCTTTTGCCTACAGTGCTCTTTACAACACAGCTGGAAAACCCAGAGAGCTAAAAGTCCTTAGACTTTGTTGTACCTGTAGTAGTTCTTCTGAAAGTCCTGGTGAACAATAAATGGAAATGGTATGCAGGCTGTCAAGTTATACAACAAAAGGAGTTTGAAAATAACTACAATATGAAGGCAGACAAGTGGATGCAGGTCATTTTGAAGGGCTTCAAATGTTTGAGTGTTGTCCTGTGAAAGAGCCCACATTAATTTTCTTTCTTTCATGCATCTAGCAAGGCTAAGGACAGAGATGTAGAGAGAAGCACTATGCTCACCAAAAATACAGTTGCTGAGCAACCGAAGGGGGAACCATTTCCATTTAGACTTCGGTGGTGAAATGATTGGTCAATTAATAGAGTATTTATTTCTTCGGCATAGGAATCCCTTTGCCATTTCTTATGTTTGTTGTTACTGATCATTTGCTTTTACCATTCTCCTCCCATTGCCCCAGTTAGCCCAAGAGTGTGTATTGTTCCTTGTGCTGCATTTATTTTAACTCAGATTTCAATCTGGAATCCAGAAAAGTGTCATTTTGCAGAGACATACCTTCCAGTTGTATTTTTTTATCAACGTTGTCTTGTCCTGGCACGTAGTGGTATTAATGCTAATGAGATTCATGTAAGACTGAAGTTTATTTTCACGGCTCTGAATTTGGAGACAAATTTCAAGCTCCATGCATAGGCAAGTGGGCCCTTTGCATGATTAGTATCCCCATACCTGAGCAGAACACATGGCATTATTCAGATCTTTGCTCTGTAGTCTCATCTTTACCACAGTTTTTCACACATGTAAGAAAGTATCTCCTTTTCGAGATACTTTTGCTCTCTTACAGGGATGTACATTCTTTCTTGTTCTATTTATGTGCACAAGAAAGGGAGGAAATGCACCCTTGCCTCCAAGAGAGCAAAGCCTTTCCTCTTGGTGTGAACAAGCTTTCTCACATTTCCAAGAGCAAATTTTGTACAAATTGCATGAATTGTTGATTGGGCTCTTAGTACTTAGAAGCACTGGAGGCTTGTTTCCATCTTTTGGTTCAATCAGACCGTCTATCTCTCTCTGCACTTGCTCCCTCGCTGTGGTTTGTTTCACAGAGAAAAAAGGACATTAATTTTGTGCAGGGACATTTTGTATCAATTATAGAAAGCTCCCATTTAAAAAAACACACAAAGCATTTCATGTCTCATTCTCACTCTCACACTGGAAGCAAGAAATCTCATGGGATTCAGCAATTTCTGGACAGGCTATTTTGGCATCTCAAGAGAATCTTGTTGGCAGTGAGTCATCTTGAAGGATTTGTCCCCATCCCTTGACTTTCCCTATGCCCTGAACAAATAAGGGAAGAACCTGCAGGGGTAGAAACTAGTGCCACCCACAAACAGTGGCTGTTTAATAAGCTATTTGTGACCCCTTGTGCATAAATAGCTTAGCTGTTCACAGCACAAGATGCAGCACATCAAAGATGTGCTTCATGGCATAGGATGATGTGTGTCATAGATGTGAAGTGTATATCAGAGCAAAAGAGATTGATGTTTTCAGGACCACAACTACCTGGAATAGCATATGGGCTGCTTTCTGTGCCATTAGATTAGGGATGAAAATAATATTGGAAAACATTTTGGAAGGAAGGAAGGAAGGAAGGAAGGAAGGAAGGAAGGAAGGAAGGAAGGAAGGAAGGAAGGAGTCAACATATATTTGGAATATTTGGTAAAAACAATGCAGTTTGACACCACTTTCACTGCCATGGCTCAATGGTAAGGAAGTTTGGGATTTGTACTTTGTTGTGGCACTAGAGTTCTCTGACAGAGTAAGCTAAATATCTCACAAAGAAACCAATTCCAGAATTCCATATCATTGACCCCTGGCAGTTAAAGTGGTGTCATTATTTCTGCACTGCTAATCTGTTTCTGCAGATTACATCCTAAACAGGTAAGAAGCTTGCAATATAGAACTTATTCTGTGTGAAAAATGTATGTGTGTATCTGCTCACAATAAGCTTAGTACTTCTGCATAGAAAACAGCATTTTCTTTACCAAAGCCCACGTTTACTGTGCTTTTCTTTTTGCACAGCAAATGCTGTTGTCTCTGCAAGAAGTGTGTTTCTTTCTGAGTACAAATTTTATGTTTTGAGCAGAAAACATGCATTTCCTGCCCCCACTCACAGAATAAGTCCTGAACTACAAATATTCTGTGAAAATGGCACACTTTTTTTTTTTTGATAACTTTCTTAGAGTAAAATAGTAACATTCTTTCCTGCAAGAATGGGCTTTATGATGATTTGCATCTCTATACTTGATGAATCAGGTGGAACCAGTGGATGAGCTATGTTTAACAGAGGGACCAAACTGGGTAGGTCCATTTTCCTTTTTCTGTGTTCCTTCTTCTCCCAACAGTTCCTTCAGTCTTAATCCTTGGTAATTGGGGATTGGATTTATGAAATTGGTTGAGGTCTTCCACATCACCTTTCTGTAGTTCCCTAAAATCCTTGGTGCTTTGTTATTGAAAATAATACAGATACTTTGCAGAGATCTGCAAATCAGTTGAAGATAGTTTAGATGGGAAAGAAGGTAGTAAAAAGCGCAACAGTCTGTCAAGGAAAGCCAAAGGGAAGATATGTGTCTGAGCAGAGAGGTGGAAGAAGAGGAAATATGCCAGACCTTAGTTACAGTCGAACAAATAAAAGAAAAAGGCACTTGGTCAGCAAACAGAGGAAGGAAACATATTTGTTTTCTATCATAGTTTCAAACCTCTTACAAAAACTGAATTAGACATAAAAAAGTGACATCTTGAAATAGCTACACTGGTAGGATTGACAAGGGATTGTACCATGTACCATTCTGTAGATGACTGAAGAATGGATTCTTAACAATCTAATATGACAACTGAACTATGACTAAAATGTCACACAACCCATTGCAATCCATACTACAGTTCAGATGCTTGTCCTTAAATCATTTTCATCTGGCTTTGAGTCCACTGAAGGAGAAACCTTAATGGAGTGTCTTTAGCTGATCTCTTGAACCAAGGGAGTCCTTGAAAGAGGGTGTTTTTAAAATATGGATAAAATTGATCTGTGGCATGTTTTTCTCTGAAAGGGGTCATTGACCTTTGCACACAATGCAACAGTGAATGTGAGCTGGGATGGATTCAACAAAATATCAGACATAGCATCATGGAGGAGACTATCAGGGCCATCAAAACCATCCTCATTCTTCCATGCAGGAATACACCATCAAAGCACTCCCAACAAAAACCTACAAAGAAGAAGACTCCACCACACTTTGAGGTTGCATGTTCCACTGTCGAACAGCTCATACAGTCAGAAAGTTCTTCATATTGTTTAGGTGGAATTTCTTTTCTGATAGTTTGAATCCATTGCTCTGTTTCTTAATCTTTGGAACAGCGGAAAACAAACTCGCTCAATTCTCCATATAGCATCTCTTCAAATATTTAAACAGGGCTATCATGTCACCTCTTAACTGTCTCCTCCCTAGGCTAAACAAAGCCAGTTCCCTAAGCAACTGCTCATAGGGCATAGTTTGCAAACCTTTTACCATTTTGATCACCCTCCTCTGGACATGCTCCAGCTTGTCAACATCCTTCTTGAACTGGACACAGTATTCCAGGTAAGGTCTGACCAGAGCAGAATCGAGTGGTACTATTTCTTCCCTTGATCTAGACACTAAACTCCTATTGGTGCAGCCTACAATGTCATTGGCTTTTTTAGCTTCTGCATCACTGCTGATTTGTGTTTAACTTGTGATTCTACTAAGACTCCAAGATCCTTTTCACATGTACTGTTCACCTGTGCTTAAGTCAAGCTAGGTTTCACCAATCCTATATCTGTGCATTTCATTGTTTCTGCCTTCCAAATTCGATTTTGTTAGTTCTGGCCCAACTCTCTAATCTGTTAAGTCATTTTGAATTCTGATCCTTTCCTCTGGGATATTATATTAGCTAGCCCTCTTAATTTGGTGCCATCTGCAAATTTGATAAGCATACCCTCTTTTCCTTCATCCAAGTCATTGATGTTGAATAGCACTGGAGCTAGGACAGAATAATGTGGCCTTTGGTTCCAGGACAGAATTCCGAACCTTTTGGGTTTGGTCTGACAACCAACTACAGATCCACCTAACAGTTGCACTGTTTGGCCCACATTTTGCTACCATTTTTGCAAGAATATCACAGGTGACCTTGTCAAAGGACTTACTGAAATCAAGACATGCTATATCCACAGCATTCCCTTCATCTATCAAGCTGGTAATTGTATCAAAATAGAGAGATAAGATGAGTCTGGCATAACTTGTTTTTGAGAAACCCATGTTGGTTTTAGTGATCACAGCAAAGTAACCTGTAGAACCACATGTTCTTCATAGAACAGTTCAGATTATCTTGGGTAATAACATGGGGTGGGGGAAAGTGCAATTGTAGTAAATAAAACTTAGGGAACAATGAGAAATTTATGGTCTTCTAGTTGGTTTTAGACTGCAATTCCCATTATACCTCACCGGAGGCTAAAATGGCTAAAGCTCACAGAAATTACAGTGCAGCAACTACTAGTCATATTTTTCTCATCCTTGATTTAAAAAAAAATTGGTTTACTTCAAGCAATTGGTAACATGGTTTTTTTTTTCTATTTGAAAATTTCCACAGTTGACAAGGAAAGAATATTTCACAATGTGTGTGCGCACACGCACACACACATACACATATGTAATGGTTAAAAAATGTTCCTTGTGTTGCAAGAAATCTAGATGAAAAGGATCCTGGACTGATGAGAATTTCACAGCTTAGGACTTATTTTGCACAAAATTGCCATGTGATTGCTGTGCACAAAAGACAGCTTTTTATGCACAGAAAACATCATTTTCTGTGTAGAAAGTAATGTTTGTAAATTCTGTTCCCTGCCCACAATATGCTGTTTTGTATGCAAAACATCCACATGCCAATTTTGCACAAAATAAGCCCTGAATTCCAAATCATCTTTTAAAACTGCACAGTTTTCTAAGACTTTCTTACATCAAGAAGAAAATTGCTAAAATTATTTATTGCTTAAAGAATTGTTTCCCTGTTCCACAGTTGTTCACAACAGATCGAAAGTGCAGTTCAGATAAAACACACTGTAGCAAACGGTAGAGGCAGATTTCAAAGTCTTCCTTACAGCAGAGATGTTTTCACTACCTGCCAAATGTTGGACAGTGATGGAGTCGGTCTCTTTTGGGCTCTGCTATTTTGGGACAGCTTGCTTCCAGGGCCTCATAGGCTGTTTCCCAAAGACTATGTGTCCATGCTCCTTTGTATGAATAAATTGAAAAGAAGATATTATGAAGCCTATCTGGTAGCTGTCAGTTTTCCCTCTCACACCAGTTTCTTGGGATGCCCAAAATAATCAGTTGTCTGCAAAGAGCACTTTTTGATAACAGAGCTGAATAAGTCCATATTTTATGGTGATTAAAATTTGATATAGGGCAGGCAAATCAATAGGATCATAGGGCAGGATAGTAATTTGCAGCAGATGGAACTAAAGAACAGCACTTATATGTCTGCTTTATGGTTTCTTTGTCTATTAAGCCTATAGGAGTTATTTATTAATTATCCCCTTGACCATTCAGATGGCATTTAGGAAAAGATTTGCTTTTGCAAAGTCAAGAAATGAGGCCTCCCCTTAACACACACACACACACACACACACACACACCTCCTTCTGAAATTATGGCACTTTGCTCTGTAGTTTCTATAAAGTCATTCAAAGTTACTCTTACAGAGTTACTAACATTTCAAAATAAAAGTATAATAATTAAAGAGAAGGTTATTAAAACACGAAACCATATGCTTATATTGAGTTTACAGTCTTCATGTACATTTAAAGCAATTTTAATGCCATTCACATCTCTGTATCTGTATGTCAAATCACACTATATGCCAGGTGGATATAGTTCACCTACAGTCAGCCCTCCTTTTCCACGGATTTTTTATTCATGGATTCCCATAGGCAAACCTTGCTTTTGCCCTTTTATATAGGGGATGCCATTTTACTATGCCAGGGCCTCTGGGAGGAAGGTACTTCAACCGATAAAAACCAGATTGATGTCGACCTCCCAGAGGACATTTTCTGCCACTGCTCCCAGACTCTGGAACGCCTTGCCGGAAGAAATCCATTAGATAACCAACTCAGATGGTTTTAAAAATGCCGTCAAGACGGATCTGTTCCGACAGGCCTACCCGTTATAAATCACTCATCTAACTTGATCTCTCCCCCCCATCAGACATTTACTTATATCTTTGTTCTGCCCCAGAGTGCCTATTGTTTTAAATTTTGCTTATTGTTTTAATTCTAGGTTTTAACTGAGACTTGCATTTAATGTATTTTTAATGGGGGGGGGTTAATGTGTTCGTTTATATTGTCTTGCTGTTTATTATTTGGGTAGTTTTATGTACTTGATTTTAGATGTAAGCCACCTTGATTGCTACAGCAAAATGTGGGCTATAAATAAATTGTTGTTGTTGTTGTTGTTGTTATTATTATTATTATTATTATTATTATTATTATTATTATTATTATATAGTATGGAAATCTTCTTGGCTTACCCTAAGCTCAAATATCTTTGTATTGCATGGGATTGTATTTTTAAATTGTAAGCCGCCTTGATAGCCTTGGCTAAAGGCGGGATATAAATAATAATAATAATAATAATAATAATAATAATAATAATAATAATAATAATAATAATAAATTGTGAGAAGGAAACACACTGGAGATACATGAATATTAAAGTAGATCCTTTGAATTCAGAACTTTTGTCCTTTAGCTTCATGCCACATTTAGCTTCCCTGCCCTACTAGGTATCTCCCTTCTTTGCTTCCTTTGGGAAGCAGTAATGCACAGCAGTGAAGGCTTGTTAGAGACTGATAAAACTTCTCCTGAAATAAGTGTGATGCTCATGGAGCAGTTAAGACAAAGGTTCTCCTTGTTTCTGATCAACGTTTCTCCCATGTTCAGATATGCAGATACTCTGCATGGTTATCTGCAACTCATCAGCTTTGAGGCTACTGATATCCTGGAGCCAAAATCATATACTAAACCATAATATCCCCTATGAGAGCAATCCTGTTGGCTTGTCATGAACAGAGGAGACCAATGGAATCAATTGTTGAATGGTGAGTCAACACAAAGTTAGCGTCTTCTTGGGCCATGATACTGCAGGAGCAGCCCAATATATCCTGGTCCCAGAACTGCCTGAACCTTCTCCCATTACCTGGGGTCTTTCTTTCCAATGCCGGATGGCTGTTCACACACCATGTCCCGCTATGCTACCCAGCACAGCAGCATAGTGTATTGTTTCGCTCTGAGGTCAGAATGAGGTACTTGGCCTCAATCATATGGAGTATACCCCTCTTAAAATGTATTATAATATCTTAAAAAAAATCTCCCTGTTTGCTCTGGATCTTCCTGGATAACCCAGAGCCCTGTGTTGCAACACCATGTAGATGTTTAATTTGTGTCCCATTGTGCAAAGACCACCTGGGACCACTGCTGCTCATGCACATTGCTTGCTCTGACGTCAGAACAAGGTGCCCAGACGTATGATCAAGGTGCTGAATGGGCTGGATGGTGTCCGAATTGTTCATGCCAGACTCAGGGATTAGGCTCTGCATCATCTAGACTTCAACTGAAAGAATTTATTTGGCCCATGTAGACAGGGTTGTAGATAAACACAGTTCATCTGATGGCTCTACTCTAGTCAGAATTAACAATAGTATTTAGGCCTTGGATGTAAAGAGTTCTCACAAAACATATTGTTCTTGATGAGAGGGGATGTCTCAACCTGCCAAGACAGCTTCTCAAGAAGCCATTAAGCTGTTGTAGATATCTCACCTCCAGTATCAAATAAACACAAGGAGCATTTTTCACGTTGAGTTTTATATCATTTATATTAGACATCTCCTCACAAAGCTGTTTTCTTTTTCTTTGAGTTAAACAAAGAACACTGGTACAGCAAGCCCAGAAAGACTAGTTGATTGATTCAAAAGATGTAAACAGTTCATTCAGTGCTTCTAGTTTTTTAAAAACTTCATGGCAAAAAGGCAGCAGCTATTGTAGTTTAATACAATTTGAGCAAATCACTTGATTTTTTTTCTATGTATGCAATTTTTACCAAAAATCTGTCTTGCTAATCCAAGAGCTCTTGCTGATACCAAGTGAAAATACCTTGCTGTCTAAACGTTGGGGAGAGAGAAAAATGTGTCTTTTCCATTCTCACTCATGGGAGGGAGAGGAAACTATGAAGTCTTTTCATCCCTGAAACTGGACTATTTTTTTTTAAGAAGGGGATATTTATCTAGCATAGTAAATTGTTGTGCTCAATCCTAAATGTGAGAACAATGCACAAAATGAGTTGTTACCCTGGCCATCCAAATGAACTGTCACCATGGCCATCCAAAAATGTATAATGGATTGTTTTAAAAATGGAGCGATTGATTCAAACTACAGGAAAACAGATTCCACCTAAACATTGGGAAGAACAACCTGACAATAAGAACTATTCAACAGTGGAAGCATTCCCTTGGAGAGTTGTGGAGTCTCCTTCTTTGGAGGTCTTTAAACACAGGCTGGATGAACATCGGGGTGTTTAGATTGTGTATTCTGCATGACATGAGGTTGGATTTCATAGCCCTCAATGTCTCTTCCCACTCTGTGATTCTATAAAAAGAATGGGAAAGATTGAGGAAAAGTAAAAACACAGAAATAAGAGAGAATGAGGAAGATTATGCAGCTGCTGGTTTTTTAGGTAGGTTTGTGGGGGGCATTTACAATCATGACAATAGTGATGGATTCAAGTCCTTTACTCCAAGTCTCTGTTTAACACTTCAGCAGTTTAAATTATTTTTTTTAAAGAAAAATAAAGTTTGTATTTGTTTCCTAAGGAAGGGCCTTCCCCCCAACAAATGCTGAATGTGTCTTACATGTTGTACTTGTCCATGTTTACTCAAACACAAACACATTTAAGTCCAGTGGGATATCACACACACACACACACGGATTGTATAGAATAGCTTCCTTAGAAAGAAAAATCAATAAGCATCTTCCCCACCTGTTTCTTCACTTTTTCCCACATTTCATAATTGAACTTTAAAAAAAAGCAATGTGAACTTGTTTAATGTGTGAAGTTATATAATATAATATATAATATTATTGTGTGTGTGTGTATCGTTATAACCCTACAAAGTAGCAATATGTTAGGGATGTAAATTTTCATGTATTTTATTCTGGCTTGGAAGAATGAAAAATTTCCAACCCAGTGCAACCCATTACCCAGAGAGTACAGGAGGTGAGTGTGTTTCTGGACTTTTGTGTAAAACATTTGAACAAAAAGAATGTTGTGTTTGCAAGCAGAAATGTCTTTCTGAGCAAAAAAAACAAACAAAAAAACCCTAAAAATAAAGCCCTTGCTAATATGCTACATCACCTACTTAGTCATGTATTTGTAACTTAGAGCCTTTACAGACTGCCAGAAATAATGCAGCTTGAGTCCCTGGCACTGAACCAAGGCAGTTAAAATGGACTCAAGCTGCATTATTTCTGGCAGTCTGTAAAGGCCCTTAGTAACTTCTCTTGGCCCAAGCCCAACCCAACCTACCTTTACAGCCAGCAGCTATATTGAGTAATGGAGGCCTTTTCCTTTGATGATCGGGATGTAGGAGGAAGACATTTCTAGCCCTCTCCCAGCAGTGAGTGTGGTGGCAACATGGAATTGCGACTAGGGTCTTGTTTTTATTGTAGCACTCTCACTAGCTAGCAGTGGTGGTGGAATGACATTCCCTTGCAATCTGGTCAGTAGCAGAGCAGACCTCCATCGCTCAATGCAGCTGCTGGTTTTTTAGGTAGGTTTGTGGGGGGCATTTACAATCATGACAATAGTGATGGATTCAAGTCCTTTACTCCAAGTCTCAAGACAAGTCACAAGTCTCAACCTTCAAGTCTCAAACTTGTGTTTCATGTCATCACAAGATACTTTCATGTCATGTCTCAAGTCTGGGAGCCAACTTTAACAGGAAGAAGGGAGGTGGTGGTGGAGTGAGATGGGGGCTTGAGGTGAAAGGATCATTCTAAAGCTTCAGAAGGCCCCTCCAATGTACATCAGGGATAGACTACTGAATTGACCTCAAGCCCCACCTAAAGGCCATTGCCTAATATCTGTGCAGTTCCCCTCCAAGAAATGTGGCCCACACTATTGAAGTGAGTCTCATCTTGCTCCTCAAATGTGCAGCGGGGATAGGCTGCTGAGTAGACCTCAAGTTCACCTCAAGCCCATTGCCTAACACATTTGCTGTTCCCCTTGGAGAAATGTGCCCCACGAATCTCACCTGCTGCTTCTAGGAAAAGCTTTAGAAGGCTCCACAATGTGAAGCAGGGACGGGCTGCTGAGTAGACATAAACCCTCACCTCAAGCCCACTGTCTAACACATTTGCTGTTCTCTTCCAGGAAATATGTTTTGAGTTCTGGGCTTGAGACAGGTGTTTAGGTCTACTCAGCAGCCTGTCCCTGCAGCATATCGGAGGGGCCTTTCAAAACTTTTCATAGAAGCAGCAGGCAAGACTTGCCCCCATAGCATAGGCATGTTTCTCACAGGGGAACAGCAAAAGTATTAGGTGATGGGCTTGAGATGCGGATCTGTGAGGAGTGGAGGCTTCCTGTATGGCAAACATAAAGTACAGATTGCATCATATGACCAGTAAGCAAAACGCAGTGAGAGGAAAGCATTGTTCAAAGTTGGAAAACAAGTTGTCTGTAATGTTTCTGGATGAAGTTAGCCAGGAAATTAGTTATTAAAAATATACAAGTCCCAGATCGAGTCAAGTCAGTGTGTCATTTATCACAAAGTCAAGTCCAAGTGGAATCACTGAAGTGACTTGAGTCCAGCTTGGGTCTGAATCAATTGACTCGAGTCTACATTGCTGCTTAGTCCTATTGAATACTTAGCCTCACAGATTACTGATCAGTAGGTTATGAATCTGTAAATCCAATGCATAATGCCAGCCAATGTTGTATTTTTAAAGTATTATTTGTTTATATATAAGCATTTAAGGGGGGTTGAAATGCTAAAATTCTCACAGTGGTTTATTATTTCTTTGTCAGGATATCTTAATATATTACACACTTTTTCATATAGAAAATAATAAAATGTGCATGTTAGACCTTTATTCTACCTTGCAAGGAGTGGTGCAGGAGCTAAGGGAAATTGGCTTCCTTAGGGCTGCATGACTGAAAGGTGACATGATTCCACTCTTTAAATACCTCAAGGGCTGTCACAGAGCAAAGGGAGCAGGCCTGTTCTCTGCTGCCTCAGAGGGTAGGATCAGGGCTAATGGTTTTAAGTTACAGGAGAGTAGATTTTAACTGAACATTAGAAGAAACTTTTTGACAATAAGAGAGTAGTTTGGCAGTAGGAACAATTGTCCAGAGTCGTGGTGAGATCTCCTTCTCCAGATGTCTTTGAAAAAAGGCTGGACAGTTACCTGCTGGGGATGTTTTAGCTGGAGATTCTGCACTGAGCAGAGGGTCGACATCAATGGCCCATGAAGTGCCTTCCAACTCTATAATTCGGTGGTTTTGTGAGAGGTAAACTACGAAATTTCCTTATTGCTTGTTGACAATAACTCTACACCAGCAACACACCAGATGCTGATGAGACTCTCAGAATCAGACATGGCATCCCATGAACCAGTAACAGCAAATGGCTCTTTCTTGTGCCTTTACAGTGTATTAGCTTTATGTGGGAGGACAATAGAGCCACAATTAATGGACATCTCTTGCAGAACTGGCAGTACTATAGGAATAAAACGTGCCCATTCAAACTGTCTACCCATGTAGCAAATGTCACTTGATATATAACCTCTGTTCTGTTCAAGTGCTTCCTGCTTCTCACTACCTGTATCTGCCAGATAGTTGGAAAGAGAAGAAAAATTATTAACTTTATTATTTTATGAATTATAATTTCATCCTGCGTGTTTACTGAAAAATCAAAGTGCTCAAGGCAGCTAAAAGAACACCACTAAAAACAAATTAAACAATAAAGTCATTAAAGTTATCACAATTCCAGGGCAAGGTAAATGTTTGTTGTTTGCCTTAGCTGCAATACTAAATGGCCTCTCCGCTTGCACTGTAAAGACACTCTTACTTAACAGAGGCAGCACTGGCTTGTGCCAGCCCAGGTCTTGGAATAAGACCTCAAGAATTAGACATGTTGGCAAGAAGAAGATGCCATTGCAGATTCTAGCTGTAAAGCTCCTTC
>CM034708.1:7277678-7299458 GCA_020142125.1 Phrynosoma platyrhinos
TATATATATTTGAAATCCAATGTACATTGGGCTACAGAGGTTGCATCTTAACTTTTTTTAACAATGATGGGGGCTAGAATTTTGATCACCTCTGAAATGAAAGCTAAGAATCTTGGAAGGTCAGATCAAGGAAAACCTACATGTAGAATACAAGCTGTCTCTCTCTCTCTCTCTGGCTTTTCTTCACAAACAAAGATTCAGGAAGGACTCATCCCACACTTTTTGCAAGCACGCTGATGACTAAAAAGGCCAATCCGAGATAAACAAGTCCGGTTGCAGAAAGCACAGCAGAAGATCTCCTTGGGTGATGTTTCGGGGTTGTGATTCTTTCTGCGTTGTCGTTTCTCTTCGAGAATTGTTCGGCGTGACTTCTCAAATAAGGCTGCAGCATTGTGGATAGTGCGTCTCCATGCCTCCCGATGTGAGGCCAGGGTGGACCATTGTAGGTGATCAATTTGGCCGAGCCTGAGATGTTGTTTCAGGGAGTCCTTGTATCGCTTTTTTGGAGTGCCCCTCTTACGCTGACCCGTGGCGAGTTCACCATAGAGTACTATTTTTGGGAGGAGATGGTCCTCCATCCTAGAAACGAATACATGCTGTATTCAACATTAAATCTGTGTTGTTAGGCAATAGACAACATTAAGAACACAAAGCTTCTTAGCCAAAAGCTCTATTTAGCTCCAGCAGCCTTATCATCTAATTCATCTTTCCTTCTGCTCTTTCCTAGGCCTGGCCAGATGCTGTTTCATTCCCTGCTACATGAAACACCAACCCATTATTCCCACAGGGTTACCTGACTCCTTCCATTTAGTCCCCAGGTGATTATCAGGCTTTGGTGCCTTGTAATCCCAGGTGAGAGCCAACAGGTGTAGTGGTTTGAACCAGGACTCCAGGAGAACAGGGTTCAAACCCCTACTTGACCACAAAAACCCACTGGGTGTCCTTGGGCAAATCACACTCTATAATTGTGTACAGTTTGGGACACCACAATTCAAAAAGGATGTTGAAAATCTGGAATGTGTCCAGAGAAGGGTGATTAAGATGGTGAAGAGTCTGGAAACCATCCCCTATGAGGAACGACTTAGGGAATTGGGTATGTTTAGCCTGGAGAAGGGACGGTTAAGCGGGGATATGATAGCTCTCTTTAAATATTTGAAGGGATGTCATATTGAGGATAGTGGTAGCTTGTTTTCTGCTGCTCCACAGAATAGGACAGTAAGGGATGTTCGACAGTGGATGACACTCTCTCAGAGTGTGGTGGAGTCTCCTTCTTTGGAGGTCTTTAAATAGAGGCTGGATTGCCATCTGTCAGGGATGGTTTGATTTTGAGTTCCTGCATGGCAGGGGGTTGGACTGGATGGCCCTTGTGGTCTCTTCCAACTCTATGATTCTATAATTCTATGAATTCAGAAATAACTTGAAGGCACAAACAACAATCCCAGGTGGCTGGACACTTACCAACACCTTCTTCTCTGGTGCCCTCTGTCTTCTGTATGGACCCAGGCATAACTACTGGAATATTTTGCCCTAGAATTTTGTTTCCATGTCATTAGAATATCAGCTGCTGCCTAGTGCAGATACCTCACAATGCAGAGTTTTACCTGTTCTTGGCTTCCTTAAATTTTTAATATCAATTACTGTTTTAATTTAATGCCTGGATACTTCTTAACTAGGACTTTTCTTTTGTGCCTAGACAGAGAAAATATCAAGAAATGCTTCATTACTGTTGATCTGTGGTTTTTGCTTTTATGATTCAAAGCAGGCATTCCTGTATTTCTGTTGTGAACAAGGTGCAACTTGTCATGCATGCAAACAAATTCTGTCAAATTGTACTTTCATCTGAAGAGACTAAACACCATTTCTCTTTGTAGCAAGAAAACCAACTAGGCAGCTTCACAGTGTAGGCTGTAGTCCTTTTAAGCCTCTGGAGATTGTAATTTGGAGTGGAAGAAGTAGAAGAGAGAAGAGGGAATTCACTCATTACCCCTTCCCTCATACACCCACACTTCAAGATCCAGGTTTAAAATTTTGATTTTCTTTGTTTGTTTGTTTGTTTACATTTATAAGCTAATTTAACTCCTATGAGCTCAAGGCATCATATATAGATAATTCTGCCTCTTCCCATTTCATCCTCACAGCCAGGCTGACCAACAGAAGCATAGAGCCAACAGAAACATAGAGTTGGAAGGGGCCCCATTGAGTCCACCCCCATGCTCAGTGCAGAAATTCAGCTAAAGCTTCCAAAGAAAGTAGCCGCCCAGCCTCTTTTTGAAGATGTCCAGAGAAGGAGACCCTGCCAGCTCCTTCCAATTGCTTTCTTTGCTGATTTGCTCATCTATCAAAGAGTTATTTCTAACATTGAATCACAATCTATCCTTCTGTAACTTAAAACCTACCTGGTCCTACCCTGGTCCTACCCTGTAGGGCAGCAGAGAGCAGGTCTGCCCCCACCTCTCTGGAGAGCAATCTTAAATTGAGAAACTAGATGGTGGAAGAAGGCATAAGCATTCCCATTACTGGTGCTTTTCAGCACAAAATAACAAAATATCTGGTTTGCTTTATATCTTTTCTTTTAATTTTAATTTTAATGAAAGAGGGAATGGGTGCTGTATGGGGAAGTTCAGAAGATAGAGAGGAACAAAAACAAAGGTCAATATGATCAGTTATGGACCTTCCCTGGATCTTCCTAGAGAAGAGCTAGGGAACAAAGATTTAAACTACATAAAGTAGAACAGCTGGTTCTTTACGTTTTGCTTGTTTTATTATTCATACACTTCCTAGATTATGCGGAATTTAATAGTATAGAAATAAGGCTATATTAGATGGGCAGTATTGTCAATTTAAAGATAATTAAAAAGGCCAATGGCAATTATTCTTCATATTAACTGGGAAGGGAGATTGGAAACTGCTGGGTTTCCAATTGAATGATGGCTACGGAGGAATATGTTGCAGGTTGGAGAAAAGAGGTTCCGAAGCATAGGGAAACACCAGCACCAAAAATCCCACTGGTTAGCTTATTCTTGGATGTTACAACCCTGAATCCAACCTTTGGATTTTCCTGTTACATCACTCTTAATAACGTCTGGATATAGGTTCCCCCTGTGTGTAGATGGACCAAGGTTTGTAACAAGGCACCTTATCAGTCTTCATTTTGGCCTCACAGGTGGTTCTCAAGAGAAGATAGCAGGACTACTATACTTGGGCAAGGATGTTATATTTTGGAATGAAAACTATTAGGATGAGAGGGTGGTCATACCTGTGCCCTTTTGTTTCTTTTTTCTACTTTTGCACCTTCTTCTTCTTCTTCTTTTGAAATCTTCTAACACTGGTCAGCTCAGAGACTCAATTATCCAGCAATGTTCATTGTTGGTCATGGGATAGTCTGGGTAGAATTATTGGTTTAAAGATTCTATTCTACCACTTGTTGTAAAGGCATGCTGGATCTCCTTGACTGCTTTATGTACTGTACAATACCTACTGCATCATTTACCACCAATAAAGCTTATCTTATAGCAGTGACATGTGTCAGTTTGGGATAGCAAGATGCAGCCATGGGGAGGTCTGGAACTGCAACTAATTCCAGCTCAGAAGACCATCCAGTTGGATGGGAAGATTGCAAAACTGACATAGGTTGCATTCATGCTGTAGAAATAATCCAGGTTAATGCCACTTGAACGGCCATGGCTTAGTGGTATGGAATTATTTGAATTGTAGTCTTGTGAAACATTTAGCCTTCTCTGTCCCTGATGTCACAATACACTACAAATCCCAGATGTCCATAGCATTGAGTCATGGCCATTAAAATGCTATCAACCTGGATTATTCTACAGTGCAAGTGCAGCTATAGTTCACAACAGAGGCATGAAATCTAGGTGGAAGTCAATAAGAACATAATCAAAGTGGTGGTGCATTTTACTACCTTTTCAATCACTTTTCTTAGTACAAATGAGATTTCTTTTGAAATGAGGTTTATCATATGCAACTTTATGAGCCACAGTAGAGTATTTGTTTTCATATTCCCCATCCATATTTAATTTCAATGTTTCACTCATTCTAGGTCAGTGAAAATAGTCTTTTTTGCCTAAATATCTCTTTTGAGGTGAAAGATTAGCATTATGCAGATATTTAATCCTCCTCTTTTCTCATGAGTGAGGATTATAGGAATGTTGTTCATTTATCTTGGACAATCATCTCTGAATTCCAGGATTCCTGCTTCCGAGATGGACAGGAGGACAAGAGATTGTATTAATTAGACATTATTACTCCCAGGGGCATTTCTCACTGAAGAAAACATGCAGTCCATTCACTGCGGTTCTTCAGCTTCCATCGCTCATGGGACCTGCCTTTTTAATTGAATTTACAGGTAGACCTCTGGTTTGAAGAGCAATCTGTTCATTCATTAGGCATCACTGCATCAATACACTTTCTTTCACAGGTGCAGCCTTTAGTCAATAGGTCCTCCAGACTGCTGTGTCCTGCACAAGAGAGAACATAATTTCACACTTCATTCTGAGATTTGCATACCAAATAAGTAACTTTTCCAAAGTCTGAATGAAATGTTTTTGAAGCATTTGTGATGATTATCCCTTGCCGTTTCCTTCCAAAATGCAATGTGTAAAAGGGAAGATCACATGTATCCAATATTTTAATTACAACACTTTCTTGTTTTGCTGGTAGTATTGATTGAAGATTCTTTGTTCTTGT
Source organism: Phrynosoma platyrhinos (assembly GCA_020142125.1). Taxonomy (NCBI): domain Eukaryota; kingdom Metazoa; phylum Chordata; class Lepidosauria; order Squamata; family Phrynosomatidae; genus Phrynosoma; species Phrynosoma platyrhinos. The sequence continues at coordinate 7,282,383 of CM034708.1, forward strand.
GTATAAAATAATGAAAATCTGTCTCTAGCAGTGGAGAGTTATTTGGGGTTTATCTCAGTTATTTATAGAGACCCTGCAGTTGAGAATGAAAGGGAACAGGGACAAATATTCAATCAGGAATAGTACCATTCCGGTAACAGCAAATAATAATTAGTGATAAATGTAGACTCATGATGTGACCTCCCTTGTTAATATGTCTGTATTCTGCTGAAAACTGATGACTACATCATCATACAATTGAAATTACTTTGGATTATACTGCTTTGGAGATCTATAAACTTAAATACAATTAATGGTCCCAAATAGGGTAGACCCATTCTAACATTTGGGTTTGCAAAAGTATTGATTTGCCATTCAGAGTGCATTCATTAAATCCAATCTGTCTTTGACTAACAATAGGATTTAGGTTAGCTATATTTTCAAATATATTGTACAAGCAGCATCAAATGCAATCACATAAATAGACAGATTAACCACATCGCACTCTTTGGTGCACAAGTCTGGGTCCCATCCCAGCAAGTATAGTAACCAATTCAAATGAGTATCTACAATTTTTAAGAAACATTGTCATTCTTTTTATCAGATTCCTTACCAGCTTTTCAGAGGATCAAATCACAGGATCTTCGGAAGGTTATACACAAGAATTTAGATTGCATGTGTTTGTCAATCAGTGTTTGGGAAAGTTCTGTTGGGGATTCTAGGAACTGTAGTCCAAAAAAGTAACTCTATTGAGATTGTGAATGCTGTAGGTCTTGCATGTGGGTCTGCATAGGTTTTTGGCATTGACTCAAGGTGGATTTAAGTCCTGTGTTAGGTGCCTTATTTGGTGGTGTCATCCATGCTGTAATGCTATCCCCTCATCCAGCTCCTGAAGAGCCTAATGGAACCTCCAGAGAGCACCTGTCCTATCGAATGAACTTGCCACTACTACCCAATGATTTGAATCCTCCCTCTTTAGCAATGCAGTGGGACAGTGCTGGGATTCCACTGACTCGGAGATGCTTCCTTTCTTCCCTCAGCCCTGGAGAAGGGCTAGATCAAGCCAAGGCACATGAAAGAAGAATATGAGAGAGATGGAATACTTTTAAAGAAAAGGGGGTTATTCTAAGTAAGGAATTTTCATAGCAAACATATCTCTGCATGAGAGAAATATTGGTGAAAAGGGTGTTATAAATAAATGTTGTTGTTGTTGTTGTTGTTGTTGTGAAGCACACCTTCCTTCAGGCTTATAGATTACAGTTACAGATAGATTAGATCTTTGATGATGTGACTAGTTAGTACATTCTCCTGTTCTACTCACAGCTCAAATGAGGTTTGTAGTTCTTGATGTTATGGGGTAGCTGGGAGTCTGGACTCCATTGTCCAGCCTCCACCAGCTTCCCAACCAGAGCTCATCACTCCAGGTTTTCCTTTGTTAGAACCCCACACCTTGTGATGCCTCTCCAGCTTTTATGATCTCTGCTAAAAAGAATCTTCAGGGTTCAAGCTTCAACCCAACTGTCCCTCTCACTGGCAATTTCATTGGCAATTGTCATCTCTTCACCTGTGACACTGAACCTTATTTAAGTGTAACTGAACCTCTTCACCTCACTTAACCCTTTGTTACCCAGAAAGAAGTTTCAGATAATGGGAGGAGTCCCTATTGTATTGGTGATGAGTGGTGTTAATACATCATGGGTTTTGTGGCTAATAGAAACATCAGTGTCAAAGGGATGAAATTTGAGGATCCTTACATGCTTGCTGGTGTGCCTTCAAGTTACTTCCAACTTATGGCTTACATGCTCTCCTCCCCCTGCTGTTTCTAATGAAGATTCTTAAGTAAAACAAGGCAAATGTCAGTGTTCCAGAAGCCTTCCTTCAAATATCAGTTATTATTGTGTTTTTTGCATTTTTCTCCTCTCACTGAAGATGGATCCAAATATTGGACTGGTGTCTTATAGCTATGACCTAAAGAAAAATCACAGATTTTGTGTGTGTGTTTGAATGATTATTTTTAACATTTCATTTAAAAGATTCCAAATTACCTTGTATTTTGCATGTTACCTCCCTCTCTAGAGGGTGCGGATATGCATGAGTTAGAAAACCAGATCATCATAAATGCACATATAAAGTTTCAGTGTGACTTCTCAACATCCAAAGGACCTTGTGTATCTGTTTGTGTGTGGGGGGGGGGGGGAATCCTTGCTTGGCATCTTGATAACAGATCCAGAAGATGAATGGATAACTGCACTGTCCTCAACATGTGCTCCAAATTCCATCCCCATTCTGTGAGATGCAAGGATGCAAGAGAAAGTGGAGTACACCTATATGTTCATCACTAATAGAGTGCATGCTACACTGAATGTCATCTCCATGCATTTCCTATGAGCTGAGGAGTCTCCTTCTGTGTTTCTACCATGCTGGACTCTGGGGCTGTGATTACTTTTGCTAAGTATCACTGAGCATTTTAGAAGCCCATATTTCATAATAGCAGCAACATACAAAATTGGAAGGATGCTTTAATATGTCTGGAAATGCTCAAACTGTCAGGAAACTGATGATAATTGCATAATAAATAGGCTCATATCTTGCAGCAAGAGACTGACATAAAAGTGAAAAAAGTGGCAGGGCAGCACAAACGAGTGTCAGTTAAAGGAGAGATAGGTGGAAATTTTCAATAAAATGGGGTCCTCTGTTCAAATGTTAGACAGTTCATTGAATTTTGTTGGCAACAGCAAGACACTAATCCAAGCACGAAGGGAATATTCTAGGGGGTAATGAATGAAGAATGTAGGTGACAGTTAAAAGCAACTATGTTATTCCTATTGTTCTGTCAAGAGACAACATTTGTTATGAAGTAAATTAGTAGGAACTTGGCTTGCAGTTCAAAGGATTGCAAGTTTCAGAAGAGGCCTCAAATGCCATCCACCACAGTCCTCTGCCTTTCAGCAGGATTCCTGCCTACACTTAAATTATTCATCATGAACTTCTATCCCTCAAACCCCTAAAACGGTATGGTTTTTCAGACACATACGTAAAAATAATAAATACATTGATCAGCAGGACTGTGGATTGCTGTCAAGCCGGGGAGATCAAGAAGGCCAGATGACTAATATTCCCATTGATTAAAAGCACTTGCTGGTTTCTAGAACAGAACTAAGGTTTCTTTTTAATATTGTAAGCTAAAAATTGGATGTCCCTTTTGTAATCCCCATCTGAGCAATTGGTTAAACTTTTCTCATGTCTCATGTGTTCGTGAACATTTTCAGAGTCAAAAGAGCACTGGCCTGAACTTTGACAATGTGTGCGGCTATTGTGAGAAAAATGGAAACTTGATTTTATGGAAACAATCTGGAGAAGTTGAATAGAACAAAATTATTCATTCCCTTTGTTTCTTTCTCCCTCTCAAAACAACAGCCTGAATACAATTGCTTGTCCCAACTAGAGTAGATTCATTGAAACAATACGGTTTACATACGGCTCACATACCATTCAGCAGTTAGTTCAATGGATCTATTCTAGCTGAGACTATCAATTGGATGTTAGGTCAGGGGCATTTAATTCATTATTCCATGAATTAGGGGCCATGATGGGGCAATGAAAGAAAGAGTGTATTTATGCATTGCCCAAATACAAAAACTTCACACACAAAATAGCAATAGCAAGTACATTTCTATACCGCTTATCAGTGCACTTAAGCACTACCTAAGCAGTTTACAATTTGTAAGTTAATTGCCTCCAACAAGCTGGGTACTCATTTTAGTAACCTCGGAAGGATGCAAGCCTGAGTCGAGCCTGAACCCTGGCTGGTATTGAACTCACAACCTTGTGGTTTGTGACTTGAGTGGCTGCAGTACAGGCATTTAACCACTGCACCACCAGCGATGTGTAGCACTAGTTTACATGGCTTTAGAGACAGATTAGGGAAACTGGTGAAGGGGAACTCTGTCAATAGCAATTAGCCATCACTCCATTCAATGAGCAGGTGAATTCTGTTCAGTACAGCATACGAACATTAACTATGCTCAGAAGAATAAATAAGATACTGATAAACAGCTGACAAATGGACATATAATGACATTGGTCTGTTTTATGACTCCCAGACAAAAATTAATGGGTGAGGCATGGTGAGGGATTCATGTCAAATATGATTACAAATTGATAGATATGTATCTGTTGAGATCAGAAGCAATTATACATGTGATTACCAGATTTGAGGACCAATAGTAGACTGTGCTCACCTAGCCTTAGTTCTCAGCCTTCTAAAGCATCTGGCTAACTATTGTAAGGAAGAGAACACTGCACTAGATGAATTCTTGGGCCCTTCCAGGAATGATCTTTCAGAAAGAAGAGTTCTTCACATGACATAAGGCAAAGACTGTGTTGCTTTTTGTTGGATTGATGAAAGAGATGCAAGGGAGATCAAGAGTCAGGGGAGCAGTAGACCAAGAAGCTTAAGTATATGAGCATGGAAAAGATGAGTCTGACTGTCTCACGCTAAATTAGAATTATTAGCCATAGGTCTACAACCAACAAAACAGAACAGATGTTCATCCAATTACACATCCAGATGTCAGAAGAACACAAAGTAATGCCATTTTCCCAGTCCTTCCTTCAGATAACCTTAAACCTTTATGGCTGATATATACCAATATGTAAGAGAATCAGAGTGAGGCAGAATGAAGGGAAGGCATCCCTCTGGCTTCTTTTGCTTTGAATTCTGGGATTTTACTAAAAGACAAAGTGAATTAACAAAACCTTTTGACAACAGAGAGTCATCAACTGATAAGAATCACATGAGAATTCCTGAAGAATAGCATATTTTTTTATCAGTCTAGAAAGCAAATGAGTTCATTTTAACATGCAAAGGTAAGATTACAAATATCTGGGTTGAAAGGCAATTATTTGTAACCCTTTACTTTCTGGTAATCATTTGTTGTGACCCTGTTGCATTAGAGCAGGAATGTGAGAAGCTCTCAGGTTTGTGAAGTTGTAGGCTTTCATGGCCGGCATCCATAGTTTGCATTGTTTACAAATCACACAGCCCGAAAAACCCACAAAAAACTAAAGCTCTCAGTTTTGCTTTTGTTGAATGTCTCCAAATCTCAACTGCATTTTATTTTTATCCTTGTTTTGCATCATGTTGTGAGACTTCATGTTTTCCTTCTATACTTGGGAAAAATTGCATGATTTCCCCTACTTGGCACATTTGTTTGCTCAATTTTCTTATGTGCTTCCCCATTAGCTAAAGTGTTTTTCTGTGTATTGTTTTCAATTCTGGTCAAATTAGCCATGCAAAAACACATGCACTGACTCGCGTGTGATTCATTATGCAGAAACGTTTTGCAAAAGGTGAGAAGGCTCAAGGCAAAGTCCTCACTTTCTCACCAAAAGTCTCAGGAGTGCAAAAATGCTATTTTCATTGCAAGTGTCAAGTCCAACTAAATTTCTTTCCAACCCTAATCCTGAGTCTGCACTACTAAGCCTGTTGTGTTCTGGGATTTTAGGCTGTTGCCACACTGCAGAATTAAAGCAGTTTGACACCACTTTAACTTCCATGGCTCAATGTTATGAAATTGAACCATGTTTACGGATTGTTTTTAATTATATGTTTTAACCATCTTGTTTTAATGTTAAAATTGTTTAATTCTTTTTTAAGGGGTGGGAGGGCTGTGTGATTTGGGATTGTATTTTAATATTGTATAAAGTTTTTAAATTGCTGTGGGCTGCCTCAATTGCTTGACAGAGGGGTAGGATATAAATAAAATTTATTATTATTATTATTATTATTATTATTATTATTATTAATTCTGGAATTTGTAGTTTGGTGGGGCACCAGAGCTCTCTAATCGGGAAGGCTAGATATCTCATGAAACTCCCAGAATTCAACAGCACTCTGTCATGGCAGTTAAAATGGTGTCAAACTGCAGTATGGATGAGACCATATAGACTGTGGACCTATACAGACCGGCCAAAAGGGCTGGCCTGGGGGTGGAATTGGCATGGGGCAACTGCATGCCAGCCATCCTGACTCTGTCCCGATGCCACCGTCACATCGCACACTCCAACTCATGGCGCATGGCATCAGGACACTCCCTTGGCGCAGCTTGTAGACAAGCTGTGCCAAAAGAGCACAGAAGAACCACGGTGGTAAGGGCGGCTTTTTGCTGCTCCCGAAAGGAGCGGCATTTGCCAGCTCTTTTTGGTGCAGCAAAGAGCCAGATCGGGGCCATGGCATGTGGTTGCCAAGGCCCCAATTCGATGCTCCCAGGGGCAGAGCCCCTATGTTACCTCACATACTTGTTTCTTGCTGTTTATTCACCTTCAACTTATGCTAGTCCAATGAATGACAGACTCCAACAGCCGTGTACATCAACTGCCATGCACAAGTCTTGCAAATCCATGGTCATGGCTTCCTTGTTTGAATCAATGCACCTGTAGTGTGCTCTCCCTCTTTTCCTGCTGTCTTCAGATTTACCATCATGGTTTTTTCCCCATCAAGTCACACCTTCTCATGATATTCCCAAAGTGAAACAGCCTCAGTTTAGTTATCTTGGCTTCTAGGGAGAGTTTAGGCCTGATCTGCTCTAGGATGGATGGCTTTATCTTTTGGGCAGTCTATTGTATCACATTTCAAATGAGTTTATTTTCTTCCTGTCAGCTTCCCACATACTTACAGCACTTCAAAAGTGAAATACTTTTCCATAACTGGCATTTTTGGACAGATCTTTGTTGTGGCAACTTTCAAGAGGAAGGACTCCCCTGAGTAAGGAGCATTTTCTGAGAACCTTTCTGAATACATCCTCATTGTTTGAATTTGGTGCAGGAGTGGTATATGTTCTGTGGAATGCTATTGTTTGATCATAGAGACAGCAGTAGGACACAGGACAGATGAGAGTTTCCTGAGAGCAAGAAACAAAGCTGTTTATATTACAAAACTATCATCTTCAACAAGGTACTAGGAAGAATGTAAAGAGTGGCTATTGTCTCTGAAACTAAGGAGATTATCACACAAGCTAAACAACACTGGAAAATGTGACTCACCTCTCCTGAATTCAAGTAAAATTTGGGCTGCATCTGGATCTTATTGCACAGCCTCCCCCCCCCCCAAAAAACCCCCCACTATCCGAATGCAGCCAGAGTGTAAAATATGGAGATGGTGCATTATCAGAACTCTCAGGCTGCATCCGCACTGCAGAAATAATCCGGTTTGACACCACAGTATCTGCCATGGCTCAATGCTGTTGAATTCTGGAAATCGTAGTTTGTTGTGGCACCAACACACTTTGACAGAGAAGTCTAAATGTCTCGCAAAATTATAGTTCATGGAGCCATGGCAATTAAAGTAGTGTCAAAAGAGATTATTTTTGCAGTGCAGAGGGATCCTGTATCTGCAGTGGAGTTTCTCTATAGAATCAGATACAGAGGATCTTCCAAATTATTTTAAATTTTGCTAAAAATACTGAAGGCAGCTCTGGTGGAGCAGGACAGGAGAATTCAGTGGAACCATGTGTGTTTGTGCATCTGCTGTATTCACATATCTTGCTCCAGCTACAAAGCATCACCTGAGAACTACCCATGGAATATATGACTTTGGGTCTATTTCAGTGCACAATTCTAATCTGCAGTTCCATAATTTGCTGTTCCCTCCTTCATTTTTGTCAGTAATTAATATTTTTGACATAAAGTACAACTCCCTGGGCAGCAGAGATGTGAAACAGCATTGTTGAGTTAACATATTCTCCAAAAAATTAGATCAGTTAATTATATGACGTTCTCCTTGTTAGTGTGGGCTTGGGATGATGCTCATTAAAGAACAAAATTGCTTGATAACGACAGACGTGATGGCGGTGCTTATTACAGAGAGATGATTATCTTAGTTAATTTGAAAATGGTCCTGATGCCAGCAGGTGAACAAGACGGGAAGAAAAGAGCATAGTGCTGGCAAATCCTCACAAATTGTTCTCAGCTTTAATAGAATAACTATGACTTAGGCTGTGTCAAAGTGGGATTTTAAAATTGACTTATTTGTGGCATTACGTGGCACTGAGTAACCCCCTGTGGCATGGCACCAAAGCATCAAGCGTGTTGTATTGCAGTTTGCTGGCCCACAAGCTCTACGCACCGATGGGCAGCCCTGTTACACCTTCTAATAGTCCCACAGTTTGGTTGAACCATGAGTATTTAGTCAAAGTTGGGATGCTCTCTCTAGAGCAGGAAAGGCCAACATCCAGTTTTGCTTTTCCCTAGACCAGAGTGGACAATTATAGAAGAGTAAAGGGCCACAGTTGTCTCCCCAGGAGATACTAGGGGGCTGTATCCCCTCACCCCACACATTTGTTGTATGTTGTTGTATGCCGTCAAGTCATTTCCAGCTTTGGCGAACCTATCATGGGGTTTTCTTGGCAATATTTCTGCAAAGGAGATTTGACATTGCCTTCCCCTAAGGCTAAGATCATGTGACTTGCCCAAGGTCCGTGGGTGTCATGGCTGAACTGGGAATACATTTCCATAGTTGGGCACTATTTATTTAATTAATTAATTTCTATCCCGCCTTTCTCCCAAAACGGGACCCAAGGTGGCTCACGATATCAAACACATTAATACAACCTAATTTTAAAAACAATTAAAATAACCAAGCACTCCCAATAACTGGCCATCCAGCTAGCATATTCCACTGTTGAACAGCCCTTATTCTCAGGATGTTCTTCCTAATGTTGGGGTGGAATTGCTTTTCCTGTAGTTTGAAAAGAGTACAATAGGCCTGTTGGAGTTTAGTTCCAGGACCCCACCATGAATAGCAAAATCCATTGATGATCAAGTCCCATTAAACACAATGGCATAGTAAAATGTTGTCCCTTATATAAAATGACCAAATCAAGGTGTGGTTTTTGAAATTTGTATTTTTAAAAAATATTTTCAGGCCATGGATGGTTGAATCTGTGGATAAAGAATCCATGGATAACTAGAGCCAACTGTATATCCATTATTGAATCAATCCATCTATAACGTGGTCTTCTACTACTGCCTTTTGCTTTACTTCCAATTGCCTGTTTTTCATCCAACACTCTACACCACACCAGCTCTCTAACCCCACCTTGACAGGGCTGTAACTATTTCATCCATGCATTTTGGAAGAACTATAAGTGCTGGACTATGAGATAGAAAGTGATAGTCTCAAAATCCCACTAGGTCCAGAGATCTGGGCTTTTTTGTTTTCAGTGCATTGCCCATGGGGATACCTGTCTGTGGACAAAAGCACATCATGAGCGTAGTTCAGCCACAGACTGTCAGATCAGTACCAATGTTTGTACTCCTGCCATGTTAGCTGCCAGCTGGTTGTCATCCTGGTGTCTTCCATCCAGAATTGGACAACTGTGTGTGTGTTGTTTTTTTTAAGTAATTATAAAGAAGGGAAAGTTAAGATAAATAAGCAAGCTTTGTTCCAGACAGAAAACAAAACAACAGCATGTCAACCACTAGAAGGAAGCCGAACTTTCTCCTCTGGTGGCTGGCTGCTTATTATTATTCAGGTATCATTCAAATGCAGTTTTCTCTCTGTTCAATATCACTTTATAAAGCACGTTACATGTGCATTGACCCTCGATAACTAAATAAATCCCGATTGCAGCTAGACAAATAAGCAACTGTGCAAATAATATACAAGGAGAGGGAGCAGGAATTAAAATCAATCAATTGTTAAATCCATCCCCCTTAGAGGAAATGAGAAGGAGAAAAAGCGGAATATGCTGTGAATTTACTAGGCAGCGTTTATCTTCTTCAGTCTCACACCAGTCCTGTTCCAGCAGCCTATTGGCCTTCTTCCCATCTTACAAATAGGGAGCTGGACTGAACAGAGAAGAAGCAGGAAAAGAGACATAAAGGTCTCCATCTCTGACCTCTTGGGGTTCCAAACTGGTTTGATGCCCCTTAGTATATACCCCCTTAACATGGTGCTAAAATTTCAGAATCACACATCATCCTTACTATGGATCATAATTAGGTGGTAAAACATGAGTTGCAATGCACAAGCCTTCTGTTTAAATCTTTGGCATCTTCCCTTGAAGGATTTCAGCTAAGAGAATTGGAAAGTTCTGGCTGAGAACGGCCTTCCAGGGTCTTGGAAGTCCCCAATACTGTGGAAGGTAGAGATAATAGACAATGCTATGGCAGAAGAATCAGCAGATTAACTTCGTATAAGACAGTGGTGTTAGGATTGGGTCCTAAAGGAAAATGTACATTGTGGGATAGTGCAGCAGCCATGATGACACAGCATTTGGCCACAGCTGAGTCATGCAGCCTCAAGCCGATGTCACAGGACATGACATCATGGAGGTAGTCACCTGGTGCTGGAAAGCACAGAAACTGCTACAAAACTGCAGTGTCACTCAGGTGAGTGACAGGTGTCCAGGAGGAAGAGGCAGGGCCAGAAAGCCATGCGGAGCGCAGGCTATATAAGGCACATGCCTCTGGACACACATGTGGATTGTGGGTTGAGTTCGTGGTGTTGTGGGATTGCTGTTGGAGTTGCATTGGTGTATGCTGTACATATCTGTATATAGAGGAACAAAGATTAAAGCCTCATTCGTGAGATGTCTAGCTGTAGAATCTCTGTGCTCTATCTGGAAGGGGAGAGGAGTTTCTCCAGCTGACAAGCAGCCTGCTTCATCGGAGAAGTCTAGATCCTGGTGCTTCACGTTACGTGGTCTCCACGCGCTGCGTTACCACGCCTAACAAGTGGTCCCCGAACCTTTACTCTTGAGACTCCTTTACAAATACATGTGGACATTAAAAACACACACACAAAAAAACACAACAACCCTCCATTTGATGTAGCACATGAATAAAAATTGTATGTTTTGTGTACATATTTCCATTTGCATATTCATGTCTATTCATATTTTAACATTTTATAAGGAAATAGCATAGCTCAAAATAGAACACCTTTATTTTAATAAATTCAATCTTTAATTCAACACATGTGCAAATTTTGTACATAAAAAAAAGTTTGGGAAGAGGAGGGATCAGGGCCTCCTGGGAATCCTGCCCTACCATTTGAGAACCACTGCTATAAGCCATTGTCTTACTTGGGATGCAGCAGTTGAACTAAGAGTCCTTCAAATGTCAGTCTAATGCCTGATCTCATGTTCTGCTCCTTGCCAACAAAGCAGATTTCTTCTCATGAAATGGTCCTCTTTTTACAGCAAAATCTCACAAGGAAGGAAAAATAGGAGCCATGAAATGAATAGTCTAATTCATACTTGAGCCTTCCCCATGGATTTACTCCTTCATGTGCATGAAAAACAAAGTAAAGGCCTAGGTGAAAATGAGGGAATTGAATGTTCAGGATAAAAATATTTAGACTTAGCAAATAATCCTTTGCAGCAGGCTTTCAAACATGTAAATGCACATGCAAATGTAAGTGTGGGAAGGGATTTCTTACCCTCCCATCTGAGAGAGCCACACTATTTGCATTGATGTTCTGAGCTTCTCTGCATGCACTGGCTCATTCTTTTCTCATATGGTAAAATTTGCTAGTAGACTATAAATCATTTTTAAAGGCGGTCCCAGAGGATGCATCATGCTTTGACGGCCTTCACCATCTATTCTATTTGCTTCCTACAGTTATCAAGGCCTTGTGCTCACACTGCCTGTATGTAAATAGGGAGGAAAAAGTGGCTAAAGGTTGGTTTAATCTCACATATGTGCTATGATTTGGGCTGCCAACCTTTCTTTTCTTTCAAGGGAGGGAATGGAGCTGCAGAGTTAGTGCAGAAACCGACCAACAGCTGAGAGGCAGAACCCAATGGGAATACGGAAGAGATCTGGTCAAGCAGTGTTGTTCAAGTTCACAAGTTTGCTGAACTGCAAAAATAAAATAAAAGGGGAAAATAAAGCTTAGAATATCTCTAAACATGCAATTCCCTACTATATTATTTTGTCTGTACTTATAATGACAAATAATTACAGTAGGGTTCCCCCTTCCCCTACTGTGCAAGAAAATAAATATTCCTCCATAGCATTTGCATCACAGTTCCTGGAAACTACCATGGCTAGTCCCTCGCTAGGGATTGAATAGATATTCACCAGTTTCCCAACTGGGGCCCAGTTTGGAGTTATTCCTTGAGAAACGTGTGGGAGGGGAAATGGCATGTCAATAATTGTCTGCAACTGGCAGGACTTTTGTTGTTGTTGTCGCTTCCAGCAAAACATAGCCTTCACAGTTTTTTGAAAAACGACACAGATCTTTGAAAAACAGTGCAGATTTGCCTTCTTTTTCATGCATTACCTTTGCTAGTTTGAATGTTACACAAAGCAAAGGTTACACAACAGGAAAAGAAACCCAAGTTCAAACCAAAGTGGCAGCCATTGCCAATTTGAGTTTCCATGAGGGAAGTTGTGTAGCTTTCTAATAGAATTTAATAGAAAAGCTGTACAGTTTTGTCATTTAAAAAAAAAATTATTCTCAAGCATCGCAAAGCTACAGGGTGAAAACCTGATTCATTGTTCTCATCCTTTGGGTATTGGCCCTATCATGAGGTTTTCTGGGGCTGAGAGTGTGTGACTCGCCCAAGGTCACCCAGTAGGCTTACATGGCCAAGCAAGGAATCAAATCCTGATCTCCAGAGTCATAGTCCAATGCTCAAACCACTACACCACGCTGACTCTCATGTAGCTCTATATCATGTAACTAATGCATTATGCTGGGATTGTTATATTTTGATGTTATATTTTAATCCCTGAATGTTGTGAGGTGTCAAGTGGTCATTTCATATCATGAAGGCTATGGCCTTCTCATAGTACTTAATTTTATTTGCATTATGTGTTGCACACAGGCTGATTCTCCCTTATCCAAAATATTTGGGACCAGAAGTGTTTTGGATTTTGGATTTTGTTGTTGTTGTTGCTTTTGGATTTTGGAATACCTGTATTTGCATACATACATAATGAGATATCTTGGAGATGGAACACAAGTCTAAAAACAGAATTTGTTTGTGTTTCATAGACACATTATACATAGAGCCTAAAGGTAATTTTATACAATATTTTTTAATAATGTAATGTATGAAACAAAGTTTGTGTATACTGAACCATCAGAAAGCAAAGGTGTCACTATCTCAGCCATCAATGAAAAAAGTTTTGGTTTCTGGAGTATTTCGGATTTCAGAATTCCAGAAAAGGAGATCCAACCTGTACCATAACCTATCAAGTCCAAGTTATACAAATTCAGTTATACTATCATACTGTCAAAAATATGTACACATACGCACAAGTACATACAGTGAGCATTTTTACAATCTAAATCCATAAAATATTTTTTAAAGAAGAGATTCTTTGGCAATTTTGCTTTGGCATTTAATGTGTAGGCTTTCCAAATCTATCATCAGTTACCACCAGCATAACAACTTACGTTTGTTTAACCATTAACATTTTAAGGTTCAAATTACAGCCCTTTCTTGTTTTCCTCAACAGAAGGAAAATATCACCACTTAGTCTTAATCATTCAGTACCACATTAACATAAGAACCATTGTGCCTAAAAATAGAGGTATTAACATTTTGCTTAAATATATGTTGCTGTTACATATCATGTTACATTTAACAATTTCCAAAGAGCAATAGTCAAGACAAAAGAGAAGACATCCTCCCGCAAAAAGATAAAGATGGAAGAAGATTGTTAGTGACTTTGCAAAGGCAGGGAAGCAATGACAGGTTTCTATGAACAGTACAAAACCTGTCTTGGTGTTTTCTTGGGAAAGTTTGTTCAGAGGCAGTATGAGAGAGTGTGAGTTACGCATGGTCACCCAGTGGGTTTCAATGGCTGAGTGGGGATTGGAACCCTGTTCTCCAGGGTCATAGTCCAAATTACTAGACCACACTGGGTCTTAAGCAAGATTAATTTTTTTAAAAAAATGTATCTTTTTTAAAAAAATAAAAAATAAAATTGCCTTCTCTTAAAAGGGTTGATGGAGGAATGACAGACCTAAAGCTAAGGCAATTAACAGGACAAATCTACCTATTATTATTATTATTATTATTATTATTATTATTATTATTATGTTATCGATATACATGGTACTTTACAACAGAACAAAGCATTTATAACTACTTCAATACAAAATACTACAATACTATATTAGAAGACTGTTGTTCTTGTTAGCTGCCCTCGAGTCGATTCCAACTCATGGCGACCCTGTGAATGAGACATCTCCAAGAATCCTTATCTTCCACTGCCTTGCCCAGATCCTGCAAGTGCTTGCCCATAATGCCCCTGATCAAGTCTGTCTATCTGGTTTGTGGTCTTCTTCTCTTTCTTTTACCCTCTACCTTTGCTAGCATTATTGTTTGGGTTTTTTTCTAGTAATCTGTGCTTTCTCCTTATGTGGCCAAAGTACAATAGTCTCAACTTGATAATCTTTGCTTCCAAGGAGAGCCCTGGTCTGATCTGCTCGATAACCCATTTGTTTGTCTTCCTGGCTGTCCATAGTATCCTAAGTACTCTTCTCCAGCACCACATTTCAAATGAGTTGATTTTCTTTCTTTCTGCTTCCTTCACTGTCCAGCTCTCACATCCGTACATGGTAATTGGGAATACAATGGCCTGGACAATTCTGACTTTAATACTCAGTTGTATGTCTTTGCTCTTCATTATCTTTTCCAGTTCCTTCATAGCTGCCCTTCCCATTCCTAGTTTTCTTATTTCTTGACTGCAGTCTCCATTCTGATCAATGTTTGATCCTGGATATGGGAATTCTTTAACTATTTCAATTTCCTTGTTGTCTTCTAAATTGAATTTGTGTATTTCTTCTGTGGTCATTATTTTTGTTTTCTTTATGTTCAGCATCAGACCTGCCTTTGTACTTTCATTTTTGACCTGCCTTATTAACTGTTCCAATTCCTGAATGTCTTCTGCTAATAATACGGTGTCATCTGCATATCTTAGGTTGTTAATGTTGCTTCCTTCTATCTTAGCTCCTCCTTTTTCTGATTCTAATTATGCTTTTCTAATGATGTTTTCAGCATATAAGTTAAACAAGCAGGGTGATAGGATGCAGCCTTGTCTGACCCCTTTGCCTATTGGAAACCACTCTGTTTCCCCAAATTCTTTTCTGATGGTGGCCTCTTGTCTTTGGTACAGATTCCTCATCAGGACTATCAGATGTAGTGGCACCCCCGTGTCTTTGACTGCATTCCATAGCTCTTTGTGATCTATACAGTCAAATGCTTTGCTGTAGTCTATGAAACACATGCTGATTCTTTTTTGGAATTCTCTGGTGTGTTCCACTAGCCATTGTATGTTTGCAATGTGGTCCCTAGTGCCCCTTCCTTTTCTGAATCCTGATTGCACCTCTGGAATTTCTCTCTCCATATATGGTTGGAGTCTATGCTGCAAAATTTTGAACATTATTTTGCTTGCATGTGAGATTAATGCTACTGTCCTATAGTTGCTGCAGTCTTTTGTATCTCCTTTCTTGTGGATTGGTATGCATATCAAGCGTTTCCAGTCTATTGCTCACCGCTTTGCTTTCCATATTTGTTGGCATATTTCAGTTAGCACTAAAGTTGCATCTGTCTGTAGGCACAGTAGCAGTTCAATTACTAAGAAACAATACTAAAAATGCTATAGTGCAAAACAATACAAAAGTAAACTTCAATGCAAAACAAAAAGCTACACACACAAACACAAAATACAGAATAAAACAAATAATCAATTATAGTAAAAAAAGAGAGAGAGAGCATTCATCTGAAATTCCAAGTAACCCTACCCTGCCAACCCACTTACAGTTACTTGTATGGAATTCCTTCATCTTGTCACCACTGTTTACAAGGCAGGCAGATTGTTAAATATTGTTAGATATAGAGAGGAATTGGAATCAGCAATATCTTGAAGTACAATTAGGGACAATATGCAATTTGCACTAGCAAATGAATCTTTTAGCAGAACATCCTTTCCTTACTTTTAACCCCATGTGCAAATTTTCACAATTTGACTCCCTCTCTCTTTCTCTCTCTCTCAACCAATTAGTATTTTCCTTCCTATTTTGTGCTGAATAGAGCTAGTTGATGAAAATATTACTTTCTGTTATTAGGAAATCATTATGAAAATTGTATATTACTCCTCTGAAATATTTTGAATTTTTAATTTGTTTATTTAAGCACTGCAGGGGGGAAAAAGCCATCTAATCAGAGGGCTTTGAAATGGAGAGAAAAGACTGCAAAATTATGAGCAAAAGGGCTTATGTATTTATGAGCTAATAATGCTCCTTTGAAAAAGGTAATCTGCTTTCATGAGTTAAACTGCAAATCTCTGAAGACTAGGATAATATGTGAGGCCTAATCAGTGATATTATCCTCATTGCAGCTCTTAATCAGATAAACCATATGGTTTGGTTTACTGCTCAGTTGAAAATTTGTACAGTTTACTTAGCTCCATAATAAAGATTAAACTGTAGTCCAAGAGCAGGAAAATGCAGACTTTAAACCAGAGAACTCTATAATTTAGGCATATAAATTCAGTCTGCTCAGTGATTAATGTTGCAATAGCAAAAGTTCACACAAAATTATTGCATTTTTCTCCATAATGGATGTATTCTTTTTTTCTCCGGCAAAATAAACAAATAAAGAGTTTATTGCTGAAATACAAAAGGAATTAATTTGAAATTCTTATTTTATGTTTAGGTTTTGTGACCTAAGTATCAAAATACACTTTAGGTGTCCAAAGAAAAGGGGCAGGCAAAGTGACCAAGAGAATGTGAACAAAGCAGATACATGAGTCTAGGCCCTTGTCTCCACTGGCCAGTAAGTCTGGGGCCACTTCACCCCAGTTTGGCCACAGCAGCAGCCACCCACACTGGGCCTAACCCTTTGCAAACCCGGTAGATTCCCACCATCATTGCTCTGATGCCAGAACATGGCCAAAATACAAAAAGAGAACAAAGCAGATGTTCCAGTTTAAAAGGGGAAGGTGGATGTTTGTCCCAAAAAATATCTGAAGGGTATACCAGGAGCCCTGGTGGGTGCAGTGGTCAGGGCCCAAAGGTTGACTCAGCCTTACATCCTTTCATAGATCAGTAAAATGAGTAACCAGTTTGTTGGG
>CM034708.1:7299872-7322717 GCA_020142125.1 Phrynosoma platyrhinos
ACCGTCCCGCGGCGTCTCGGATGCCCTCGTGTGCTTCCCCCCTTAGAGAGTGCTGAGTTTCCTATTAAGTGGTATAGAAATGTAAATGCAATTGCTATGCTATTGCTATTCCTCCAGTTTTATGAAAATCAATTATCTGTGTTTTATATTTTAAAAAAAACCACAAAACAGAGCCACATTTTTTCTTCCTTTTTTAGAAAAAAAAAGCCATTTTGGGGGTCACCAAAATTTGATGAGAGCTGCATATTTCCCATAGATGTCAACCACCACTGATCCAGATGATGTTTGCATGGGACAGGATATTCTGGGACCATCCAGGAGTATCCTGGCTGTGGCACTGCCCCAAGTCTACCCTTTTACCGGGGGCCTTCCATTATGACACAGGGTGGCTGCTCACATATGTACCCTGCTGTGCTGCCAGGTGCTGCCAACATGGCTCACTTCACTCTGAGGTCAAAACAAGGTGCTTAGCATTGATCGCATGGCTAGGTGCTTTGTTTTGATCTCAGAGTGAGTGATGCTCTTCCACCTGG
The DNA here is from genome assembly GCA_020142125.1 of Phrynosoma platyrhinos. NCBI lineage: Eukaryota > Metazoa > Chordata > Lepidosauria > Squamata > Phrynosomatidae > Phrynosoma > Phrynosoma platyrhinos. Next base: position 7,300,406 of record CM034708.1, read on the forward strand.
AAGCACAGCAGGATGCTTGGGAGAATTGCCACCCAATGTCACAACAGAGGACTCCAGATTTTCCAGGTGATGACCCAGAGCATGATCTGAGTGACCTGGAGCAAATACTAAGATTTTGTTTTGTACTCTGTTTTAAGAAAGGTTTATCCCAGGTTTGGTACTGATTGGACTGGACATTGTCCAGTCTGTTCAAATCAGCACCAAGGTTTGGGCTGTGAATTGTCCGGAATCCCCACTGAGTTGACAGGGGAAGGCTGTTTTCTTTGGTTTATGCAGACAGAGCCTTAGCTTAACCTTCTCTACATGTCATTCAGATATGTTGTACTACAGCTTTCCTGGAAAACACAGAGGCCACCAGATTGTGCACAGTTGGCCCCCATTTTTATTAACGTCTTCCTTTATTTCTTTTCTGTCCCACCTTTGTTCCAGTACAGAATTCAATGCAGCATACAGTCTTTTAAAAACACAATACATGTTGTTGTTGTTGTTTTAAAAAAACCCTCTTAGTACTAAAATTAAAACATAATTAAAGCAAAGGTCTGTTTAAAAAACACCAGTTAACCCCACAAGTTAAAAGCAATTAAAAGCAGTTTTAAAACACATTTAAAACATAATAAAAAAGAAACACATCACCCCTCCTCTTTCCTTAAAAGCTCCATCTATCATAATAAAATGCCTCCCTAGATGTTTTTTTTTTTAAATATTTACTTGAAAGTAGAAAGATAATAGGACCTCCCATGGAAAGGTAGTCCACATCTTTGGAGCTGCCACTGAGAAGGTGCTCTTCCGTGCCTTCCCCAAGTGTGCTTGTGATGGTGGTGGGACTGAGAGAAAGCCTTCCCTTGTGATTAGTAGCGTGGGACTTACTATAAATACTCGACTATAAGTCGATGTTGTATATCGGTCGAGGGCAGGTTTTGGGGCCAAAATTAGGGATTTTTATATGACATATGGTTAAGTTGAGGGTAAAACTTAAGTTGAGGGTAAAACTACCGTTCCTCCCCCTCCACACTCTGGCTATCCCCTTGGAAGACACCTGGGCTTGGGAGGAGGAGGGAAGACAAGCGCTTCCCCCCCATGCCTCTCCCCATCCTGGCTGTCCCTTCATAAGACAGCGAGGCTGGGGAAGAAGCTTGAAGGGCTAGTCTACTGTATTGACCCATGCATGAATCAACCCATGTTTTAGGGGTCAATTTTTTGGCAAAGATTTTTCAACTTATACAAAAGTATATGCAGTACTCTTGAATTACTTTTGAATTTGGCATTCAGCAGAGCAGAATTCCATATGTTTTTAAGGAAAATTATTGATGGGCTGTTCCTTTTACATGTCAGGTAATAAAAATATCATCCTGGTGAAAAGAGATCTTGTGGCACCTTTGAGAATAAGTGAAATAAAGAAGTTGGCAGCATGAGCTTTCATAGATTTCAGTCTACTTCCTTAGATGCATAGAAGACTGAAGTCTACGAAAGCTTATGCTGCCAACTTCTTTCTTTCAGTCAGTCTCAAAGGTGCTACAAGATATCTCAACACACGGTTTCTACAGACTAATATGGCTATATCTTTGAATTCTCCTGGTGAAGAGTGGGTTTGTTTCTACAGATCAGGAAGCAGGATGTAGTCCAGTGTTGAAGAAGCAGAAAGATTTTTACATCTACCTACAGAATTAGTTCAATTTGACTCTGCTTTAATGTCATGGCTCCATCCTACCAACTTCTGAGATTTGTAGTTTTGTGAAATGTTTAGCCTTATATGTCAGAGAGCTCTGGTGACACAACAAGGATTCCATAGGATGAAGCCATGCCAGTTAAAGCAGTGTCAAGTTGTATTAATTCTGCAGTGGGGCAGCAGCTCTATTGAAGCCCATAGACTCTTCCGCTCCACTCCATAAATACCGCAGCTCTTTTGCAACTATTTTTCTGTCCCACACATTTATTTCTCTCATACACTACACTGTGTCCCGCACTGTTTATTAAAGAAAATTAATCAAATTAAATGAATTATATTGTTTGCACAGTGCTTCTAGTAACCTCCCACCTGACCAAAAAGCAGAGAGTTTATTTAAAAATCTGCCTCTCTTTGACACAGAGTTGATCCTTACATTGTCATGTCACAGCATGAAGTGGAAATAATTGGGCAGGATGTTAAAGGGAAAATGTTCGTCAGCACCTCAGAAAGGAATCCCTGTGCAAATGCAAGTGTTGTGTTCTCTCTTCATGGGAATAGTTGGTTTGATGCTCCCCCACCAAAAATTGGGACCAGTTAAGCCTCTTGTTCTGCTTTCACACAAAATGCCTTTTGTGTTAAAAACAGTGCATATATGCCTTGTGTTTGCATGAAGACTTGTCAGAACAATAGGTGAAAGAGACTCAGACTCAGATCTCAGACTGAACATTGAAATCAAACCCAAAGTTTTGGAGAAGAGAGGGAAAAAGAAATTGATCAGCTGATCCATCTCTGAGATTTGTATGGAACAAAATTTTGTCATTCTCGCTCTATGCATTTTCTTTCAGCTGGGTAGAAAAGGCATAAATGGGCAGCTGCGGTATGTAAAAGGTGTTTATCCATATGTCCCAAGGAAATTAAGCAATCACATTAATTTCTTGGTGTCTCCTTCAAGATTATTCTTCCACTCATCCTCTCTGATAAGAATAGGGTTTTGTTTGTACTGACAAGTTTGGAGCATTTGTACCTCAACTTACCAAAGAAACCCAAATGTGACGTCTTTGCATGAGAGATACAGGCAACATTTTCTGGATTGGACCTGATTAAATCATTGGGATCTCATACTGTTCACCTAAAAAAGAGGAAACAGATGTAAACCCCAAATCCATCATTTTTGTTTATTGCTGCATGCCTTCAAGTCATTTCTGACTTCTGATGAACCTTAGGTGAACCTATTATAGGTTTCCCTTGGCAAGTTTCTTCAGAGGGGGTTTACCATTGCCATCCTCTGAAGCTGAGAATGCATGACTTGCCCAAGGACACCCTGTGGGTTTCCATGGCCATGCCAGGATTCAAACCCTTGTCTCCCAGTATCCTAGTCCAATGCTCAAACCAAGATGGCCCCAAATAAATCCATCTCCAGCTACATTTAAATTATAAGTTGGAAGACCATTTTTTCCCTATCCCAAAATGACCCATTTGTGAAACTGCCAGGCCTGGCATCTCAAATAAGGGATAGGTCCTAGTGATGTCACAAGGTTGATATTACAAAGTGATGACATTAAGCATGATGCATTAAGCATCAGCCATAGTTGTTCAGGGTATGCCAATGAAACAAAAAATACCATGTATAACAAATGGGGGAAATACATGTGCGCACACTTTTCATAGCAGTTCGTATTACCCTGAGACCCCTTTCCCTTACCTGCAGGCAGCAGAAAAGGAGTTGTATCTTGGGATCTGATGACCCTAGACATGTAATTCACCAGCCAATACTGGTGAGAAATACGTTTTCCTGTCTTTCTAGAATATTTGAAAAAAGCAATAGAAGAGATAGAGAGCTATCTAATTGTTTGGAACTCTGGATGATTATGCACATTTGGCAAGTGATTTTTAAGCTGCCTCAAGTCCCAACTCTGGGAGGAGATGGGTTGTCTGCTTTTGAATACAATACAATAAAAATGAGTGGTTTGAGCAGCGAGAAAATGGGATAATTTGAAGAGTGGCCCATGGAGTGTGAAACCTGGCAAAGGTAGGGAGGCAGTCAGTGGCAGTCAAACATCAGACTTTTCCTTGGAGAAAAACACTGCTATCTGTTCTTAGATGACCCTTTAGATTCCACACCAATGTTTTACAGTGGGCCTTCAGTATCTGCTGGGGTTTGGTTCCAGGACCCCCCATGGATATCAAAATCTGTGGATGCTGAAATCCCATTATATAAAGAAGAATGGCATCCCTTCTAGCAAAGGTTTTTTTTTTTTTTTTTTTGGAATTCTTTTTTCTAAATATTTTCAAGCTGTGATTGGTTGAATCCTTGGATGCAAAATCCATGGACATGGAAGGCTGACTATATTTCCTCCATTGTTACCCATGTCACCACCATTTGCAGTACAAGCCTTAACATGTTGACTCATGTTGCCAGTGGATGCCAGTGGATTAAGTGAGGTTTACTCTTTGGTGATTGTATATCAGTTTGCAAGCAGTGGATCCAGAAATTACTCTTTATTATCAAATGGGATAGGGTGTATAATTTAAATGCGCTCAGGTAGGAGACACTTGCAATACCGCAAAATTGATATTACAAGGAGGAGCCCCTGGTGATGCCAGTAAGCATGATACATTAAGTATCAGCCACAGTTGTTTGTTGTATGCCATTGAAAGAAAGAAAAACCCCTCAAGGAGTGTATAACACGTATAACAAATGCATCTCACTGGGAATTTACAGCATGATAAACCAATTTATGATTGAACAGCTTAGAAGTGTGGCATTGCACAATGGTCATATTCTCAAGAGGGGAGCAATGTTGTAGCTGTGATATTGGGACCATTGCACAAGCAGAGCGAGCAATGTGACCTTTGTCCGACGGCTGCAACGTACAACAGTACAACACTTGAAGGGATAGTTCACCCTTTCATAATGACAGCATAAGGGAATAGTGGCATCCAGCAGAGCCTCAGGGTACTGGCAACCTGGAACAGAGGGTAGTAGAAAAGCATGGGTGCCCTGCACTTAGCTGGAAAAATGCCATTCTGCAGTGGGAGCCCCAGTAGTCTTATATGACTGCACATCATGTCAGCAACATAGCTCTTTCATAATAAAGTTATGCATTGTACCATATGATGCATGATCTCATTGAATTATTTAGAAGATGGCATTGACTTATCTCTGAAGCACTCAAAAGCAAGGTAGGCATGGCTCACCAGTCTGTTATCAGTATACAAAATTGGAATCGTTGTTCTTCAGTATCACCTTAAACAATGCAGGGAGCCCATGACAAATTGCAGGGAAAGATGTTTAATCTGTAAAATGCAGTACACCAGTCTTAAATCTGTTGGAAAGCTGAAGGTTTTCTCCCAAATGTCTATGAACTGGTTGTGCTTACGTAGTTGCCTACAGAGAACAAAAAGACACAGGACACAGAAAAGAGTTGGAAGTACGGTGTGTCATCATCATCATCATCATTTATTTCTTATTCAGCCTTCCTCTTGCTCATGCAGCTATATCTGAAAGAGGTATTAGTCAGAGCTTGGCAGTTTTTCATTTGGACCACAATTCCGGTGACCAGAATGGTTGTGAGGAGTAGATTCTGGAATTTGTACTCCAGAAGAATTAACTTTTCCAAGCTCTGCTGTTAACAAAATTCAGAAATGTTGTGCGGATTTTAGGTATCCTAGAAGGTTTAGATTTTTTTTTTTTTTGAAAGAAATCAATGGTTATAACTGTGGTTGCTTAAAACAGTTTGTTCTGTTCTAATTAACAGTACTTTATATTTCCCAAAGGTGTAGTCATGTTAGTTTAAGCAAAAACAAAAGATGTATTAGGGATGTAAATCTACAACTGGTTTGTTTTCACATGCAGAGATGAAAACTTTTGAATGTTTTTATTTCTGTTTCATGGGTAATTGTGAGAATTTTGGTGTGTTCATATGAATTGGGGTTTTTTTTCCACATTTTAAAGACTTTTTTGGAAAAATCATGTGAAGGTTCTATTTAAGCAAGGTCATTCTTTCACTCAAAATAGAATATTTTGTACTAAGCATAACATCTTTCCAGAAGATACACTCTTGTGGAAGATCGATTTCTAGCAAAATACAACTTTTTGTGTAGGATTTTTTGTTGTTGAAAAAAGCAGGGTTTTTTCATATTTGCACAAGAGCAAAAACATTTGCAATGAGTCACATTGTTTCCTTTTTGCATTCTTGTTAAAATCATTTATTTAGTATTTATTTAACCTAGTTTCTAGATTGCTTATCATAACACAACAGCAAAGCAACGCGAAATAATAAAATACATTGGCCCTCAGTATCCCTTCTGGTTTGGTTTGGGGCACCCTGTGGATGCTCAAGTCCCATGATATACAATGGTGTAGTAAAATGGTGGCCCCTTATATAAAATGGTCAAATCAATGTTTACTTTTTGAAATTTATTTATTTTCTGCATATTTTCAAGCTGTGGATGGTTGAATCCATGGATGCAGAATCAGTGGGTGTGGACGGCCAAATGTATATAAGATTTAGAAGGTATAAAATCCTGTCTCCAGGACAGAAAGCACATAGCATATTATACCTCCTCCTTTTAGTGTATTAGTATATTATTTGAGTGTTTTAGTATTTTGGCATATTATAGTATTGTATTTTATCATTTGTTTTTGATTATATATGCTTAAAGTTCCACCCTTTGGTGAAAAGGGGGTTATAAATAAATAAATAAATGTTGTTGTTGTTGTTATATAGATGCTAATTCTTGGGAATCTGCCCCTACTGAAATTGGTGGTAATAGTCCTTTTGCTATACATTCCATTTCACATGTGGCTGCACTTGCATCTGTACAATGTTGCCATTCAACACAAGGGTTGTGTAGCACTTTCAAACATTTATGCTATGCAAGTCTAACATAGGATCTTGGCCACAAAAAAAATTCTGGGAAAATTAGGGTGGACTCTAGGTTTTGAATGCCTCCACAGATAACCTTTCACACCAAACATTTTACCTACCCAATGTTCACCATCTGCAAACAGCAGGGGTGTGTGTTTCTGTGTGTCTGTCTGTGTGTTTCTGGATAAACAACCCATGGGAGTAAATTATGCACACCCATTCTGAAGCAGAGTCACACAGACACACTGCCACTGCTTCTTCTCTTTATTTTGGAGCCCATGTCACTTGCTCTGAACAGGGCTTTATATTAATAATAAGTGCATGGCTTAAGCTGCTAAAGGTGTACTTTTTGTACGGCTGATTGAACAATTTTTATTAGAAGGTCATGGAGATTTGCTCTTGCTGACTCAGCAAGAAAAACCAAGTCCACAGACTGATATATATATATATATATATATATATATATATATATATATTTGTTAAAAAAAACACAGCCAACAATTGTTAATTCACAAAAGGATACAGAAGACAAAAGGTTCCTTGGCACCATTGGCCTAAGTTTCAGGTTTCTTGCAGTGTGAAAATGCAAGCATGATTCATTACATTGAGAAAAGATGTTTAAGAAGATGGGAATCAGGTGAAATCAAATGCTTAACTCACAGTGTCTGGTTGGGCTGTTGTGTTTACCTTTGGAACTGCATTGTGCAAATATGGGACAGGAATCATATAAGAGCATCACCTTTCATCAAGGCTACAGCAGGAAATAGTTGTTGCCCCTCATGTATGGTAACCCCAACAAAAATACCCTCCAGTGGCTATTGACTGTAAAATGAACATGGAGATTTGGTGGTTGCTGCATGTAGATTCAAAGCTAATATGAAGCTTAGACTTTAGATTTCAGATGCCCCTTTGCTTCTGGTGTTTCTTGTTCTTACGATTGTTCTTACGATACAAACTGAGCCTGAAAGTAGTACTAGTATGGTAGTAAGAATTCAGTGAGGAGTTCATCTCATCACTTCAAGATGAGGTACCTCTCCAGACCAGAACATGGGCCACCTGTGGAGCATGTCATACCCAAATCTAGGATAACACATTCTCCTTTTAATTTCTCTGGTGCAGGTAAGACATTAGACACTTAGGTTTCCAGTTGTTTCATGTTTCCATTCAAGTGAAAGCATTCTGTCATATACTGGGGGGAGGCAAAGAAATATGAGATCCCATTATTGAAAATGTAGGATATTAGAAGTGTTAGCAGGAAAATTCATTGACTCAGAGAATTGTGGAGTGGGAAGGTAACCCAAAGGGTGATCTAGCCCAACCCACACCAGTGGAGAAATCGTAGCTAAAGCTATTCAAAACATAACCTTTGTCGAAAAACTTCCAAGTAGGAGGGTCTTGCCAACTTTAAGGTGGGTCATTAAACTTTTGAACAGCTATTTCCAGAATAGCTGAAACTTCCTTTCATCACAATTTCCCTTTTCTAGTCAAATATTTAGAAATATTTATCAGTCTTTCCTCAGAGCTAAACGTATTTTTTTTTTCCATCTTGGTTGTCCTTTTCTAGACAAATTCCAATTTTCCTACATCCTTCTTGAACCAAGAGCCACTACATCTTTGCAGTAAGGATGTAAACTATTTTGTTATCTCATGCATGGACAATATTTTTTTCCCCCACTGCAGCAGAAAACAAATGTTTCTGCTCAGTTTTCATTTTTTCCCCCAGTTTCATTGTGCAAGATTGCTGCTATTTCAGAGAAAACAGCAATTTTGTACAGAAAAACTCAAACAACAAAAATTTTGCACAGAAAACAGCTATGTTGCAGAACAAACCCTTATGTTTACCTATTTATTTGTTTTTGGAAGGTTACTGGAACTTGTGTATGATTTCTTGTGTGCGTAAGATACTTTGTTGGGCAAGGTTGCTTTTTTTGCATAGAGAACAGCAATCCTGCATACATACACAAAAACCCACATGTGACAGTTTGCAGAATATATTCATACAAAAGCCAAGAATTCACACACACATACACACACAAAACCTCATGTGTTCCTATACATAATAATTTACCAAAACAAAGATGTGGGAATACTGAGCAAGAACTGCTCAGAAATATACATTTTTTTTCTGCAACAAGGAGAAAAATGGAAATTATTTGTACTTATTTGGTTTTCAGCCACGAAACAAACAACATCAAATATTCTTTCTATCCATACTCTGCAGTGCTTCATTTTATGTAAACAACCCAATGCAAGAGTGCTGCATACCCCACATAATCTCCATTACCTGCCTCAAATGAAGAAAATCTCTGCCATATGTTTTATTGTGAAATTTTTCAATGCTTTGCAACTCACTGTTTGCCAATTACAGCATGTAGATTCCCATTAAGATGTGACAAATAGCCTACATGTGGGATTCTCCATCATTTGACTCCTCGCTGAATCAAGAACACCATAGATACATTTTCATGTGCCTTCTCTTATGGCTCTCTTCCCCTCCCCATACCTATATTAATATCTTTCTAAAACCAAATTCTTCAGCCTAATTCAATCAGCATTAATGACATGTTGATTCATTTGGAGCAGAGTGGAGAATGGAAGCAAGCTAAGACATTCACCAGCATTTGAAGCTGTATTTAATCACAATTGGATTAAAGATGCATTTCCCCCCCTTCATATGAAGAAATCAGAGTTAGAGATCACCCACTGGTGATGAAAAAGAGAGCTTCAATTCTATTAGTGTGCTGCCAACTTGATGGTTCTATTGCCATTTCAAGGTACCTATTATGATGCCATTAAAACGGCTTTCAGATTATATCCAGTCTACCTGGGAGGAGGTAAGATATATAGTACTTTTTGAGCCCTAGGACAGTTCTTTCATCTTGATGATCATAAAAAAAGGGGGGAGGGGGAAAGGAAGCTTGAAAGTTGGCTTATTTTGTAGTATGAGAAGCCCTTTTTTAAATCTGAACTTTAATGTTCCCTGCTAGTGTTATGAGGCCTATACCCTGAACTCTGCGCTTGAGCTGGAGAATTTGAATTTTACCCCTGCCTTTGCATTATAATTACCGCGTTGCTGTAGCTTTTGGGGCTTCTTTAATGACAATTAGGAGTATCGTTTGATGCATGCAAAACAGCAGCTGACTAGCAAACATAGCAAATCAGCTGGAGGGTGTCATCTTAAAGGAGCATTTCTGACATGAGTGCTCAGAGGCTGTTAGTGAAAAGGGCAATTCATTTGTCTCCCCTTGAAATGAAAACAAGATCCCTCACATTTCAATCAAGAGTTAGACTGAGGTATATCCAGCAGGCTTTTACTTGTTGCCTGGAGTGGTTGTTGCTTCTGTTGGGCTTGACATAGAGATGCAGGCAAGCCACAGCAAATTGAAATAGGGAGAAGGGGTAGAAGGCTAGTTGAACAGATGGATCAGGGCTTATACAGTGCTGTGCATTGGAAACAGGAACAGATTAATGCCACAAGGGGAGACCAAAGGAATGGCAGAGAGAAACAGGGGCATTTGAACTTATTCATGAATCATTTCCAACTGGTAGCTTTGTCTCTAGGCATAATTTTATACGCAAAAACACTCAAATGGAATGTTTATTAAATGCTTGTTTGAGAATTAGAATTTGGAGTCAAGGAACTGTACAGAGATCCAAAACAAATGTGGCTTTAATCACTCACTCTGTCGTTTTTGTTTTTTTTAAAAAGTAATCAAGCCAAGTTTATGTTACTGTTGTCCCTATTGTAGTTGATATTTGCCCTTACATTGGCAACACTTTATAGTGACTCTATGAATAAAAGACCTCTAAGAGCCTTCTCCATCAACAGTTCTGGTTTGATCATGCATTCCGGCATGTTTAGGTTTCCAGTTGTTTCATGTTTCCATGGAATGGAGATGGAATAGGAATCCCTGTTTCCTACAAACCTAATTCTTATCCCACTGGTTTTAATTGCAGGTTGCCAATTTGGCCTGCTCCATTTCCAATAATGAAGAAGGTGTAAAATTAGTCCGTATGGCAGCAACCCAGATTGATAGTCTCTGCCCACAGGTAAGCTATATTTGTGCATAGTGTGTGTGTGTGTGTGTGTAGTTGGAAGTCCTTTGCAGTATTTAGAAACCTAGGGCCTTTACAGACTGCCAGAAATAGTGCAACTTGAGGCCACTTTAACTGTCCTGGTTCAGTGCTAAGGAATCATGGGAACTGTAGTTTATTGTGGCACCAGCGCTCTCTGACAGAAAAGGCTCAGTGTCCGAGAAAAAAAAAATACAATTCCCATGATTCCTTTGCACTGAGCCAGGATAGTTAAATTGGCCTCAAGCTGCACTATTTCTGGCAGTCTGTAAAGGCCCATGAGGTGTTTGCCAGAGAAAAGCACAAATTAGACTTTTGTTCCTGCCATTATACTATTGATTGCCTTGTCCAAATACAGGAAAATATGTTTGCATGCCAAGCCTGGCTTAATGACCAGAATGGTCAAAGCACGCATCTGTATTTTAGCATAGTCTTTAATCAATTTGTTCTTACTCCTTGGGGAAAGGGTCTATGTCTGTCATTGCTCATAAGAACTGATTCTCCTACCCAGGTAATAAATGCAGCACTCACATTGGCTGCCAGACCCCAGAGCAAAGTGGCCCAAGACAACATGGATGTTTTCAAAGACCAGTGGGAGAAGCAAGTTCGGGTTCTCACTGAAGCTGTTGATGACATCACATCTGTGGATGACTTCCTCTCTGTCTCAGGTATTTCAATCAAAACAGTGGTCATGAAATGAAGAGCAGGCCGATTAAATGTAATGAGAATGCTTGGTAGTAAGTGTGGATCCAGTTAACAGGAAGATGAATTCAAGAATCCTTATCTGTTTCATGGCCAAGTGTTAACAGTGGTCCCCTAGCAATGTAATGAAAAGCTGATTCTATGTTAAATAGACCAAAATAGATTATTTCACCATAGCTTGGCAATTCTGGGGGAAGTAAACTTGAAGTAACTTGCTTATACATAGCTCCTAGCTATTAGGATGGGAGGTTGATCATAAATCGGGGTGTAACTACTACGGGGGATAAAATGACAGTCTCCTCCCAAATGAAATGAAATTAAAGGTCTTACTAATTTGGATGTGTTCCTCAGGTTTTCAGGGGTGTAACTCCAGGAGGGAGACAAAATGAGGACATTCCCCCAATAAGAATTCTTTCCCATCTCCCCTATGAAATTCTCCTTTCATCCCCGAATTTCTAGCATTGCTTTTAACTTTGAGCATTTAGGAATTCAGGTTTAGGCATCCAGACAAAAGGATCAGACAAAGTGACCTAGAGAATGCAAACAGAACAAATATAAGAGTTCTAGGTGTGAATCATTTTTGATGCCTCACTCCTTGCAGTGCTAGAAATTTTGTGACTGGAAAAGAATTTTTGGTGTGGGGGCAGACTTTTTGGGGGGAGTGTCCTTATGTTTCCTTTGATTCCTGTAGCTACACCCTTGGTCACACCTCTACTTTCTTTTGTTCAGTTCTCACAGATTCATAGAGAATCATAGAATGTGTGAGTTGGAAAGATCCACAAAGGCCATCTAGATCAACTCCCTGACATGAGGAATACACAACTAAAACAATGCTCAAAGATGCCAATCCAATCTCTGCTTGAAGACTTCCAAAGATGGAGAGTCCACCACTCTCTGAGGCAGTCTGTTCCATTGGCAAACAGCTCTTACAGGAGTGTCACCCGGTGCGGGGAGGTGGGGCTTCAGGAGGAGGGGCCAAAAAGGGCACTCCCTCCATCTCACCGCCACAGTGTGTAAGATGGCACAGCGGCAGCAAAGTGGGGTGAGTGCTCGGCCCTCTCAGGAGCCTCCCGTCTTCTAAGTCCCACGTAGCCATGGTCATGCAGGACCTGGAAGCAGCCACCACCCCCCAGCTTTCCAAGTCCTGCATGGCCATGTTGCATGGGACCCAGAAGGCAGCTGCCTGCTTCCCCTGGGGTGTACTACTCCACCGGGTGACATCCCCCTCTGGGGTGTCAACCAGCACAGTCTGCACTACTACACATCCCTTAGTGATGCCACTGCTTATAGTAAATCCTGCTCAATATAACTTTGGGGACCTGTCTTCCATTAGCTTTGTCTGTTGGTCATACCCTCAGGCTCTAGGACCTATTTCCCAGACATAGGGATCGGTTGTGAAGAGTGTTTGCTCTGGGATACAATTTGTTGTTTGAGGACCTGATTCTGCCATTTGCTGTGAGAGAACACAGGAACCCCTCAGTTAAAGGGCTGGAATGTTTCTGCTACTGTTGTCCTTCTGCTGTAGCCATTTACCACCAGTATCATTTTTTGTTACTAAAAAGAATCTTGGAATTGCTGCCAGTTCCAGCTCAGAACACACCCTTCTCCCAGCTTTATCAGATGAGTGTACAGGGATGTAGGTATATATAGAAATACATGTTGAAGTATCCTTTGGTGGAATCAACAATTTATAAAGTGAGAGTAATTAACAGAGTGTATAACATGGTGTGAATTATTGAAGCTTTGTTGTTGTTGTTAACTGCCTTTAAGTTACCTTTGACTCATGGCAACCCTGTAAATGAGACATGACCAAGACCCCCTGCCCTCAACTTCTGTGCTCAGGTCCCTCAAGTTCAAGCCCATGGCCTCTCTGATTGAATCTGTCTATCTGGCTTGTGGTCTTCCTCTCTTTCTACTGCCCTCCACCGTCCCCAGCATCATTGTCTTTGTTAATGAACTGTGCTTTCTCATGATGTGGCCAAAGTATGACAGCCTCAATTTAGTCATTTTGGCTTATAGAGCAAGTTCGATCTGTTGATACTGTCTTCCACTTGGTCCTTTTTGTGGGGAAATAATGTGAATCAGACCTCCAAACACAGAACCTTCTGCCTGGGGCATCTATATTAGATGTTACTTTATGTCCATGGAGAAAATTATGAAAATTATGCAAAAAGTCTTGCTTGGAAAAGTTATTTTTCTAATCACCACCTCCAGAATCCACCATCCCAGCTGTTTGGAAAATTCAGGGACCAGTAATTCAAAGCAAAAACAAAAAAGATACTCCCCTGGAAGCTTTCAGGGAGATGTACACCCAGCCATTGCAAAAATATTTGTCAATCCAGTTCTTATTAACCACATAGAAAAAGCGGTACTGTGTGTCATCTGCTAAGTGTGTGAACCAGGCCTAAAAGACAAATGATTAGGATTATCAGAGAAATCTCTTGATAAAAGCCATGAATTTCATAGTCTAGTCAGTTAAAATCAACTCTCTCATTGATGTAACCCAAGCTTATCCATTCTTTTCTATTCTGTATTTAATCTGCCGAAAAATCACATGGGATAGGCACTTTTGCATTGAAGCAACAATCTTCAATCATTTTTCACACTGAAAAAGAACATGTCAGTTTTTTAAAAATCTATATAAATGGCTTCCTATTCTATCCTCCCTTTCTTATTTTTCCCCCCCTTACTGTGTTGTCCCAGTCAATTGCAATGGAAAATACAAGTAGTCTGAAACCTGGTATAATAATTTTCAAAGGAGGAAATCTGATGACTGTTACGATGAAACAAATGATAAATTCTGTGATAAAAAAAAAAAGATGCTGGAACAAAACTGAATTCAAGTTCACAGTTTGGAGTAGTTTTAGGTTTCCGAAGACCTCCACCAAATCAACTATTTCAGGAACCAAGATCCACCTTTTCTGGAAGCATCTGTTCACCTTGAATCTTGGATTTTGTGCTGTTGGTTCCAAGTAGATATATACTATTTAACAGTGTCAAATAGAATATTCTTTTCTAAGACTAACTAGACAAATGATTAGGATTATGTTCCCTAGTCCAATTACCTTATTCATGGTTCAGGTATTGTATAGCTAGGTCATCCTCTTTACATATATAAAAATATATTTGATAATGAAAGCTTGCTGCCTGCAGAGCCCTCCAAAGACCAAAAATGTGAATTTCTCTGCCCTGTTTAATTATTTGCTCATTTGTCATAGCTTTAAAAAAAATCTACTATATAGACCTGCCTGCTTAGTCCCAATCTCCAATTGAAATGGTTAAGTATGCATAAAATACTTTACATTCAATTACATGCATTACATAGAATGCACTGCATTCTATTCTCATTACTCTGAATTATAGCACTTCTTTCTTTCTGGGTACATCTGCACTGTAGAAATAGTGCAGTTTGACATCACTTTAAATGTTGCAGCTCCATCCTATGGTGTCCTGGAATCTGTAATTTTACAAGGTCTTTATCCTTCTCTACCAAGGAGCACTGGTGTCTCTCAAAACTTCAAATCCCAGGATTCTGTAGGATGGAGCCATAGCAGTCAAAGTGCATTAATTTACAGTGCAAACACACCTGCATTACATTGCTCCTTATTCTTACAATATATATCATAGGTTCTTTCGGTCAGGAACCAGACAACATCATTCCCTGTTATTTCTACTACATTATTTTTCTCCCAACAAAGAGAGAAAAACACACCGACTTTTTGTAGAAGTGTGTATATTGCAGAGTTCATTCCAAGCAGGTAAGCTTATGCAAAATTAACCTATTGAAATGCACATTTTACCCTGAACACAGAACTCATTTTTCTTTATGTAGGATTTGCAGGATGACAGCAGCTTTTTCTCCTAGTTGTGAACAGTACTGATTATAGTAATGAGTGTTAAACCTGTGCTTAGGATAGGGAGTCATGGTAACTAGCACTCCCATAGTAACCAGCTACTCTTACCAGAATTCTCTTACTGTGAGTCTGTGGTATTAGACATCTGCTTTGTAGAGAGATTCGACTAGTTGAAACTCATTTTGTCTCATAAAAAAAGGGTTGTGGCGAGCAACATGATCCTTTTAAAGTTTTCATCAGCTTGCCTCTTATCTTTTGAGGGGGATATTGGCCATCTGAAAACCTAGACTCAAATATTCTTCAGCCTAGCAAGTGGGCAGATCAGCCACAACCTCTTTCTGTAAATGAGACTTGTGAATAGCCACAGAGACATATTGTACAGTGCTTTATTACGTTGAAAGAATGACATCGCTGAAGGACAAACATGGCATTTTCTTTTTCCCCGTGTAGAAAACCATATCTTGGAGGATGTCAATAAATGTGTGATTGCTCTGCAAGAGGGAGATGTTGACACATTGGACAGAACTGCGGGGGCCATCCGAGGTCGTGCAGCCAGAGTCATCCATATAATTAACGCCGAGATGGAAAACTATGAAGCTGGGGTTTACACTGAGAAAGTGTTAGAAGCAACAAAATTGCTTTCTGAAACAGGTGAGTGTGGCTAACAAACAGTACACGTTATAGTCAATCCTTCTCCCACCCTGTTTAACATCAGGGTAAGTATTTAATTCATAACCTACCTCCTACATTGGGAAAAAGGATTTGGGGGCATAATAGTATTATAATAATAGACATAATTTAGTATTATGTCTCATAATACTAAAACGCAAAAATAAAAAAACAAAATCTAGTTCAAAGAATTGCTTGTGAGCCATCTTTTGTCCTTGTGAGTCACCTTGTGCCTTATATTGGAAGAGTATCATAGAATCATAGAGTTGGAAGAGATCACCAGGGCCAACCAGTCCAATCCCCTGCCATGCAGAAATACACAATCAAAGTATTCCTGACAGATGACCATCCAGCCTCTGCTTAAAAACGTACAAAGAAGAAATTGTGAGATATTAAATAAATGAATGCTGATCAATTAATATGCAATTAAAAATAGAAGAATGATAAAGTCGTCACCTAAAAGTTACAGCATTCCCCTTAAACAACAGACCAGGTTACATCCTAGAGGCCTGTCATAACTCTAGTGTCTTTACCTGCTTGGAGAAGGATGACACAGAGTAGTCAGCCTAGCCTTCCATGGCAGAGAGTCCCAGAATCCAGAAGTAGGCGGTAAGACCATGTGTCACCACTCCAATGGTGACAGCAATCCCTAGAGAAGGACTTTTCCTAGAGTTCATAAAAGCCAGACTGGTTTCTATTGCTGAGTGCATCATATCTAATACCCTGGTCCCGAGTTAGATAGGGATATGCTCTGTCTTGTAATATATGAAAAACCCCTGTGTATGGTTGCTTCTCAGACAACTGCCACTACTTCACTTGGATCAAACACCATGCAGCCAATGCATATTGCATGTTCTATATGAGTTTGGCATCTTGCTTATACACTGTATCAAGTATGATCTTTTCCCATTCTCTTTCCATTATTTGTCAGTGATTCTCAAGATGTTTTGGATTTTCAGCAAGCATCCACCTCCACTTTCTCCCAGTCGTACTTGAGATAAAGTAGTGTTTGATTATTGCTGCCTTTAATTTGTGCACAAACAAATACAGTATTACATATCCTGGGGATTTGGGGGTGTTATTTGATTCTCCCTAGTGGGTCTTATTCATGTTATGATAGCCACAGTTGCATGAGAAAGAAAGAGATCTTGTTGCACTTTTGAAACTAACGGAAGTTTGTTGCATAAGCTTTCATAGACCCAGGCCATATTTGCATGGGCCAAAAGGCCCATTCCCTTCCCCTTTCTGGTGTTCTGTTCAGACAATGCATGTTCCAAACCCCAGTTCTGATGCAAACAGTCCATATCATGTACAGCACATTCTGCACTGAAAATGGACTATTACAGTCTTAAAAGGGTTTAAAATAATATACCTGTCTGTCTGGACCTTTCAGGAAGATCCAGAGCCCTCCATTCCTGTGCCATGGCAGCTTTTTGTACAGACATCCCACTGAGCCACTTGGCACATCCACCCCTGCTATGAGTCAGTCATTTTGAGATTAGAACAAGATGCCCAGCCTTGTGCTCATCACTGAACTCCTGACCTCAGAAATGAGTGACCCATGGCAAAAGTGTCATGTGGATCAATGGGATGACTGTGCAGACAGTAACCATGGCCCAGGAACAAAGGAGCAGGTTACAGGGGCAGGTGTAGAGCCAGGATACTCTAGGCTGCCTCCAGAGTATCTTGGCCAGTGCAGACAATACTTCAGTCTGTTTCATCAGATGCATCGTAGACTGAATCTACAAAAGCTTATGCTACAAACATCTTTCTCTCAGCTACTCAAACATGCCACAGGACCCCTTTGTATACCAACAAAGCTATGTTTTTGAATATGAGGGGAAGAAAGTCAATAAACTTCTATGCCTGAACCAGATTTAGAGACTAAACTTATGAAAAAACATACCCTTTACCCCAGTTGAAATTGTTCCTGTGATATGTTATTTTTTTCTCCTAGAAGAATTGACGAGTGCACATTTGTTATATGTGTTTGTGTGTGTAACATGTAGCCAGGCTGTGTATAATAGGTTCAGTCATACTGAAGAAAGAGCATGCTATGCAGAAAGAATTGTTCAATGCTTCTCTTCCTGTTCTTTCAAATCTAAAGTTGGATCATGTACTTGTCACAATCAACACCAGAGTGACTTTCCACTAGTACTTCAAAGATGGATGTCATACTGAGTTACAAAACATTCCAGTTGGTGGTCAGATTAGTAATGCATGGATTCTCTTTCACCACCCTTTAGTGCATGTCAAAACAGGCTTGGATGCAAAAATCTGAAAACAACTAACTCAAGAGTGATTACCGGTATTTTATTTCTGTTAGAAAGTTTGGCCCTATCACACCCCCATGACATTTTCAGAAGCAGAATAGGTACTTCCTTCCCAACCTTGCCCCACCACTATCAGTACTTCATTTCTCCTTATTTATATTTATTTATTAAAATATTCATCTCCTGCCATTTATCATGAGATGTCAGGGGGGTATACAAATAAAATTTCTCCAGAACTCACCATCTGCAAGGATGATGCTTTGTTATGGAGATGGATCTAGCAACTTTTCTTTCATAAATCTGAAACATCTTGGGAAACACAATTTGCCCAGTTCCCCTGCTAAAGATGGAGAGGCTCTAGGAATTAGACTTCCCAGGTTTCATAATGGAGCCCTGCATCAGTCTTCTTATTAGTACTCTTA
Source organism: Phrynosoma platyrhinos (assembly GCA_020142125.1). Taxonomy (NCBI): domain Eukaryota; kingdom Metazoa; phylum Chordata; class Lepidosauria; order Squamata; family Phrynosomatidae; genus Phrynosoma; species Phrynosoma platyrhinos. Next base: position 7,318,937 of record CM034708.1, read on the forward strand.
CTGAAAATCCTATATCTGAGTATTAACTGCAGCCATGGGGAGTTGGCAAGGGAAAGTGAAGTAGGCAAGGAAAATTGGAGATTACACAGACTTATATCTGATTAGGATGGAGAGAAGTGAGTTACAAGTATTCATATTCCTTATCTTGTTCTGAAATTCAATACCATGTCTACATTAAAAACTGTAGAGGTTTTCCCCTCTTGTAAATACCTTCCTTGTTTATAACTTTACAGCAGGGGATTTAGTCTATAGACTTAATTGGGTATCTATGAGCAAGTAATGATACAATGATTAATTTAGATCAAGGCTGCAAAACACAGCTTACCAGCCAAATATTCCGCCCCAATAAATGCTTGATAATTTCCTTTTCTTTTTACAGTCATAAAAATATGAGACTTCTTAAGATCTTTGTAAGCTACACAGTTTTTGCTATCTTGATTTAACAAGTACATTCCTCTCCGTTCTTGGAGTTCATAGCAGATAACAGCTCATCTCCATCTCAGTCAATTTGACAAAAACCCCATGAGGTCAGATGCTCTTTCCCATTTTTTACTGGTGGGAAATTGAACATGAGAGACAGTCACATGCCTAAAGCCAATAGGTATTGAGACAAACTGGGCTTGAGTTGTCTAAGATGCTTACAAACATCAGCAAAACTTTTAAATGCCTGTCTAATAAAAAGATGAATTGGCATGCTTGCAAGGTTCTATATCCATTAGCATGCATCGATAAATAAAATAGCTTTCCCATTTACTGAAAGATGTAAATTTTGATGTAGGTGTCTCTTAGTATTTCAGCATCCCAATGATATACCTTCATGTTCCATGCCTAAATAACAAGTAAACTGGTAAACCGGGATCATGGTGTATGCTTGTATGTTGACAAAGGAAGACTGATAGAACAATAAATTCAAATGAGAGTTTATTTCACATCTTGGAATTTGCCAGAATTTCAGGGCAATGGAAATCCCATTAGTTAAATCTAGCATGAAATAGGAAACATCTCATAACCCTTATTGAGGGGCTAAACTTCACGTTTGAACTTTCTGACCTATCATTGCTGTCAACAAAGTTGAAAACTTGAGAACCCTAAACAGTTTGACACTCCTGGCCTTAAATATAATCGGGATTAAATTACAAATTGTACTTTCATACTCAGAAGTATCTTACATCTTACAGAAGTAAATGACCTCTTTTTCATCTTTTTTTAATTTATTTATTTATTTATTTATTGGTAAAGCAATATTTGATCCCATTACTAATGGTTGGCTTCATCATACACAGCCTTAAAGCATCTGTTCTTCTGCACTTTAGGACATCTGTATGATCTACTTTTCTGGAATATTATCTTTGTAAATTTCTTCATGGAGGGGGTGGGTTGCACCCTGGGGCTGCAGGTCACAACTGTGTTTTAAGGACCCTCCTCTGCAACATTGCAAAAGATCTAGAATGCACTATTTGGACTGCACAGGTCAACCACTGGGGTACCATGGGCTCCACTACTTTTCTTCAATTGAATGTTAGCACTCCATGTAACCAGCGAGATTCTTTATTCACTCCACTGAAGATGGAAAACCTGCATGTGATTGTTGTTATTTGCCACCAATTTGCCTAATGATGGCCATATGAATGAGAGACCACCATGAGTCCTAGTTGCCAAGAGCCCTGCTCAGGCCTGGCAAACTTAGGACCATGACTTCCTTAACTGAATCATGTGGAGTGGAGTCTAAATGTCTTGATCAGGAGCTGTTTTAATTCCCCCCCAATAACAAAATGGCAGCTTGAATAATGCAACCCTGTAAAAAGTAAAGGTTTAGACCTTGTTTAAGAGCCTTTTCTTTCATTCCCCCCCCCCCCATGGCTGAAATAAATAGGAGGTGTGGACTTAAAGTTGCTCAACACAACTTAAGTTTTGGCATCAGGCAAAGCTTTCCTCACTCATTCCTATTAAACTCTTCATTTAATAATAAAATAAGAGTTCAGGGCAGGTAAAGAATGGTAATTTTTAAGCAGTTGTAATTGCTAAAATTTCTGGGCCAGTGTTATGAAAGCTTTTGCCTATTTGCTTTTCATAAAACTAATTCACAATGATAAAAATACAATGAACTAGGTCTACAGCAGTTCCATGGCATATTTAATGTGCTCTTTCATAAAGCTTGCATTATAATAAAGTGCTAACAGCTCTATAGCAAATATGTGCCTGGCCATGCCATTCTTTTGGGGGCTTTGTGCCAAATATGAAAATGTAGAAAAGACCCAATTGTTGCAGTGTGCCGACAGAGACATTCTAATTGTAGATCCCTGCTTTTCAATGATGCACAAACTGTTAATTCAGTGTTGTTTTTTATAAGAATGTGGAAGATGGTAATGCAATAGTTCTATGGAAAGACTATTCATATCATTATTTTTTTTATTTATAAAAACCTTTTGTTGTTTAAAAAATAACACTTAATGTTACAGAATAGTAGCATAATTCCCTTATTCCCCCTACCTCACCCCCTTCTTTATATTGTATGTAATATTGGTTTACATTTTTTAGAAACAATAAAGAGAACCCTATATATTATGATTTGTCTTTTTAACTTAAACCATATGTCTTCCAAGTACATTGTCTATATGGTGCGAGATATTAAGTTATAATTATCCACTTCTTTTTCAGATAGATCAGAGCATGTCTCAAATTCTTTAGCTTATTAAATGTCCTTAAGCAATTAAATTCACTGTAGGTCTAGTTCTAAGTTCTATTCTTAATTTTCTGGATTTGTACAGCTCCAGGTTTCTTCTCAGTATGTTAAGAAAACCTGCCAGCCTTCCCTTTGCTTTTCATTAGCGTCACCATCAACTACATTTGATACCTTGTCCAATTCGGAGGCTTCCACATTTTAAGTATCCAGTTATCCATTGGAGGTGTCTTTTCGGGTTTCCATTTTTGTGCAAGTAATATTCTTGTGATTGATACCATATATAAGATGATTTTCCAGTACTGGTACTTAGACCTGTCTTTTACATGTATGCTATGTAACATATTAAGAAGGTACAGTTCCAGTGTACATTTGAAGGTTATACCGAAGATCTTACATATTATTTTGTGCAGTGATTTCCAGAACTTCTCCACCACAGGACATGTCCACCACATATGAAACTAGGAACTAGTGGTTTTTTTGTTGTTGTTGTTGTTGTTTTGACATTTCCAACAGATGGGATTACAGTTTTTATAAATTTTGGCCAATTTTGACAGGAATTAAATGCCATCTGGTTTCCATTGAAAAGTTCTCCCTAATGTTCTGGTTTTTAGTAAATTTATAGGTATATTGTCTAGTGTGTGTCCAACTATCTAGCTGAATCACCTTTCCAATGTCTCTGCCCCATCTTAGCATGTGGTCCTCGGTGGTTTCTTGCTCAAGTTTTCTTTCTGGAAGTGTTTTATATAGCTTAGAGATCTGTTTAGGTTTATCTTCTAATAATGCTGTGTCTAGGTCATTTTTTTGAAAATGTAGATCTTGGGTTTTTCCTTCAGATTTAAGTATTTCCTGGAGTTGGTGTTATAAAACCCACTGTATTTTTTGTTCTAAAACTTGTAATTCTTTTATGTCGTTTATTTCTAAATTCCCATTATCTATATTCATTTTTGTAATAACCCCATATCTTAGCAAGGTTTTGGTTGACTTGTGTTTGCTTAACAGAGCCTCCTGGGGTGATATCCTGGGTTCCAACAGTGGAAGACTGTTTTTACCTATGGTCTTAGATGTCTCTATACTAATGCACAGAGCATGGGAAATAAG
>CM034708.1:7335114-7357646 GCA_020142125.1 Phrynosoma platyrhinos
AACATTTGTCCTAGAACAAATTGAGCCTGAACTCTCCCTGGAAGCCAAGATGTTAAAGTTGAGGTTGTTGTCCTTTGGCCACATCATGAGAAGGCAAGACTCTTTGGAAAAGACAGTGATGCTGGGGAAGGAAGATCCCATGCCAGATGGATAGACTCAGTCAGGGAGACCATGGGCTTGAGTATGCAGGACCTAAGCAGGGAGGTAGAAGATAGCAGGGCTTGGAGACATCTCATTCAGAGAGCTGCCATTAATATAGATCAACTTGAACGCAGCTAGCAACAACAACGACTCATAAGGAGAGCCAGTATGGTGTAATGATTTGAGTGTTGGACTAGGACGGAGAGACAAAGATATGAATATGGTGTAATGATTTGAGTGTTGGACTAGGACGGAGAGACAAAGATATGAATTCCTGCTCAACCATGGCAACCCACTGGGTGACCTTGAGCAAGTCATACTCTCTTAACCTTAGAGGAAGGAAAGGGCAAACACCCTCTGAATGAATTCTACCAAGAAAACTCTGTGATAGGTTTGCCTTAGGGTTGCTATGTCAGAAATGACTTGAAGGCACACAACAACAACAAGACTCACAAGGCCTGAAATGATCAGATATGGTACTATTGATTACTGTACAGGCAGATGCACAAACTAGGACTTGATGTCTTTTTATGTATGTGTTTTACCTGCAGCTTGCATCCGCTTCACCATCCCCAGTTTTGCAATGCACTTTAATGCATGTCTTAAAATAAGAATAGAAGAAAAGCCATGTTAGATCAAACCAAAGGCCTATTTAGTATAGCTTTCACTCAGAGTGAACAATCAGATGTCTTGGAAAAGTTCACAAATAGGAAATAAAGGCTGCAGCACCTTCCTGTGTATGTTCCCCCATACTGATATACTGAGGCATATACTTGTGGTTTTGGAGGAAATATATACCCATCATTTCCTTTTAATCCCATCCGAGGATGTATCTACACTGCAGAAATAAATGTATAAAGAAATAAAGCACTTTAACATCATTTTAACTGTCATGACTTTATGCTACAGAATCCTGGAATTTATAGTTTGGTAAAGCACCAGAGCTCTTTCACAGACCAGGCTGAATACCTCACCAAACAAAAAATTGCAGGATTTCACGGGACAGAGCCATGATTGTTAAAGTGGTGACAAGCTGCTTTTTTTCTGTGGTGTGCATGAGCTGCAAGCTGTTGTCCATCTCTATGTCTTCTAGAAGTAAATCTCTCATTTTAACTGAGTGTTCTATAAAGAAGTATTTCTTTCATCATAGAAATGTGCAGCTATGAGAGAACTGGAAGCCAATCCCACCATGAGCCAAACCCTCACACACCAAGGCCAAATACATCTTTTCCCTCTGAACATGCACACTTGCAGACACCATTTTAAAAGTGACTGTGCTGAAAACTTGAGGTATTTGGGGGCAGTGGGGGTCTGAGACAATCTGTGGGTGGGCCGGCTGTGTTTCCATGTGTTTTGGGAGCTTTTTGGACAACAAAAAATAATATTCAGGGAATTTAGGAGACTGGTGGAAGCCTTTAGAAGCCACAAAAGTGGAGACTGGTGACCACGGGCAGCTCAGATGCCACACTTTCCTTATTTCTGGAGATTCCTGGTGGAAACTTGGTATTCTCTGGGCTTGTAATGCTGAAGAGTTAGAAGACATTGTTTTGACTGTAGGAGATCTGGAATCGGATCTCGTAATGTCTTTTTCTTGGGTTAAAGACAAGGATGGGGAGTAGGGCTGGACTGAGGTTGTGATGATGTTGAACTTTGAAGGTCTTCCTTCAATACCAATCATCTGAGTTGAATCATACTCAAACCTTAAAAGTATTAGTTTACCCCCCCTATATATATATATATATGTGTGTGTGTGTGTGTGTGTGTGTGTGTGTGTGTGTGTGTGTGTGTAAAATATGCCCCAAAGCAGCTTTGAATGTTTAGATCAGGGGTAGGCAACCTTTCCCCTTTAAGGGCCGAGGGACTGCAGCTCCCAGAAGCCTCAGCCATGTTGGCCAATAGTCCCATGTTGGCCAATAGCTCCTGGGATTCTGGGAGCTGAAGTCCCTCGACCCTTAAAGGGGAAAGATTGCCTACCCCTGGTTTAGATAGATAGATAGATAGATAGATGGCAGACCATTCAGAATTTTTACCCATTTGGTTTGGCCTTGTGTAGACCTATAATAAATCCATAGAAAGGGGACAAAAATCACTAGCTCACAAAAAAAATCTGACTACACATGTCTATATTACTCTTTTTGGCACATTGACAGGCTTGCAAGCAAAAACAAAGCAGACTTTAATTTACAAATGTAATCACCTGATATCACTTGCCTCTCTTGGGTGAATATTGAAATAGAAACCTAACTGAGTGATGCAGAAATGAAAGAGTCCATTAGGAAATCTGGAGAACTCTTAGATTCGTAACTGCAAAAAACTAACCTTTTTTTTTTTTGGTATATGTATAATTTGTCCATGGGACTGTTTGTTGTTGTTGATTCATCCTTAGTTGTGGCGACAACTATTTTGAAAGAAATGGAACACCATGGGGGAGGGCTTATTTGCTTAATATGTGCATTATTGATGTATACATCAATAATGTACAAAATCCACCCAGCGTAGCAACCAGCTGGGCTACCAAATGCTTCATTCTGAAGCACAATTATTCAAGTAGATGTGGTTCTTCAATAGGCCCCTAGTGCAGCCCAAAGAATCACAAAGCCAATGGACTTAATTCAGTACTACACAGAATGGAACAACAACAAAATCCCCTTTCAAAATTGTGCAGAGTGTCTTAAGAGGAGGATAAAGCAGCATGCATTTGGTAAGGTTAAATCATGCTTTTTTAAACAGCAAGAATCACTGTGAAGAGAGTGTACTTTGCAAAGAGAAATAATAATGAAATGTCATAGAAAAGAGGATTGTGTGGGCATAATTGAATATATTTCAAAAGATTTTTCATGTTGTCCATCACAACTGGCTATTTGGGACACCTTTGTTGAGAGGCAGTTTTATAAAATATAAAAATACCTTGAAAGGATAAAGTCTTGGTTAAAGTCATAGGAAATTAAATCTAGATGTCCTTGCTTCACATAGAAGATGACTAATCCTATACCAGCCCTGAGGTTGGCAACAGAACTAGTACTGTCTACAGTAATGAATTAACAAACAGCTAGCAAGAAGGTTGGATATCTCAAAAGGTGGCATATCCATGCCTACCAGAATTATTTTCCAAATGATATCAATACAAAGTTAACTAACAGTAGCCAACCTAGTTTGTTTAAGACTCATTTCACCATTTCAGCTATAGAAGAAAATGGAGACGCATCTCAAAATATCTCAATTAGTTTTTTAAAAAGCCTGATGTGTTTCATCTTGTATATAATCCCAAAGCCTTCCTCCGGGGGCTGTTTAGAATGAAAGTTCAGACGTTTTTAGACTAGAAACTCTCAAACTATCTTTTAGACAAATTAAAAGATGGTTTTCACAAATAGGGCCAATCCACAAACAGACAATATCTGGTCTGCATCACATGTATTTTTATGTGCCTTCAAAACAACTCTAATTTTTGACAACCCTTTCTTAGAGTTTTATTGGCAAGGTTTATTCTAAAGAGGTTTGTCCAACATTAAGGCTGAGTGAGGATTCATACCTAGATCTCCTGTATTCCTAGTACAGTCTTCAAACCACTACACCTCTCTGGCTCAATACTTGAAAAAGGAAATACTCAATCTCTGAATTCTGGCTTCTGAGTACTTTCTGAGCAAAGACACACACCTTTGAAATTTCCCACCTCAAACCCATGAATGAGAAGCATGTCTTTTGGAAAAGTCCTTTTACAACCCACTCTGACTAAGGGGAAATATGCAGAGAGTCTAATAAATCCTGCAAAATGGCTGATCTGCACCAATTTTAGAAGCTTTGTGTGACCAGTACTGTACTATTTATATTAAATTTACAGTAGCATACAAAAACTACACAGTAACAACTGTTATAGCTCACCTCACTTCCAGCTTCAAACTCCAAAAGATAGTTTATTTTCATGATGATGGGTGTTTGCATAGTATTTATTTTGTACTTTGTGCCTGCTTTTCTGTGGTGTTTTTCTCTTATGAACTGCACCACGTTTTATTGAAGTGAATTTAAAAAGTAATAATACCTCAAATGCTTCTATTAACTGGAGGAAAGAATATTGACATGCCTACTGTATAGCTTAATGTAGCAAGATAGGCCAGAAAAATTACAGTATGAGTGATTGTATTCTTTCCTTTAACTGACATTTTAATTTAACTGTGTGAAGTTTTCAGTCCATTCTGGACCATGTTTAAGACCATTCTAATTAATCAGTTATGTTGGAAGTGAATGGGATTAGACCAGTCAACAAGAATGAGGTGTATATATGATACCAAAGGTACATTAATTTTTGCTCCTGTTTTTAACTTATTTGTTTGGTACAGTTGAGATGAATATTTATGACTCAGTATTTTTCATTCCAAAATGGGGTACTGGGGAAAGGCTTTGCCCTTCAGCCCTGTCTGACTCTATAGCTTCAGTTCTATTAGGAGATGTAGTTCAATTATGTCTATGTATAGAGCCGGAAAATTCTCACATCTGGCTTAGAACCTATTTTGAAGTACAGTGGGCTCTTGGTATCCACTGGGGTATGGTTTCAGGGCCCCCAATCTGTGGATGCTGAAGTCCCATTATATATGGTGGCTTAGTAAAATGGTGTCCCTTGTATAAAATGTCAAAAATCAAGGTTTTTGGAATATATATTTCAAGCCATGGATGGTGAATCCATGGATGCAAAATCCATGGATACAGAGGGTGAACTATTGTATTTGGTATTTACAATGATAGGTTTTTTTAAAATGATCTGGAGGACAAATATCCTCTTGACAGCTTCTTTGACTCATTTATTTTTAAAGGTCTTTGCTATATGGAGAATTTTACTGTAGAATGTTTCCATATTTATCTTCTTGTCTTCAACCCACCATGGTGGGGGCTTTCTTTCACAATTTCTTGCCACATTTGCAAGCTTTTCGCATTACATTTGTTTTGCACTTGGCTAGTTCAGACTTTTTTCAACTCTGTCTATCTGTCCTGATGTATGGATGCCCTCTCTCTCTCTTCACTGAGGGAGAGACATGTATCCTAAAACCAGGACATGTGGTCACCAGAGACATCACTTTAAGAGACCTGAATCGCCTCCCCTAAACATTTGGTGGTAGTCACAATCTAACTGTTTTCTCGCTCCCTCTAAACTTATTCCTTCTGGCCATAAAGCTCTCTTTTCCCTTTGCAGCGAAGGAGGGAGGTATAGCCTAAGGGCAGGAGATGTGGTCAGTAGCCACATCATATTAACATGCAACATAAAACCACAACCTTCCAGCATTTTCTGGTAGCCACAATCCAGCCTCTTCATGCTGGGGGGGAGTATTTCATGTGTAGGAAAAAAATTATGAAGTTATTTTCAACACATCAAAAAGGTATGAGATGAAGGAAGGAATTAGCAAAAATAATGAGGTATTGTCACATGAAAACAACCATTCACAACTGACCATAGGACACATGTACTGGATGTTAAAGCTCAAGTGTATAAATACGGTACCCTAAATTATTTTTGTTGTCAGCATGGCTTCATGAAGCCAATACAGTGAAATTATGACACCATGCAGTGGATCAAATCAAGAAGTATGATGACATCACATATCCAAAACTGAGGAATTTCCTATATGGAATGTTTTGATCCCTTTTTAAAATTTCTCTCCTAAAATAATCACTAAAATGGGAGATAACTTCATAGTTGTCCTCCAGAGCTAAATAGCGTGAGAGCCAGAAACAACCAAAGGCCTCCCCTGTGATCTTCATGGTGAGCTGGAATTTTCAACCTGGACGTCCTCCTTTCAGATAGAACATGTGTGAAGAATAACAATGATTTTCGACATTTTTTGGTTTTAGCATATTTTTGAACAATGGTGGGAGCAATGTGGTCCTCTAATTCCTGTTGAAATGCAGCTTCTCTCAGCCTTACTTTGCATAGCAAGTGGTGGGGGATGCTGGGAGTTATAGTTCAACAACATTGGGAGAGCAGTACAATTCTCACCCTTGATTTAGGAACTTGTTTTGATGTGGTATTTGGTATTTGCAAAGGAAGCTTTTTGAATTAATCTAGTGGACAAATATCCTTGGAGAAAATACATGGAACTTCTCTGGAGATGTTCCCTTGATCAAGACTGCTAAGGCGTAAAGGGTTATGGAGGGAATAGGGAGATTTTGTACAAGGAAAAATGATGAAAATGAAGGTTATTTACTTTGAAAAAGAAGAACAAGGAGAAAACCCAAGAGAGGTGTATGAGGGACACAACAGGGATGAACATTTGCATATGCCTTTGTTATTGTTAAACCGCTCTTCAGATTCTCTCTGAAAACTCTGAAGGTCTAAACTCTCTCTTCAAAACAAGAGACAAACAATGAGTTTATTGAACACTGAGCCTGAACAGTACAGTGAAAGTTTGCTGCCCACAAATCTCTCAAAACTCATTATCTGTCATCATTGTTTTTAAATAGATGTATGAAGTTTATTGTCCTGTAGAAGCTTGTATGCATCTCCTCTCACCTCCACACACACAGGAACACACTTTTTTTTTCTTTTAGAGCACTAATACTCAAATATAAAGGAGTCCAATCACAGGATCTAAAACTCTTGTGTTGTCAGAATTCATTGGACAGGGGCTTGTCTACATGGGCCAAATAAAATGGTCTAATCCAGTCCTCATGGAGACCTGTCTTCACCATGTGAGGCCAGTTCAGCGCCAAATCCACCATATCCCTCTGTTAAACTGGATTTTCAGGAAAACTCAGAGCACTCCATAGTGATGTCAGGCAGTGGTCTACACATGCTTCCCAAATATGTCACCTGGTGCCACTTCTGCTGGTGGGAGTCACTTCTTCTGAGGTCACAACAAGCCACTCAGCCATGTAATCCATGCTGGACACCTCATTATGACCTTAAAGGGAGAGGTGAACACCACCACCACCAAGCAATGCAGCAGGGACCTGTGTGTAGACAACTGTCCAGCATTGCTATGGAATGTGGATGTAATGTGGAGAACTCCAGGGCAGCTCCAGAGTCAGAATACTTCATGAGCAGCCCGGAGTATGAGCAGTGGTGTAGATGAGTACTGTCAATTACTAGTTTGGGGACTTCTAGCTGCCTTGGATCCTAGTTTTGTGAGAAAGGTAAAGTATAAGTAAAATGGAGGGGGAGGAACAGCATCATCACCAAGTCACTTCCATGAGAATCCCAATGGCTGATTTGAAATGTTCCAGGTTTATTGTATACTTTGATCTATGGCAAGGGTGGGAATCATGTCAACCTGTAGGCTGCACGATTTCACACACCATTTTTGTAGCACATGGACATACGTCTGCCATGTACAAACACACTAGATGTCCAGCCACTTCTGGTTACATTCTTTTTTAACTGGGGGTCAGCATAACCTCCGTTGGTCCTCAGTCCCTAGAGCTTGCCAATCCCTGATCTTTATGTAGGCAAAGGATGACCACACTCAGACTTGTCAGGGATCAAATAGAAATGCTTTCTACGATATATAGGATATCAAGGGCATTTTGTGACATTTCTGGCCCTCCTGAGGCATTTAGGCCCCGGGAGAAGAGTTTTTATAAACCCAAAGGGTATCTGAGGTGTCACCTGGTGCTGAACCCTTCACACCCCCTAGTGATGTCCCTGGGCATGCTATTTGAATGAAAATCAGATCTAACAGATGAGGGAACACACACACACATACTTTGCAAGGCCCTGAGATTCCTTCCTCTTCCTCCTAAGAACTGGAGAGAAATGTCCATGCCCTGAGATCTGGGGACATTGGCATGCAAGGGCCAGCCTAGTTCTTTTACAAAATGTATAGAGTTTATCACACAGGAGCCTGTGTGCTTCCATCCCTAAATGATTAAAGCATCTGCATCCTGGAAAAGTCCACAAATACACAAATGATTTTCATAACATGTTAAAAGCTCATTACTAATGCAAGAAAGTGGGTAGAAAGTGCATTTGGTTTTCACACAGATGTGGACAAATCCCGTTAATGGTTTAGAAATAACTTTTTTGAGCATGCACACAGAAGTAGTTGCATCACCAGAAATCACCCAAAGAAATAAACAATTTTATTTACACAATTTTCTTTATAAAAATGTACTTTACTGCCCCTTACTTTCCAAGAAATGGTATCCAACCTAAGTAAAAAGAGCAAAACATTATCTAAAAGAAGTAGGAAAACTAGAAAAAACTTCTCTCTCACTCTCGCTGTGTCCCTGTCTTCCCTCAGCAACTGTTCCTTTAAGAACCCTGGCTAATGGGAAAGCTGGAGGTGGAGAGACATTCACACAGAGAGAGGTGTGTGTGTGTCCCCCTGCCTTTGCCTCAGCAGCTGTTCTTTTAAGAACCCTGGCTGAAGCATAAAAGGCTGTGTCCCTCTCGGCACAACAAAGCAGCACTGGAAGTAAACTCACCCCAAAAACTATGGGAAATCTGGCAACAAGTACAAAAATGGGGAGAATCCCACAAATAGCTTTCACACTATAGCAATTGTGCAAAAAAAGCAATATCATGAATGAAATGAAAATGGATTCACAATATTTTCCTGAAAATGCCTATTTGACGGTTAATATCATTTTCTTGTCGGATTCTATGCGGTTTGTGTGCAACATCATATGAAAACCATTTGGGCAATTGTGCCTAATATGCTGGATAATCACAGGTTCTTACCCATTTAAACTTACAATTTCCCCCGTGTGATAAACTCCATATGTGTAATTAGTCTTCATTTGAACCAACACTCCTGTGGTTGTACAATAGCTCTCACTTTGAAATATCCTCTCACCACATTAGACCCATAGCTGTAATTTATTTTGCTTCGGGGAGGGGGGTCACTATTTAGCAGGAAAAGACTATTTAATAAAAATAATCCAAAAATAGGAAATCGTATTCTACAAGCCTGCTTTGTACTGCCTTGGATCACTGATCCATATAATCTGGTATTGTCTCTTCTGATTGGCAGTGCCTCCTCAGGGTCCCATGCCAGATTCTTCAACCCTCTGGCCTCATGTAGCCTTTTAGCTACAGATGCCAGGTTCAGTCCCTGGCACCTTCTGGATGTGATGCATGTTCTCCACCCAGGAACTGCAGTCTTTCTGAGTTTTCTGTTTCCCTAGAATTCCCTCCAGTCTCAGGCAGACTGGTTTTCTATTCCTTTGGCCAAAACAGAAGCTGATGCCGCTGCCAGGCAAACACTGAGGCTTTTGTTTATCTTAATTATAGCTTGGAAACAGAGCCCAAAAATAGAAATTCTTCAACTTTGGGAAATAATCTCTTGTTCTCTGTGCTTTGCTCTTCCCTTCTCTCATTCTGTCAAAGTTTAGACCAGAGGTAGGCAACCTTTCCCCTTTAAGGGCCGAGGGGCTTCAGCTCCCAGAAGCCTCAGCCATGTTGGCCAATAGTCCCACGTTGGCTAATAGCTCCTGGGATTCTGGGAGATGAAGTCCCTTGGCCCTTAAAGGGGAAAGGTTGCCTACCCCAGTTTAGACTATATGTTCCTCAAGGCATGGACTTATTTTTCTCTGCAAAAAAAGCAGCTATCCAGATCAGCAGTGGACATCATTTAGCCCTCTAGAAGCTGTTAGTCTGGAACTCCCAGCAATCCTCACCCTTGGCTGTGCAAGGATATTATAGCTGGAGCCAATGGGAATCATAGAATCATAGAGTTGGAAGAGACCACAAGGGCCATCCAGTACTACCCCATGCCATGCAGGAATACACAATCAAAGCATCCTTGATAGATGGCCACCAAGTCTCTGTTTAAAAACCTCTAAAGAAGGAGACTCCACCACACTCTGAGGCAGCATCTTCCTGTCAGGAAGTTCTTCCTAATGTTGAGGTGGAAGCTCTTTTCCTGTTCGAGTAAAAAGTATTTTGTTTTAACCTTTGTGATAAGCTACCTTGTGTCCTATGTTGGTAAGAAGTGTGTGTATGTGTGTGTGTAAATTAACTAAACAATATAGGGGAAAGATCTTGTAGCACCTTTGAGACTAACTAAACAAAGAAGTTGGCAGCATGAGCTTTCATAGACTTAAGGGGGAATGCAGACGGGTAGCCCTGGGCCGCCCTGGGAAGCGGAGGATTGGGGCCGAGCCTGCCCCATGCCTTGGCCCCAATCCTCCCTTTTGCTGTCTCGGAAAAGAGTGCCAAAATGCCAGTCCTTTCAGAGGTGGCAAATAGGCCACCCAAAGAGCCACTGTGCAGCTCTTCTGCACACCTTCCGGCGCAGCGCATCAGGACGCTGTGGCGAAAGGACGTCTTGATGGTGCATGCCATGCGTAATGGTGTGTGCTGTCATGACATCCTCAGCATGGCGTTGGGGCACCAGGCGTGTGGCTGCCCCTCCCCTTCCCTGCCTCCAAGCCGGCACAGAAGAGGCCTTTAAATCTACTTCCTCAGATGCATTTGTTCAAATAGACTTAAGTCTACAAAAGCTCATACTGCCAACTTCTTTATTCAGTTAGTCTGAAAGGTGCTACAAGATCTCTCTCTATATACTGATTCTACAGACTAACACGGCTATATCTTTGAATAAAGGAGAGGTGCAAGTAAAGAACCTTTTTTCACTGTTCCTTCCCTACCAGAACAGTTGGTATTCAGTATTTCAAGGGTGGGCAACTACATAGAGGCTAGTGGCCAATTGTTCCCTGACCCACCTGTGGGCTGAATCCCATACATGCATAGCAAGCCCAAATACCCCAGTTTTCCTCTTCACAATTTTGAGAGGGACTGCAGAAGAATATGGAAATATTGTAGGTAGTATGCTGTGCTAGGATGTTTGGGATCTGTCTATTTTCATGGGTTTGCATATGTTTGAGGTGGTTGTTTAATGTGGAGCTTCAAAATGGGAGTAGGGACTTAAAAGCACCCTAAAAGTGGGGTCCAGACATCATATGTGGCCCATGGGCTGCATTTCACCCACCCTTGTTCTGTTTAGTCACCATGACTACTAGCTGTTTGGCATAAATTTGCCTGATGCTCTTTAAAAGTCACCTTTTACTGAAGCACCTGTTCTATTCATTAAATTTAGTTCTCTAAGTTAATTCGGCATTTCTGTGAAGGAATATTTTTGTTCATCCTGAGCTGATTGACAGTGGAGTTCATGGTGCTATACACACACACACATTCACAGAGAGAGAGAGAGAGGAGTTATGATGTTCAGGACAGAGAGAAAAAGATACGTAAACATATGTCTAGTCAAAAGTAGATGATTTCATAGGGACGTTTCATATTTTAATGTCTTGCAAAACACAGCTCCTCATATCTAGCCTAGTATGAATATTCTCATTAAGTCATATTGAGAGAGTATTATTTTCAACAACAAAAAAAGGATTTGAAGAGTTTATTGATGAGACTCCAGTAAATTTGTAATTGGTCAGCTTTTGAGCATTTATGTATATATGCAGAAGGCCTACTAGACTAATTGTCTAGGTCAAATCATGTAATACCATTATAGCAATACAGTGAAAAGTATAGTTTCCTTTAATTATGCTCATAACAATTGCGTTCAGCATGCTCAAAATTAGCTACATAAAGCTTTGAATATTGGATATAAGTATAATAAAACTTTCATGAAATATTTAGAATTCTTTGCCATGAAATTAGCTGTTCATATTGCACAAGACTTTGACAAATGCTCGAAGCTAAATAAAATGCCATGTTCAGTTCGTTCTTTCTCCCATTATAATTCAAAAATGAAGGGCTCTCTTTACTCTGCAGCCTTGATAACTATTTGCATATATTACTATTTCAATTAATTACATTTCCATATGGCCAGTACTCTTTCCCCAGAGAGAAAGCTTACATTCTGGAAAACGCCACTTGGAGCTTGGAGGTAGAAGAGTTCCTTCTGAACTCACACAAATAACTCTGTGTGCTGGTATATCTGTTTCCATGGAGCATAATGCATGTGGTAACAAAAGGACAAACAAGAATTGTAGGGCTGTTGTATAGGGAAGATGGTAAAATGTTAACAGGGATGGAGAAAAAAACAGAACTATTCAACATCTTCTTTGCCTCGGTCTTCTCCCAAAAGGAGAACAGTGCTCAACCTGGGAAAAATGAAGCAGATGATGCAGTACTGAAAATGCAGCACAGAATAAGTAAAGAGATAGTACAGGAATACCTGGCTACTCTAAGTGAATTAAAGTCTCCAGGAACAGATGAACTACATCCAAGGGTATTAAAAGCACTGGCAGAAGAAATCTCAGAACCAGTGGCAATAATATTTGAGAGGTCCTGGAGAACAACAGATTTTACTAAAGGGAAGTAGGGGATGTGGACCACACCAGGTAACCACAACTGGTAGGGGGTACACCTGCAAGGACTGGCACAGCTAGTGGGCAAGTGAGAAAGGGTGTCCCTTCCTTTCTTGTTCCCAGACCCCAAATGGGCCCTCTAGAGGTCTGATGTTTTGGAAGAAATAATAAGACTTTCATTATGTCAGAAGTGGCTTTTAGGATCTCCTGTTAAAATAGAGTTGGTCGGAAATAAGCTGGAATTCACAATTACGGTCATGAATGTGCAACCTAGAGTCATTCATCCATAAATGATTTGTGTTCATTGTCCCTATATATTCACAATTGTGGCAATAATTTAGGGCAGCGATTCCTCTAGGTCTTTTGAATTTCAACTCCCAAAAGCTTCAGCCAGCTTGGCCAACAGTCAGGAATTCTGGGACCTGAAGTCCAAAACATCTGAAAGACCAAAGTTTGGGAGCGAGTGGTTTAGGAAATATGTAGAAATTGTAAAATTTCTTCAGTCCTGCCTTGATCCAGCTGCTGAGAGTAGAAGAGTAATCTTTCCACTCCTGTACCATAAGTGACCTCCAGTGCAAGGAGGAATTGCATAAGAGATGTTGCTTCTGATTGTCTCACCAGAAATCACTGTCAGGAGGAGATGGAGAAATCAATCTGTTGGGGATGGGAGACATCAATCTCCAATCAACAGGAGAACAGATCTCTATTGCTCACAGTGTCTGCTGCTCAGTAAGGCAGGACTGAAGATGGTGTTGGGCAGAGGATAGTACTTAGTTAAGTATATTTAATTTAGTTACGTCAGAGGTAGGCAACCTTTCCCCTTTAAGGGCCGAGGGACTTCAGCTCCCAGAATCCCAGGAGCTATTGGCCAACATGGGTCTATTGGCCAACATGGCTGAGGCTTCTGGGAGCTGAAGTCCCTCGGCCCTTAAAGGGGAAAGGTTGCCTACCCCTGAGTTACATACTTAGTTAAAATGTACTTAACTGACTAGCTGATCTAGGATCTCAACCTTAGTGGTTTTATTCTCTTAAAATGTTTGATGTTAATTAACTAGCTGATCTAGATTCTCAATCATAGTGATTTTATTCTCTTAAACATTTTTGGCTGTGCCAGAAAATGACTCTTCTTTTGGTGATGCCTTTGCACTCAGATTTTATTTGTGTGCCCTCAATTTCCTTCAGTGACATCATCAAGTCATTAGCTATAATGGTCTATGTAACTTGGCAACTTCATCCCATTTGCTATGCAACCTTTGGGATCACTCCTCTGGGAACACTGAATAAGAAAGGAGGAACAAGCAAGAAGGAACTATGGTACTGAAGCAGCCATTGCCAGTGGAAACAAACATATTGAACAGAATCAAAAGGAAGTGGGTGTTTGCATAATCTTTTCACTTTTAGGGGGCAAGCGGAGTCTGCCCTATCCAAACTGCTAGTTTGTAACACATAAAAATTGAATTAAATTATTTCAAAATCTACCAATTCTGTAACTGCTCTGTCAAGGACTTCTCGTCCTGGATTGTTTCCAGTGTCTACACCATCTATATGTATATGTATAAGAATTTCCCATCTTAATGTTTATGTATGTATACATTCATATTTTTAAGATGCTAGCAAAATGCTACATCAAGTAAATAATCCCTTTAAAATATTCAGTACTTCAGCCTCTTATTGCTGGGCCTTGGGCTGCAATTTCTGTGACCCGCTCTGCATATGACCAAGCTAGAAGATCATAAAACACATGGATCCATTTTTTTCATTTTTCCATTTCTGCTCAGCGCTTTCAATGTAGTTCAAAGCAGATGTTGGAGCCAGGATTGCCTGTTGCAATAGGGGCTGTGTTTAGAGAGATGAATTTTAATGAAGCAATAAGAGAAGGGGGGGGGGAGAAACACTACCTGCTATATCTCCAGGACAAAAATTTCCCCTCCATTAGATTCATTAGACTGGAGAATGGCCTTCTTAAAGATGCAAGAGTGTGCACATAACATGGGGAAAACTATTGAAGAATTGAATGTATTTAGGTCCAGCATCTCAGCCATAGCATGGCTATGTGATAGCAGTTATTTTATTTATTTATTGAAGATATTTCTATATCACCTCTTAGCCTACAACAGTGCCCAAAGGGATAAAAGCAATTAAAATATTACAAAGATAAAACATTTTAAAACACATTAAAACACTTTTATAAACAATTTAAAACCAATCTAAAAATAGGTAAAGGCCATGTAGAACAGCACTGTTTTGGCTGCCCACCTGAAACTCAAAAGAGATTGAGCCAGTCTAATTTCCTTGGCTAGGGAGTTCCACAGTCAGATTGCTGCTATGGAAAAAGCCCTGTTATGTGTTTATACAATCCTAACTTCATAAGATATTGGGACACACAACAGGGTCTCCTAAGGATCTCAAAATTTTGGTAGGGTCATATGAGAGGGGGCAATCTTTCAGATCTCATGAACCCAAGCTGTCTAGGGCTTTGTAGCTCAAAACCACTTTGAATTGAGATCAGAAGCAACTTTGATGCTCCTACTAAGTAGTGTGGACATGCAGGCATTTGTGAGTGTTTTTTTGCCCTTTTCCAAAGTATCAGGTGTTGATATGCTATCCACATTGAATAGGAAGGCACCACTTTGAAGCATGCACCCACTGAGGCATGATAAAGGATGTCAGTACAGGCAAGGCTGGCAGAATAATTTTATTTTGGATAGAATTAATTCCTGTTACAGGCTTCACTCCAGTGAGTCATGGGCAAAGCATACCACTTAGGTGGAGAATTTCTTCTGCCAAGCTCTGAGGAAATGGAGCTTCTCAAAAAGTGCACAGAGTCTAGCAATGTGAAAGAACGGAGGTGATAGGTACTGTCACTTTTTCCTTCAAACACAAAAGAAACACTTTTTACTCTTGTATTTTTTTTTAAATCTAAAGGATGTGTTTGTCATCATCCCCCAGCAGAGATTATGCATCATCAGCTCTAACTGTGTTAACACAATAACCAGATCGCATTAAGATAATGTGTCTTTTGAAAAACATTCATTAAAGGGCAGAGAAGAGGGTTGGAAAAGGTTAAATACATAGGTTTCTCCTGCCAACTTGGACTAAGTCTTTCTGCCAGCATATTTCTCACTGCTGTTGGGGATTTTTATCCTGCTTCCTTAACATCCTGCGTGACTTAAGTTTCTGGAGGTGGAGGAAGTGAGGAGAAGATGAGACAGCACAATGATGTTTCTGGTGCCAGATCCTTTTCCAAAAGCACTATCAGGAATTGTCACACACAGCTCTTCCACACTGCAGAAATGAATCTGTTTAACAGTACTTTAACTGTCACGGCTCCATCCTGTGGAATCCTGGGATTTTTAGTTTGGTGAGGTATTTAGCCTAATCTGTCGGAGATGTCTGGTGCCTCAACAACTACAAATCTCAGGATTCTGTAGGATAGAGTCATGGCTTTTAAAGTGGTGTCAACCCAGTTTATTTCTGCAGTGTGGATACACCCAAATAAGGTGTATTTGACTAGGTTTAAGATTCCTTTCCCACCTCTTTAACTGGTGTGTTTTATGTTAGTCTTTTCCCCCCAGCAATCCTTTAAAAAGATGATGGGGGGGGAGAATAACCCGTCACCAAAGCTCAAGTGAGATGGCCATTTAAAGTAAATGTTTATGTTAAAGAAGTTCAGATTTCTTGGAGAAAGGGTGGATGACATTCCTCTAAGACTGAGAGAGTATGACTGCCCAAGCTCACTCAGTAGGTCTCCCAGTATTCTAGTCCAACACTCAGACCACTAAACCATACTGGCTTTTTTTAACCCTGGTGTTACATGGAATAAACACTTGAATCCCCATGTCCTTGTCTGAGCAACTTAAGAAACTATTATGATAACAGACATATGCATGCTCATGGCTTCCATGCCTATGGTGTAGTGAATCCAATTTGGATGGTAGTACATAGTTTAAATGTTGAAAAACTTTATCCTAGGTGCCAAGACATATCCCCAGAATAGCTTCATCATCTTTTAAAGTTGAGAATAAACTCTACAATGGATTCACCATCCTACTGACATGGAAGCCCAGCTGCCAATGGACATATGCTTCAAATATCTCACATATATTGGCCTGAATCTTTCTAATTCCAGCTGGAGTGGACCAGTTAAATCAGTTATATTTACATAGATGTTGGCTGACCAAGTTCCTACTGATTCAGTGGGCTTCCTGTAGTTGGGACTGGCAATGGATTTAGGCCATTCTCTTCTGAATCTCCATAATGATCTTCCATGGTAGTTCAGTGTTGGCTTCTCCATATTTCTGATGAGACAGAAAGGCGAGGTTTCCCTAAGGATACCTAGGATGTTCATGGCATATCAGCTACATCTTGGTATGTGACCTCAATAGGGATGTGGGGAGAAGATCTCACTCCTGTAGAGATTATTTGTAAATCTAGTCATCTCAAAATCACAAGGCTATGTTCTAAGCCTGGCAACTTCCTCAAGATATAAGATCAAGACACCTTAAAATGTAATTATAATTTTCAAAATTTGTTCCAAGTATAATTAGCATGAAACCCTTGTTCCTGTGCAAAACTAATTTCTTTTTCCCTTTGTATAGATAAGCGTGTGTGCACACAAACACACACGCACACACACACACACACACACTCAACAAACACAACAGGATGGGATATTTCATCACAAAGACAAAACAAAAAATCACCCAGTACTGGTTCACACAGGAAGGCAACAGTTGTATTTTATTGTAATACTGCACAAAAAGCACATAAACAAATGTGTAAATATTCTCTGTGACAAACAAACAACATATCCACAGTCTTGCAATGATCTCTGGCAAGGAGAAGGAAAGGGAAAAAATGAAGTTTTCCCATTTGCCACATAAGTACAGAGCAAATTAGGGTTTGCATCTCTTAAGTTCAATTTCTTAACCTCAGTGTTAAAAACTTGGCCTGTAATAAAACTGATGGTTGGGTCCTGCCTTGGCTTCTTATCTATACCATGCAAATGTTGAGCATCAGTCTAGCATAGTTCCATTTCAAATGAGTTCCATTCCAAAAGACCTTTCAGTGCGATTAGCACTTCTGTGCAACTCTGCAAAATAGTCTTCTAAGATGTTTCTTCCTTTGCCAGCTACCAAAGCCAGAGCGAGGCTTCTATAGTGCAGAAATAAAAATTGAATGTGTCCATTATGCATATATTCATAAAGTATGCATGTGTGCCCCAACCATTCATACTAGGAATTGCTTGCATCTAGCCATTAACATCTTTCATGTTCTACACACTGCTAGAATTTAGAAACAGGTTGCTTTCATATGTACTTTAAGGAGCCTCGTGTGTCAGATTTTAGCACTCTTGAGAAAGAACCAGCCTACTTGTTCATGGCCAGCTATATCAGAGTTTGTAAGCTAAAATAGCAGAGTGCATAAAAGATTATGTGGGACATTTTGTCCAATTTTAAGGCTACTGTGCTCTATGAATTCAAAGTTATCTACCAGGCATACCGTGGAGTAGTCAAGACAACCTACAGCTGAATTCCAAAACAAACCTATAGCTAAGGAGACAAGACATGATTTGACCAGATACTGTTCAGTGACTGATTTACAAAATTAGAGTTTCAGATATGGCAGTCTACAAGCTTTCACCTGGAATTTTTTACCCTTGAAAAGTAATGGACGAACAAATCAGTTTTGCTTTCTCCCAAGTTTGAGGTTTTTGACCTAATTGCTCTGCAGCTGTTAAAGATGGTTGGGAAGAAATTAAAAGTTGTCCTATGATACTTTTAACAGACAAAGGCCTCCAATCATTTGTTGACCCCAAATAGAGCAAGCCCACTGAGTCAATGACAACTTGTTAACTTATGACACTTCCATTGATTCAGTGGTCTACTCTAACTGAGATTAACAATTAGATTTGGGCCAAAATATGGAGATTATCGCAGCACTAATACAACTGACTTACCTGAGCCGGCTTCAAATTTAAAATGAGTGGCATCCTGATCTTATCACAAGGATTTAGCCACCAAACTCGCCACCTGGGTCCATCCAGGTCCATTGCCACTCCCAGGGCCTCTCCGGTGGCCATTTCCTTAAGCCAGAAAACTCCCGGCTTCGAAAAGAGGTGCGCTGAGTGCCCCTGGGAGCGGGGATGGAGCCAGAATGGACCCGGCCGGCAATTGCGGTGGCTAAATCCTTCTGATAACATCAGGATGCCACACATTTTAAATTTTAAGCCAGCTCAAGTAAGCTAGTTTTATTAGTGCTGCAATAATCTATATACCTCTCTTGTAAATAACCTATTTAGATCTGCAAATGTAATGGGCAGAGGGAAGATAGGACAACTGTCAACCTCATCAGTATTTAATTCTAAGTGAATAATATTGTTAATATGTGATTCACTTATCCAGTGCAAAATATTTTACAACTACTGGCATACAGATATATTTAGTTCTTATTGTTGTCATCTGTTTTTTAAAGTTACTTCCTTGGTTTTTCCTTTCTTCAGAGGGCTCAAATTCATGTTTCTCTCACTTTATCCCCCACACAAATGTGTGATATAGGTTAAGCTCAGGAGATAGTGACTGGCCAAAGCTCATCCAGTGATCTTTCTGACCAGATGGTAATTTTAATCTAGGTTTCCCTACTCCTAGTCCAACATCAATACCTCCATCACATTAGTTCTTTAGTAGGTTTATGCCTTAATTTTGCTCCTGTATATACATCATCCTCAGTCTCTGCTATAAAATGAGAGAGTTTGAAATGTTCCCAAGGACCATGTATTCCAGTTCTTGCTATTGCATATGGACATAGCTAAAAAAATCCCTGAGAGGTGGCCATCCCACCCACTTTTTAAAAAATCCTATAGAAAGAGGGTCCTCCACTTTTTAACAGTAGTCTAGTTCAATGACAAGCAGTTCATACTCTCAGGACATTCTTCCTAATTCATGTTTGGAAAGTTCCTTCTTGCAATTTTAGTCTGTTGGTTCAGATCCTAATCTCTGGAGCAGCAGAAAAGAGACTTGTTCCATCTTCCACATGCCAAGTCTTGAGAGCTTTAAAGATGGTTATCAAGTCATCCCCAAGTCTTCTCTAGTCTTTTCCATCTCCTTCAACCACCCTTCACAGGGCTTTGTTTAGAGACCTTTTATCATCTTGGTCGCCCTTTGTGATCTGTTGTACCACAATACACATAGGGGCTGTACAATGTCCCATTGCCCCTTTCCTTGCCACATCGGGGCCACAGCAACTGCATGCCATGGCCCCGATCTTGCATTTTGCTGCTCTAAAAAGAGCTGTCAAATGCCACTCCTTTGTAGAGTGGCAAAAGCCAATCATCATCATCATCATCATCATCATCATCATCATCATCTGCCCCTCTTGCCACCGCCACAGAGGCTTTTCCACACTCCTTTGCCACTGTGTGTATGAACACTGCACCAAGGTGGGCCGCACAACATGATGGTGGCATTGGGGTGGAATCAGGGTGGCCAGGATGCGGTCATCACACCCCGATTCTACCCCCAGGCTGGCCCTTTGGGCCGGTCTGTATTCCCCCTTAATCTCTATAGTGCTGGGATAGAGAACCTTTTCTAATTTCAATACAGAGGGAGCAGGGAGATTGGGTGGCAGACAGCAAGCAAAATGTACAAAGTTGCAACACCCAGAGCATCGCAACATTGGCTCTGCCTCACCATCACGAGAGGTCTGCAACTGACCTATCTCTTGAAAAATAGATTCCCATCTCTTGCTTTAGGCTTGCAGAGTGCTTTGTACCACTATAAACCTTTTCAGACGTACTGCTGTCCTGTGTATACCAATTTGCAGCAGGAGTATAGCCATGGGGAGGGAGGAGAGCATGTCCCACCCAAATAAGAATTCTGTCTTCTAATGAAATGTTCTTTTAGTGCCCAAATTCCTAGAATTGCACAAAGTTGACAATGAAAATCATTCACACTTACAACTTTTACATTTTCTGTTTGCATTGCCTCAATAAATTTGCCTGCCCCTTTTCTTGGAATGCCTACAGTGTCTTCCTAAATGCTCAAGTGAAGTTTTTAAGTTACTGCAATGCTAGCAATGTGGGGATGGAGGGAAAGTTTCATTCTTATTTGGGGAGGCCAAGCTCTCAAATAACTCCCTGGGATTCTGTGGACCCACTGTGAAGAGGGGTTTTGCCACTGTTTCCCTAATTCCTATATTCTTAATCCCTAATTACCTATATATTTTATTATAATTGATTATCTGTTTTATTCTGTATTTTGTGTTTCTGTGTGTAGCCTTTTTTTTTTGACATAGTTTACTATTGTAGCTTACTATTGCATTTTTAGTATTGTATTCTAGTGCTGTATTTTAGTATTTTATATTGAAGTACTCATGCAATGTTTTAGTCTGTTGTACATCCATGGCATTATGTACATAAATGGTGTTGGTCTTGGTGGTGATGATGATGATTTTTATTATGGGTAGTGAGTTCATCATAGAAATGAGCTTGGAGCCAATAATTTTCTGAACACAAAACTCACACATTTACCAAACTATACTGCCTATAACATTAACTGTTACATTCTTCATCACGTACTGTCTGAGGAGATAGATAAGGAAGGTTTTCCTCCCATCAGGGTTTCCCACATTTCCCCTGTTGGCATAAAGCTATTTGCCAACATTTTTCCTGCCCTGATGCTACGACAAGCAATGTGTGTTCCAGGCCTGCTGGAAAGTACTGATGCCCAAGGACAAGGGACGAAAAGGAACATGAAAGGAAGCCTACATTCTCACTGCCTTTCATTTGGTTTAATCTAGTTATGCCACGTTTTGCCGAACAAGTCGAAGTCGCCATTGAAGCACTAAGTGCGAACGTCCCACAGCCGTTTGAAGAGAACGAATTCATAGATGCCTCCCGCTTGGTTTATGATGGAGTTCGTGACATCAGGAAAGCTGTTCTGATGATAAGGGTAAGTTAAGTCGCCCAGGGAAATGAAGAAGTTTGGGTCTAGAAGGGAAGTATCATGGAAGGCAAATGGGACCCGAATGCTATTTGGTATTTGCATTGTTTTGTCATCTGCAAGATTTCATGGACATCAAAAGAAATATGGAACAAACCCAGCAAGGGCAGATAACACTTGGCGTAAGGTCTTATTTTTTTTTAATAGCCTTACATCTTTCCCTCATGGCTCTATTTTGTCTCAGAGCAACCCTGTGAGGTGGATTAAAATAAAGGGGAAAACAGGCATGAGACGAATGCACATATTTCAAAATGTGAACATCTACAATGTACATAATTGAACAAAGGGGAAAGAAACAAGCTCTAGTCAATGGGGACGGTTGCTCAAATTAAGTAAATGGCACTAATAATTTCACAAATTAGGAAAATGCATAAAAAGCCTTTGTATAAATTTCAACGAAGAAAGAAAATTCATCACCTCCAGTAAGAAACAAAGGCAAAAGGAAAATGAAATGGCGGTTCAGAGAAATGCAATGAAGTCAAGAGAGGGATGTTTATATCCCCATAGGTGAGCCAGCATGGTCTGAAAGAGCCTTTTATCTGTCTGAGACAGCTGCCATATAGCAGAATTAATGCAGTTTGATGCTGCTTTAACTGCCATGGCTCCATCTCATGGAATCTTGAGATTTGTAGTTTATTGTGGCACCAGAGCTCTCTGACAGAGAAGGCTAAATAGCTCACAAAACTACAAATGACAGAATTCCACCGCATTCAGCCGCAACAGTTAAAGCAGTGTCAAAATGCAATAATTCTGCAGTGTAGATGCAGCCTGAATCTCCTGTACCTATTGTTCTTGTTAACCATTGCCAATTTTGATTTATAGCAACCCTATGAATAAGAAACCTCAAAACAATCCTAATAACCTCCCTGTTATCAAGAGCCTTGATCCAGTCCTGCAAGCTCAGGGCAGCCCTGGTTTCCTTGATCAAGTCTTATTTGCCTGTAATGCACTCTTCCTCTTGTCTTACTGCCTTCCACCTTACCAACCAAGCATTACTGTCTTTTCCAATGAGATACCGTATTTTCCGGCGTATAAGACGACTGGGCGTATAAGACGACCCCCAACTTCTCCAGTCAAAATATAGAGTTTGGAATATACTCACCGTATAAGACGACCCCCCTTTCCAACACACACCAAATA
>CM034708.1:7357746-7374051 GCA_020142125.1 Phrynosoma platyrhinos
GATGACCGCCAACTTCTGAGATCCCTTTCCATACCGGAAAATACGGTATGTCTTCTCATGACATTGGACAAGTTCTTAATTTTAGTTGTGGGGTGATATGTCCCTGATACATAATGGGAACAGCAAAATGGATAAACTTATTTGCTATTTTTCCCCTTAAAAGGTAAGAAGGACAAGGTTGGAAGGGCCATTTAGCACCAGTCAGCAGTTTAATACCAAACCTTTCGGAAAATAATACGAGGGGTATCATAAAGTTTTAATTATCAACTTTAAAAAAATTGACAGAAAGCTTGGTTTGATTTGTAGTTGTTAGCTTATCTCTATGTAGTCACCATCCAGGTTTACACATTTTTCCCAGTGTTTCTTTATTCTCTGAATACCGTTATTGTAGAAGTCTGCAGATTGCACCTTAAACCACTCTTCCACTTCATGAATTACATCATCTGTGTTGTCAAATCAGCAGCCCCACATGGATTTTTCATTTTTAGGAAAGAAAAAGTCACTTGGTGAGACACTTGCAAAATTTCATCAATATACCATAATAACTTCCAGGTGATAATTATTACTTTACGATACTGCCTTGTACTTCTCCATCTTACACTTTAGTCACTTCTGGAACAACCTGTCGCAAAAATAAATCTGGTTTTCTCAACATCATGCACTTAGGGACCAATCATGACACTGACAAAATTTCATCAATATACCGTAATAACCTCCAGGTAATAATTATTACTTTACGATATGCCATCATATGTCTGCAGCCCCTTTCCTTTCCATGCTCTCCTCTTTTACATAGAAATTAAACCTTCCCCAGGGTATCTAGATATCTGCCTTTACTATAGTTCAATTGTGTAATGAAGATTGGAACCATTTGTGCCTATTTAATGTACATATGGAGCTCAGGGTACGAGATAGGGATTCGTAATATCTAAATGAATAAATAAATTAACTTGCTGCTTCACTGCATCTCCAAAGGGGTCATTTTCAATGTTTATTCAGGTAGGGAAACTGTCATTTCAGCGTTGAGTAACCAGGTGATTTGATTTTATCAGGCATGCTTTTCTCCCCTTCCTCCCGCACTTAATAAACTACAGCGCCTAATAATTGAATGAATAGGTTTGAAGGTAGCTTTTCAACATAGCCTCACCCTGCTTGTTTAAGGTCCTGAACTTGTGTGACACTTAAAGTCAAAGGAGTTGTGTCATCTTCTGGGCGGCATGATTGAGTTGCCTTTTATACAACGCCACCGTCAGAGAAAATGGAGCATATGAGCTTGGCGTGTACCAGAGTTTCTAAATGAGAGCTCCTGATCTCTTTTCTAAAAACATAATTTCTGAACTATTTGTTCAGGCGTCGTAAGACTCATGGTTTGCTCTTTAAACCTTTTTCTCTGAAAACCTGAACGTTCAAAATGACTTGTAATCACATCAGGCTGTCTGTCAGAGGCATTCATCACCCTGGAATAATTGTTCAGGGTACACATTGTGGAACAATGAAATCATTGGAGATGTTTGTCTTAATGGCACGTAGGAAATAAAGCCTATTTTCTTTGCCCAGCTGCATGAAGGGTTTTCCACCACCCACACCGCCCCGCTTTTACTTTTTACAAAAGAGGCAAATTGTCATCTCGGTTTTTGGGATATTTTATCGACCGTAGGGAAGTGAAACAGAAGTGTAAGAAAATATGTATGATGTCGACACCGAGATGGTGCTTCTGGGGAAATTAATTCTCCTCCCTAATATGTTTGGGAGTCCAGGGCAAGGAGCGAGAAATATGTCCAATGTAATATATTTAGCCAGTTAATCTCAGCAGCTGAAATTGAACATAATTGACAACACTGCCTCATTCTTCCATCACTTTAGATGCCCCCTGCTACATATTGTTTTGTCACAATTACTTAATGACAAGTTGTTGGAAGGAAATCCAACTCGAAAAGCCCAAGATGACAGAGAATGTGTGTCTTTTCTCCCTTTTTCTTTGTTTTTGTCTCCTCCTCCTTCAAAAGGCAAGCCACTGTGGGACATCTCTCCTGCTGCTGTCATCACTTCTTTTCTATCTGATCCCTTCAGCAAAGGGAGTACAGTCTATTTGAATGGTGCCATGGAACCAGCATTTCATCATATTGCTTAAGCAATATTTTTTAAAAGGAAATACTGTGTTATTCTCCTCTTCATAAATAGAATCCAGCCCAGCCTTTATTTGTTGTTGTTATGAGGACCATATTCTAGGATTTTCTTGAGAAGATTCTTCAGTGGAGGTTGGCTATAGCCTTCCTCTAATGCTGAGAGAATGTGACTTGCCCAAAATCAGGCATTGGGCCTCCATGTCTGAGCAGGGATTTGAACCTTTGAGCCCTAGGCTGCATCTGCACTGCAGAAATAATCCAGTTTGACCCTGCTTTAATTGCTATGGCTCGATAGTATGAAATTCTGGGATTTGTAGTTTTCTGAGCTATTTAGCCTTCTCTGCCACAGAGCTCTAGTGCCTCGTGTCATGTGTTGTGTGCCTTCAAGTTGCTTCCAACTTATGGTGACCCTAAGGCAAACCTATCATGGGGTTTTCTTGGCAAGATTTGTTCAGAGGAGGTTGGTCCTTGCCTTCCTCTGAAGTGAAGCTGAAGGAATGTGATTTGCCCAAGGTCACCCAGTGAGTTCCCATGGCTGAGCCAGGAATCATGCCCTGGTTTCAATATGTCATGTTTCAACACGAAAACCACTATGCCACGCTGGCTAGTGCCCTATCAAATTACAAATCCTAAGGTTCTGCTGAGCCATAGCAGTTAAAGCAGTGTCAAATTGCATTACTTCTGTAGTGCAGATGCAGCCCTACTCCATCTCTCAAACCACACTGGTGCTAATCCAGTTTTTATATCATGGTCAAAACAAGACCACTGGAGACTTACCATGCTTTAGGGTCAGCTAACCCATTTCCAGCAGCTTTGGGCCAATAATACAGGAAAAACTGTGCAGGGGAGAGAGGATCTGGTCAAACAAACCATTCTAGCCTCAACCTCTGAGGTAGTGTGTGATGCTATCATAGGTCTGCTCATGTGGTTCTGCCTCTGCTGCATGCTTTCTTCATTCCTAAGCAACAGGGGTGCTGTTTTGAAGCATTCCTGGATGAGTGGCTTACACAATGCCACTTGGCTCTCGAGAACTGTGGAGCTGGGATGGAAAAAACACTGGCAATTACAGCCTTGTGTAATGTTTGATCTCACAGCAGCAGCAGCATCCAATTGTCCCCAAAATCTAAGTAGGTCTTAAACTAAGCACCACAAAGTATTAGTATAAGCAACCCTTAAAACAGGCAAAGCTTACTTTTCTCACATGCTCTCCAGACCTCAGCCCACATCTTGAACCTAGGACCTTGGTAATGCCAGGGAAGGAACTTCAGAGAGAAAGACAGAGATTAGGTACACAAGAAAATGAATAGTTACCAGCCAACAACAGATCAGTAATTTCCAGATCAGGGTTTTCTCTTTTTGTGGACATCATTGCTGAAAACAAAAAAATCAGTTGTTGGTTAGTATTCCTCCTTTGTCTTTTGTGAATTTTTATTCTGTGTCTGCATGTTAGAAACTTCTGATATGTTTAAAATTGGACAAGGAGAGACAGGATCCAAAGTCTGGTGCTTAAAAGGAATGAAGGAATCCGCCGAATGCCAAAGAGAATATGCCATCAGTAGATCATAGGGTGCTATACGATCTGTAGAGGCTGACTAGAGGACAGATTGATTCAAGTTATTGAAGGAAATGAGCCATGCCAAATGCTATGATAGTGGTCATCTAGAGTCACTTACTAATCTGATCCAGAGAAAATTCTATTGTAGCTTACAGAAAATGAAATAGAGCGAAGCTGAGTTTTCATGAGCAGCCACTCTTGAGTTTTAAAAAGTGGGGAGGAAAGAAAAAAGACCACCCTTTCGCCCAGTAGCTACAGGAGCCACAGACTTGGGCTGCTACCACCATACAGAATTAATCCAGTTTAACACCACTTTAACTGTCATGGCTCCCATCCTATAGAATCATAGGATTTATAGTTTGTTGTAACAACAGAGCTCTCTGATAGAGACGCTGAATATCTCACAAAGCTACAAATCCCAGAATTCCATAACATTGAGCAACAGCAGTTAAAGCAGTGTCAAACTGCATTAATTCTGCAGTATAGATGCAGCCTTAGTATGCTAAAAGGCAATGCAGGTTGAGTCTCCTTATCCAAAATGCTCTGGACCAGAAGCATTTGGGATTTCTGAGTTTTTTCAAATTTTGGAAATTTGCATACATAATGAGATGTCTTGGAGTTGTGGCCCAGATGCAAACATAAAACACATATACATATTGTGCGCATTCAGAGTGGTCCATATGCATTTTCTCACCACAGCAACCGTATAAGGCATGGGTAGGCAACCTGTCCCCTTTAAGGGCTGAGGGACTTCAGCTCCCAGAAGCCTCAGCCATGTTGGCCAATAGTCCCATGCTGGCCAATAGCTCCTGGGATTCTGGGAGCTGAAGTCCCTCGGCCCTTAAAGGGGAAAGGTTGCCTACTCCTGGTATAAGGCATGTCATTCTTATTAACTCCTTACTACAGGTTGACTTGCCTTAAGCCTAACAGGTTCATAGCAGAAACAAAACTGATCTGAGGACTTCCTGGTTCTGGTCTCAGTCTTTTAGCCACTACATAGATAATCTTTAACCTTCAAGATTGGCATTTCATCTCCACCAGTTCCTTGCTATTGGCCACCTTGGACAGGGCTGATGGGAAGCGATGTCAAAAACCTCTGGAAAGAGCTAATAGGAACTGAAGTCCAAAACATCTGCAGGGCTAAAGGTTTCACATCCCTATATACAAGTTGCAATAAACAGGGTGATCTTATGACTATTCAGATAACCCATAGTCTCATAGAGACTCTATTAGACTTGTTCCTTGCTGCTGTTAATTTTAGTTGTTGGTTTACAGCAGGAATATCTAATGGACAACTACACTCTCTTTGCTGCTAACAGTTGATGTTCCTTGTGCATATAGAAGATCGAGGAGAACATAGGAAAGCATTGGACAGTGTCAGAGACCCAGTGCTCCTTTGAATCTTGCAATCCTTTCGTCTTCAGTAGCCACTTGATGGTCCCTCAAGGCACATGGCACAGCTTGCCTCTGTAGAGGGAGGTGAAAAATGAATGTGTTTCAGATAACAGAGCTAAGTTTCTCTCCTCCCTCCCATACCCTTGTTAGAATAAGGTTACCTTGACTGTTTTCTTCTAATGTGTGCAACAGAACTCCTGCTGATTTCACATGGGAGTTAAAGGCAGAACAGCAAAAATAGCAAAGCAAAGACTTTCGTTGGGGAAAAGGGATATTTGTCCTCCAGTGGACTGTGAAAACAACACAAAGCTATCTCACTAATCAAATCTCCTATTCCCTTGGAAGAGAGATTTCTAGGTTCTATTTTTGCCCCAGTATCCTGTGGCTCTACGTCATTTGACACAGGTGCAAACACATAGAAAAAGAGATGCCACTAAGAAATACCTTCACCATATTCTTTCTGCTATGATGCATCTCTCCCTTTGAGGTAGAGGTCATCTCCACCTCTGGGACCCAGAAAAGATGTTGGGGAAGGCAAGGAAGGGAGACTGTGACAGGTACACAAGCAGAGCTCTGTGATATTGCAATCTTCCCTGCAAACTCACAATGAAGGGTTCATTCCATCACCGAATGCTTTTGACCTGCTTAATAATAAATAAATAGGTTACACTTCAGAATGTGTCCAATTTAAATTTCAGTTGAAGGAGTGGTTTTTTGTTTTGGTTTGGTGCCTTTTCCTCAGATACTTCCCTAATCTCTTGAAAGATTTTGCAATCAGTTTGGCACCATAATAGTATTGGTCTTCCTTTTTCCAGAGACCAAATACAATTATTTTGAAATATCACATTCCAGAGGGGAAGAACACATCCTATGGGTGTTAGTTTGCAAAATGTACACTTACCCATTAACGGAGTTAAGAGAAATCACAGCAAGGTGATGATGGATGCCAGTTGTAAAAGAGCCGGGTTGGTACACCTTCATTTTTTTCCCCTGGACAATTCAATTTGGGATCCTGCCTGCCTTTGCAGGCAAGTTAATTTAAAATGAAGATGAAACTGAGTTCTCTGGGCAGGTAGTTGATGAAATAGGAACTTAGTTATTGGTGGGGTTTGTCTGTTCCTTTTGTAAGTATGCCTCCTCTTCTTTCCTTTCTTTTTTTAAAACCTAGACTCCCGAAGAGCTAGAAGATGATTCTGACTTTGAGCAAGAAGATTATGATGTTCGCAGCCGGACCAGCGTTCAGACTGAAGACGATCAGCTTATTGCTGGTCAGAGTGCAAGGGTGAGTTTAAAATCCATGCAACCTCACACTCTGTAACAGAAGGTGTGCTTTTGCAAGATGATCTGGAGCATCTAGATTATCAGATGATAGCAGGTAAGAGTGTTTCCATTCTGTTGTTAACTGCCATCAAGTCAACTTCAGCTTATGGTGAGCCTATGAGTGAAGTACCTCCATGTCACCCTAGCATCATCAGCCCTGCTCAAGTCTTGCGGAGTCAGACCCATTGCTTCCTTGATTGAATCTATCTACCTGTAATGAGGTCTTCCTCTTTTCCTACAACCTTCTAGCTTCCCAGGCATTAATGTCTTTTCTCATGATATGTCCCACCTAGGTTGCCTCATATTGGTTATTATTTGCAACATCCACGTTTGCTTAGGTCGAGAAGCTTATGCGATTTTTGTTGTCCCCATGACCAAAATTTACCATCAGAAAGGAAGGAAGCTAGCTTCTAACACCTAATCTGTGGGAAGCCTGAAGACTTCCAGTTTTCACATTAAAAGAGAAGAGCAGGTTTCCAGGTCTGATGATTATGGAGGAAAACACTTAAGACATTCAAATCACCATTGACATTTAATACCCCCAAAGAAGTAATTAATATCTGGGTTGTACCCCAAAGTGGGTTGGGCAGAGATCTCCATTCAGAATTGAATTATATACGATGAGCTTTTCTCACTATTTAAGGTAAGAAGCACTCTGCTTGCATGCAGCTAAGCTGTATACGAAAGCCCATGACTTGGGGGGGGGGTTGTACACTAAGATCCTTAGGGTTATAAAATGCCTGGGTGAGACTTTCAGTGGCCAGAGATTCTCCCCACCAGCAGAGATCTCTGTACTGCCTTGGGAACCACACTCTTTTCCCAGTAACCCATATAACCATTTATCACTACCCAACAAACCTTCTTCTTCTTCTGTTTTATCTAACTGGCCTTTTTGCTATTTGGAAAGTACAATGGCCCCTTGGTATCCATTTGTGTTTGGTTTCAGGACCCCCCATGGATAGCAAAAGCTATGGATGCTGAAGTCCCAACGGACCACACTCTTTTCCCAGTAACCCATATAACCATGTATCACTACCCAACAAACCTTCTTCTTCTTCTGTTTTATCTAACTGGCCTTTTTGCTATTTGGAAAGTACAGTGGCCCCTTGGTATCCACTGATGCTTGGTTCCAGGACCCCCCATGGATAGTAAAAGCCATGGATGCTGAAGTCCCAATGGATGCAATGGCAAAATCGACTTTTGGGAATTTATATATTTTTTTAATATTTTCAAACTGGTTGCTTGAATCCATGGATAAAGAATCCATGGGTATGGAAGGCTAACTGTATGGTGTGTTTTTTTGTTTTGTTTTGTTTTTTAAAATAGGGATGCTGCAATAATCTGACATCTTAAGTATCCATAGTAGAAAATTGTAGTATTGGCACAGCAAAAAAATTATCTTGAAATGTTTGTCTGGGAGTGCATCTACACGGTAGAAGTAATGTAGTTTGACACCACTTTGGCTGCCATGGTTACATCCTACAGAATCCTGGAATTTGTAGTTTTGTGAGGCACCAGCACACTAGCAGAGAAAGCTAAAGACCTTTGTAAACTACAAATCCCAAGATTCCTTTGCATGGCAATACAGCACTTAAAGTGGTGTCAAACTACATTGCTTCCCACTCTTACCTCATTGACTTTCCACCCGGAATAAATATTGCCACTAGTTGCAGAAAATTCTTCTGGGATAGGGAGGATGTGGTTTATTATATAGAATGATACACAGGATAGATATGGTATGATTGAAGTTGAGTAATCAAAGCAGCATTTTAAATTCCTTCCCAGTATAATGCATTTGCTGTTGCCTTGTGAGGAGGAGATCCTGTTTGAACATCCCTGCTTAGTGCTTCTTGGGATGTCCTTGTTACAGTTAAGTCAGGGACCCAGGTCCCACTTTTCCAGCCCTGAAGACCTCTGTCAGTGCCCCCAACCCTCCTTTTTAAAAAATGTTGATATAAGGGGGTCATTTTTGCCTAAAAACCCCACCAAAAGACCCCAAAAATGCACAAAAACACTCCCAGAACCCACAGCTTCTACAACTGCCATTGTAATATTTCTGGTCAACATTTTGGACAGGGTACAGCCATAAATCAAAGTATTTGCATGAAAAGTCATGTGGGTGAAGCCTGAGAGGGGAATTGGGCAGGAATTGGCCCCCAGACATAGTTGTCCACCCTGGCAGAGGTGTTTTTGTTATTTTGTGTTTTTTAGAAAAAAAGAGGAGCTGCAAAAGCTTTATATAGGTGGTGTGTCACCATCCTACGCTAGTTCCTCCTACTGTTGGAAAGCTCCATGTGCCCCAAGCATTTTAGTAGGACTTTTAAGACGAAACTGATTTTTATTTTAGCACGAGCTTTAGTAGATCTAAACCCACTTCTTTAGATACAGTACTGAGTAGCCTTAGACCTTAATGCAACTCAGTATTGCATCTGAAGAACTGGGTTGATATCCATGAAAGCTCATGCTAAAATGAAAATCAGTTGCTGCCACAATTCTCTTTTTTCCCCTTCCCGTGGAGACACAGAGGTTTTCCCAGAGTGTTGTCTCTGTAAGGAAAGATTAACAATAGAAATTTCCCAGTTTTCTATTGTTCTTTGCATCAGCATTCCACAAAAGGAACTTGTAAAAGGATGTCATGTTTGTTTCGAGTATAATCCACTGAGTATAATGCACCTGCCTTGAAGCCTATTTTTGGGGAAATGTAGGATATAAATCCTTGAAATAAATAAATAATAAGGAATGCAGCTAGGAGAACTGAGCATGCCAGAAACAGATTTCAAAAAAAAAAGTTGAAAAAAACGGCAGTGAAGGTGCATGTATCTGCTGTACTGCATAAAGTTGCCCATTAGTCATGATTTCCAGTGTGCTCATTTGTCTTGGTGAATGGTTTTAAAGTTCTTTGTGTAGTCTCTGCAAATCTAATTGCAGTTGTTACTGAATCAGGGCAATTCTAGTGGGATAATTGTCTCATGATAAACTGAAGATGCTGCAATGGGTGACCTTAACTTATGCAAGGGGACTGCTGATTAGGTTGACAAGTGACCCGGATAGTCAGAAAATGCTTAAAGAGAGAAGCTTGTTGAACCCTTAGGGTGTTTCCTCTCTTGGATTAATAGTTTACCTTTTGCTAAGTAGTCTGCCACTGCTGAGATAAGAAACCAAAAGAATCCAAGGTCAAGATCTTGAGGTGTGTGTGTGTGTGTTTTTATATATATATATATATATATATATATATATATATATATATATATATACCATTTAGAAGCCAGGTAATAAATTTTGTTTTGCATGATGAATCATGCTTATTATTTCCAGAGGAGAGAATAAGAAGTAAAAATACTATCTCCTTACAAAACCGATCAGATTCTGACTTGGACGTGCCAGTACCAAATGAGATTTTTTGCTGTTTTTCTGATGCGAGGTGGGATTGAGGGGCTTCCTTCAGCAGAGCTGTGTGTTGCCTTTTTTTAAAAAAAAAAAAAGCATTGAGAACATTGCCTTTTAAAGAAAGACTCTTCTACCACTGCTGATCTCTGATTTTTGTCAGATATTTCTCTTCTTCAAGAGGGGGTTGCTTGCAAGGAGACATTCTTCAGTATACTTGGTGCCTTTCTTTTCTTCTCTTTTTGAAAAGGGAAGTCCATGTCACTTCCACTTGCTCTTCTGTTGCCAATCTCTGATTTTCAGTGGTGGATTCTCATTTCAGCTGTTTGGGAGAACCCTTTCAAAAAAAAGGATTGGTGCTGGGAAGGCGAATAGCCAAGAGTTTGTCCCACTGAAATAGGACACTTTTAATTGCTCCACAGCAAGACTTGCTGGGCTTAGAGAACCATAAAAAAGGTAGGATCACATTGTCCAATAGACCAAACTTCCACTGTCCCTGCTGTAGACACTCCTATGTGTTTTTCACTCTTACAGCATCCAATAACTGCATACCACAAATAGCTGTACCTCAGAAGGCTAGAACTGTCAACAGCAAGTAAAACATAAAGGTTGAAGCATCTCTTCTCTATGCCTTCTCCTTGCATTCCAGTGCTAGACACCAAAATTCTGGAAAAGTAATCCTAACTTACCAGAAATTATAATTTATGTTCATCACTCTCTTCTCCCTGGCCCAAAATCTCTGGTGAATAGCAAGATAGTTAATCTCAGGAATCCTCATCATTTGACCTGTAAGTTCACTATTAGTTCCATTTCACAAATGGGGGAATAAATTGGGAAGCAGTGACTTGCCTGTGGCTACATGGTAATACTGTGTTAGACCTGGGGCTTGAATGCAAAATCCAATACATTTTACTGGCTCTCAGTAACTTCCCTGTTAATAGATTTGGTAGACGTGTTAGCTGGTGCACAACATAGATGCTGAATAGGCCCAAAGTTTATTTTTAAAATGTAAGTGTACATTGCCATGAGAAGAGTAGGGTGTTATAAAGACCTCCTTTGCAAGCTAGCTCCTAAATCCCCCTGCCATCTAAGCATGTCAGAAATATGCATATGATACATGCATGCAGGTTTTCTACACATGAGGGACAATCCCTACCCATTCAGAGTCTCCCAGATGGAAAGGTTCTAGACCTGATACTGATCTAGACACTGCACAGAACTGCGTGCACAGAACTATTTGCAACATATTCCACATGTGTGGATGGCATAGTAGAGAATACTAGACCATGATCTCTCACACATATTCTCCCACATGTTATGAAGGCCACAGTCATGGTTCAGTTTTGGAGATCATGGTGGGCCACCAGGAGTAGCTTACATTTGATTTCCTGCATTTTAACTTAAGGGAAATGGGATAAATCTTCTTTCAGTCTTACTCATATCTGCATAGCTTCCTCACCCTAAGGTGGAAATGGCTGTTATTTGTAGGCATAAGAGCATTAATTTGCAGGCTAGAGCTGTAACAGCATTCACATTTTTTAGTTGGTTCATAAGACTGTTCCAGTAGGTCATTAGCAAAATGACTGCAGAGTCATTCCTGAAATAGTGTATCTCCTGTTGACAGGATGAAGGCTGTTCCTAGTGACCATGTAACTGTTCCTAGTGACTGTGACCTCCAAAGGTCAACCAAGAATGTAGTCTTCAAAATCCTATCCAGATCCTACAGTCCAAATAGTCCCAAATTCTGTGTCAAGAAAAGCTAGAGTTTGAGGCATTTAGACATGAAGACAACTTGTATCAATTTCCACTCTTTTCCATAATTAATTTTACTTCTGCTAGTCAACCAGAAAAGGGAAAAATATTTAAGGCTCTGTCTGTCAAGCTTGTCTTCCCTCCCTTTAGCATTAGAGACTGGCTTGGTTAGTGCCCCCTTTATGAAACATGAAACTCCCAAGATGGTAGATTCTTCACCCAAAATTAATATCTGCATTTTTGCTCAGTGCTGTTATAGAATACATATGAGCCTTGGTTTAAGCTGGTCACAAAATGTTCTCATGCTGGAGGGTATAAGCAAACTGTAACACCACTCCATAAGAGCCGTTATTATTTTAATGGCTCATGGTTTATCCTTTATTGGAAATAAATAGTTAATTTGAATGACACATGTCTCATAGAGATAGAGGATTTTTTAAAGAACGCATCTACTATTAAAAGAGGCACAATGGTCAAGGTTAGGACATTAATTGATGTATGAATAGCACTACATATCAGTGATTAAAACACAGTTTTATGTGAGTGTATGTGTATGTGAAAGAATATGTGGATATATGCGTACACCCACAAACAATTACATCTTGAAAATATGGCGGAGCATTGTATGCATAAAACAGGTGGAAATTATTTGTTAAACAGAGGACTCACTTTCTTTGCCATCTTTCTTTCTTTCTTTCTTTCTTTCTTTCTTTCTTTCTTTCTTCTGTGCTTTTTTTTGCACATTAACATTTCAGGCTGCTGAGTTACATTGATAAGGCCTAATTAAAACACAGGCATTGAATTCTAATTTGATTAACTTTCACATTTTTACGATTTTTTTCTGATCTCCTGTTTCTAGATAACCTTTTTTAATTCTGGTTTCAGAAAAGGTCAATTATGATTTTTTTAAAAAGCCAAGAGCATTTTAAGGCTATGTAGGGGGAGGTTACAGCTGATTAAAAGTGACATAAACAAGAAAAAATGTAATAACACTTAAATATATGTTGCACCCCATTAAATGTGTCATACAGTATACAGTATACTGGAAATCATTGTTGAAAGTACCCATTTGATCTTCAAAAGTAATTACTATAATTTTGCTGTTCCACATTGCTACTTTGTTTCTGGATTCTTGAAAAGGTTGGGGATAAACTAGAAACAGTGAGGCTAAGATGGGTGTCACCTCAGAGACAGTGAAAGCCCAAGGTTCATCATTTTATCTTCTATGGATAAATGTTCCCCTATTTAACTTATTTTAAATTCTATACAGTTCCAGGGGTTCACCAAAGTCCTTTGAAAAGTAGAGCAAAAGAAACTCCTAGCACAGTGACCCCCAAACTTTAGTCCTCCACACGTTTTGGACTTCAACTCCCAGGATTCCTGGCCATTGGCCATGATGGTTGGCACTTCTGTGAGCTGAGGTCCAAAACGTCTGTAGGACCAAAATTTGGAGCCATTGGCCTGGGCCTTGTCTACATTAGTTCCCCTTGGTCTGGCCACATGATGTCTACAACACACAGCCCCAAAACCCCAAATTGTGTCTGGGCTGTTTACAGCATACCTGGACCTAATTCAGGGTTTCCACCCCGTAACCTTCATTTATTTCATTCACTTTTTGCTATGGATTTTCTGGTCTCTTCATGGGGACCAAAGCAGCTGTCTTTATTTGTGTGGTTCTGAGCCACCCACTGTTGCTGTCACAGTGAACTCATAACTCTGAAGTTAGATTGAGGTATCCAATATTCTTGGTATGGCTAGGTGCTTCATTCTGGCCTCAAAGTGATGTGCCTGCTGCAGCAAAGGTAACAGGCAGCTTGGGACCATATAACCATAGTCTGCATCATCACTGCAAAGCATGCAAGGGGTGAATTCATGGCCAGAATACTCTGGGGATACCCTGGAGTATTCTGGAAGGTGTAGACGAGCCCCTAGTTTATTAGCAGCACTTCATCATTTTGTCATCCGGCATAGTAGAACTAGGCCTGCTTGGTTTGGATGGTCAATATGCACTCCTGAGAAGTAGCCACCATCTCCAGACTTTGTTCTGCTTGGTTCTTGTAATCCAAGGGAAATGGCCTATGCAATTTGGGAACTGTTGAGTTGTACTAGTCATATGCCACCTAGAAGAAGCCTCCTCTGGTGAAGAAGGTGAAGAAGAAGGCCCAGATAACAGACTCCAGCTGGGGCCAGAGGTGAATGACAGCCCTGCCTTAGACCTAGAGGAGGCTGGCAGCCCTGCCCTGAGAGCAGAGCCCAGATCATTGCAGATTGACCCTGAAGAGCCACAGCACTCTTCTGAATGGCAGAGACTAAAGTGGCTGTAGCAAAAGAGCTGGAAATGCTTTGGTTTGCTTTTAAAAATAACTTGCAATAATTAGGACACCTGCTGATTTAAATTCAAAGAAATAGCTGTGCTGGTCTGTAGAATCAGTATGTAGAGAGATCTTGTAGCACCTTTGAGACTAACTGAAATAAAGAAGTTGGCAACATGAGCTTTCATAGACTTCAGTTGGAGGCTCATGCTGCCAACTTCTTTATGTCGGATAGTCTCAAAGGTGCTACAAGATCTCTCTACATACTGCTGATTTAAAGTTAGTTGTGATTCACGCAGTCTCAGCCCCAGAAAATCCCATATAGGTTTGCATCAGGGCTGCCATAAGTCAAAAA
This sequence comes from Phrynosoma platyrhinos, assembly GCA_020142125.1. Lineage (NCBI taxonomy): Eukaryota > Metazoa > Chordata > Lepidosauria > Squamata > Phrynosomatidae > Phrynosoma > Phrynosoma platyrhinos. The sequence goes on from CM034708.1 coordinate 7,371,946, forward strand.
CAACCTGAAGGCATGCATCATCAAGAACAGCAACAAATCATCAGCATTAGCATCACAGCTTTGCCTTGCTGCAAAGTACTGTTTCAGTATTCTGTGATCCTTTTTGCTCTTCTATTTCCTGAATTCTGGATTGCTCCTTGGACTTTTCCCATCAGTGACTCCCTGCTTGGCTTTGGATATGATCATCTGCTTTTCATGCACAGACAGCACTGAAGCAAGATGTAAGACCTTTTGCTCTTACAGATCCTCTGTTGATGCCCTGGACTGGCTTGATCACTCAGTTTCTTCTCTTGAACCATAGGTGCACTCTCCTGGACATTCACTGCCAGAAACAGGACATAGTTCCATCAGTTACAGGTTTCTGTAATTTTTGTTCCCTATGAATTTGAAAACCTATTATCATCAACATTTATCATCAAGATTATTTATTTTATGTATTATTATATTTATTTTATTTTATTTTTATCTCACCTTTCTCCCAAAGTGGGACCCAAGGTGGCTAACAACATATATAAAACACATTAAAACAACAATTAAAATAGTACAATAAAAACTGTAAAAAATATAAAAATTACAAATATAAAATTTAAAACAGAGTTAAAAATAATAATAATCTAAAACTAACCCCCCCATCCCCCAATGAAACCAAGCCTGCAGGATTTTAAAAGTACTATTTAAAAGTAGATTTATAGTACTATTAAAACCCTCAGTTCTTTTAAACTGACTGAAGTAGTTTCTGCTCACTCTTTCCATGATGTGCGGCATCAGACATATGGAAACGTTAAATATGAAAATGTGTTTAATACAGATTTTAAAAATATTATTGTGCTAAAGGAATAAATTGGAGATAATCTGGAAAATGCTAACATGGTGAAATCAGAGTGTAGGCTGAAGCTGTCCATTCCAAAGTGATGAAATCACAGTGAAGAACTCTGAAAACTTCTGTTGTATGACAAGCAACCTGATGTTTATGATAATGGCTTGTTTGAAACATTGGTCCCCATAGTAATGTACTTCACTGGGTGGTAACTAGGAGAGAACTTCAGGAACAAATTTGCCAAGCCTGTGGAGGTGTGTGTAAGCACATATATATCTGTAATTGAAGGGGCATAGGATTTGGTTCAGTTTTATTAGACAATCACGGACAGAAAAGACAAGGAGATTGTCCAGGAAATGCATTTGCAGACATAAAACCAGGTTAAAATATAAAATGGACAGTTAAAATGAGAAAGGTAGTAGATATACTAATCTACATGCATGATTCTTGGAAGACCATTGATGTGATTGATGAGATGCCAAACTGAAGTGGTAACACATAGGAAGGGAGGCCTGAAAGAGCCACATAACAGGTGCAGTGGAATAAAATAGGAGCAAGAATGAGAAGGAGCACAAGGTCCACTGAGGGTGAGCACATTTACCCCCAAGCTGGGACAGAATCTGAGTCAGGGAGAGAGCATTTCACCTTCAAAGTTATTTTAGTTTTTCAAGGATTCTCTTTTACTCACAAAATTTGGAGGACCTGGCTGCTTTAGGCAAAACTGCCACTAAAGTCCATTCCTTTGCAAGAACCTCTGTCACAACAAAGATCCTTTGCAGGGGTAAGCTTTGGCCCAGCAGTTCAATGACTGTTTGCCAATGGAAGCCCCTTCTGAGAGTATATATTGAGGGAAAGTATATGGCACCTATGAATGCATCTCCATTGTATAATTATAACAGTTCATTCCCACTTGAATTGCCACAATTATGTCCTGCGGAATCTTGGGATTTTTCATTTGCTTACATTCAAGTGAGTGGAATAGAGAATTCTAACCGAAAATAAATATTTCTGTATTTTGTAGAACGGAGTCATGACAGTTACAGTGATAATAAATTGCTATAGCTGTGTCGTGTAGATACTCTCCAGGGTTGTGTCTGCACTGACAAGAAACCTTGACTTACTATTCTGGATCTATGAGCAGGACAAGCTGCTTGCAAAACCAGCAGCCACAATGGGCCAATACAAGCACCACTGTCCACACCCTCCCCTGAGTTAGTGGCTCACTTGACCTAGGGTGCTTCCTCTTGACCTTGGGTGGCCATCTGTCGGGGATGCTTTGATTGGGAGTT
>CM034708.1:7374260-7385674 GCA_020142125.1 Phrynosoma platyrhinos
TTATTACAGAGAATCACCCTGGAGTGCGGATTGGTCCCATGCTTCACCTGTTTTGGTCTCGTGCAGCATCTAAACAGGTCAATGCAGGACAGGGGAGGAAATTACTTTTCTTTCATGCAGACATGGCCCATTTTTCCATTGGTTGCCATGGGAGCTGCTGGACCTTGCTGAAAAGTTGAAGCAAAATCAAATGTGTTTATGTGCACATGCATGCCATCAGTACAGACCTAACTGATTTCATTTCCCTCAGTATGAAATTATGCAGCTGGAAGTGGGAGGGAGGCCTTGCTGTGTTGAAGATTCCTCAGAGGTGTTTTCAGAAATCCTGAAAATGAAATACACATCTTTGATCCAAAAGATGAAATCCACAAACTGTAGGATGTCTGCAACCATTGATTTATCCTGGGAATAATGTAAATTGCAGAAACAAACTGTTCCATCGAGTCCTCTGCAGCTAACAAGATTAATCTCTTCTGAACTGGTGTCTCCAGTTACAAAAAAGTGATGAGAAGGTAGTCTTATTGCATTTGTTCTTATGAAGAATTCATTTAAATGAAAAATGAAATACTGTGTGTTTTTGCTTGAGCGCAGGCTATCATGGCTCAGCTTCCCCAGGAGGAGAAGGCTAAGATTGCAGAGCAAGTTGAGATATTCCACCAAGAAAAGAGCAAACTGGATGCTGAAGTAGCCAAGTGGGATGACAGTGGCAATGACATTATCGTACTGGCCAAGCAGATGTGCATGATCATGATGGAGATGACAGACTTCACGAGGTACGTGTCTCTCATCCTTATCGTAATTGTGAAGCTTGTTGAGAAGGAACCAACTCATTCTTGAGACAATAACAAGACAAAAATGAAACTGGCTTCATGGGCTAGAACAGTGTTGGCGAACCTTTTAGGCACCCAGTGCCCAAACTTAACAGCCTTCCAGCACAGGGTGTTACCCTGAGTTCTGAGATGTAAATAGGGTTTTGAGATATATAAAAGATGCAGGATCTGTTGTTCTGTTATTCCTTCTGTGCCCAAGATCACAAACTAACTGTACTAGTCTTCCCAGATATATAGTATCAACCTTCACGTGGACTTTCTACATCCACGCTAGGACCAGCCTGGTCCAGATCAAGGAATGGATCTGCTGGAAACATTACAAATTATAAAGTGTGCTTTGTTTAGTATATGTTTGCAAAGAGCCGTTATCAAGCCTACTGGTTTCTTGCATAACCTTCACACTGCGAGTGGTTCTTTCTCAGCTTTTCTAGATCCTCTTTCAAACTTCACCTCCCTCCTGTTTCTGCTTTTGCTTCTGAGTCTGATATGTTTTCTCACAACTACAACCAGAAAGTGATATTAGTCTAGAACTCTTCTTTTTATCATTATGGTTTCATGCCAGCAAACCTGGGATAACATATTTAGTAACCTTGCTGTGGAAATGAGAATATGCCTTCTTTCTTGATAGTACTTCTGTTCTTTCACATGTAATACTCCTCCTTGATTTTCTCTTGCTAGTTTTCCCCTTATCATGAAATGTTTAGGGAGGATTTACTGTTGGACAGCCTGTTCCTATTTGTCATGATGTTCAGCTACTAATACCTTATTTGTCATTATGACAGTGCTCTCCCGAGTTAAACATTTCCAACAAACAAGCAAATGTGGATACCAAAGAGATCAAAGAGCATAAAATATGATAACAACAGTATGCCACTGAATTCACAGACAGGCCACCCAGAGGTGCATGACACCACAAAAATTTATCTCAACATTGGACCAAAACAGGCTGCAGAAATAGTCCAACTTGAGACCACTTTAACTGCCCTGGCTCAATGCTAGGGAATTCTGGGAACTGTAGTCTTATAAGACATTGAGTCTTCCCTGTCAGAAAGCTCTGGTACCACAACAAACTACAGTTCCCAAAATTCCCTACCGCTGAGCCAAGGCAGTTAAAGTAGTCTTAAACTGGATTATTTCTGCAGTCTGTTTTGGCCCATTTCTTCTATTTTTCTTTATACTGACCAGGTGAAATCTTCCTCTGCTAAGATCATATCCATATCTGTTTCCCACTGTGATAAGGGAATAGTCATTTGGTTTTGATTTCCAGGACCTGTAAGGTTGCTGAGTGTGGGGGACAACAACTTTCTCCTTTGGAAAATAAGTGCCACTTTACCAATGGCCCCAAAGTGCAACCATTTAGAATGAATGATAAATCTAGCCCTGTACTGATTTATAACAGCACATAAAAGTAAGAGCTCATTCTTATGGAGACAGTCAACCTGTGTAACCTGTCAGTTATGGTGACGCCATTCATTTGTCATAGGGTTTTCATAGGCAAGGAATCCTCACATGTAGTTTTTCCAGTTCCTTCCTCTGAAATATAGTCTACAGCACCTGATATTTGCTGGTGATCTCCCATCCAAATGCTTACCAGGGCTGACCCTGCCTAGCTTCCAAGATCAGCCAGCCAGCTGGTTTTCTGAAAAAAAAAATGAAAACAAAATATCCCCCTCCCCTCAAATAGTCCCTCTGCAAGGAAGACATGTTCTCAGGATTGTAGCATAGCTTTCTTCTGGAAAATGCTATTTTTTCCTTTCCACTGTTCAGAGGATTATCATATGGAGTAGCATTTATTCATTTGAGCCTCAAGCTATGGTCTGAAGTGATGAAGACACAGGATTCTCATCTAACAGATAACTAGATTTGCGACAGGACAGACACAGGATTCCCATCTCAGAGATAACAAGATTATTTGTGTTATAAATGGAAAAACTAAATTTTAAATTATATTTAGTGGTGTAACATATTTTTTTTCCCTCTCACTCATTTTCTTGGTGGACTCTGAGTTTAATGGTAGGCAGGAGCAGTAAGGTGGATGGGTGACATCCTTTGTCCTTTTCTTTCTAGATGTTTTTCTTCTCAAAAACTGATATTGTTGGTCTACTGTGGAGAGCTGTAATATTTTCTGCATACACACATGGGCATGAACATAAAGAAAGTGGAGGGTGGAGGTTTAAATGTGTGTAGGGGAAGTATGATTGAAAAGATTAAGCAACCCTCCTCACCCCTTTTATTCCTCCACTGAACTGGAAGTATTGAACACTACTTTGACTTTAAAAGAAAATACTTTGACATGAAAGAGGAACGGTTCCTGTTGTGCAGGTACGCTGTCTACAGAGACTAAATTTTATATCCAGGTGATTATTCTCCAAAAGAATAATCTTAGATGGGGTCACACTCTCCTCAAAGGACTGTGTTCGCAGTCTGGGAGTGCTCCTAGGTCCGTCACTTCAGATGACAAATCAGGTGAATGTGGTGGTCAGGAGCGCCTGCTATCAGCTTTGGCTGATACGCCAACTACACCCTTTCCTGGAGGTCAGGGACCCCGAAACTGTGGTACCTGCACTGGTAACCTCTGGTCTCAATTTCTGCAATGCACTCTACATGGGGCTACCACTGTGCCTGGTTCGGAAACTTCAACTGGTACAGAATATGGCAGCCAAGATGGTCTCAGGTAAAACCAGAAGAGACCATGTAACACCTATTCTAAAATTGCTTCACTGGCTGCCTATCAGTTTCCGGGTGCAGCACAAGGTGTTGGTTATTACTTTTAAAGCCCTAAATGGCTTGGATCCAACCTATCTTTGGAATTGTCTCCATCCGTATAATCCACTCCATCCTCCATCTGCGCACTCAGGTCCTCTGGGAAAAATTTACTGCAGCTTATAAAAACAAGATTATCTGCAACTGCCAAGAGGACCTTTTCGGCTATCGCTCCTAGACTTTGGAACAGCCTACTGGATGAGATCTGTCACTTGACCACCTTAAACAGCTTTTAAAAAGCTGTTAAAACAGATCTCTTCCAGCAGGCCTTTCCTGAGTAGGTAACCCGCCATTGAAAATAGTTATGCCTGTCCCTGAATTTCATTGTAACTATTTTAAATTATTTGTTTTTGTAATTTTAAAGTATGTTTTTACATTCTATTTATTTAATTGTATTTTGGGGGGATGGGCTACTGGGGGATGGGATTGGTTTTTTTTAATCTTGTGAGCCACCTCGGTTGTGTTTTACAGAGAGGCGGGATATAAATAAATAATTATTATTATTATTATTATTATTATTATTATTATTATTATTATTATTATTATTATTATTAATCTGCTTATTATTATCATGAACACTTAAATGAGCCCCCAAAGGTTTTTTGTCAATCTCTGTCAATTCCATTACTCGAGTCCTTATGGGATCTGAGAGAAGTAACCACCCCAAATGTGTTTGAGTGGACAACTCCTTTCTTTTTCACCACTTAATTTTGAATCATATCCACGTGTTACTCAGTTTTGCTATGACACTTGGTACCTGCACCCTCATTTTCTTGCTCAGATCTATTTGCCCCTCATTTTCAGATTTGTTTTGGCAGCTTTTGCATTAAGCAACAGCTAGCAATGCTAAGGGAATAGCTGAGGTTTAGTGGGTGGTGGAGGGAGGGAGAGAGAAAAAAGGTTTGTATGTCACCAGAGACACAGTCTTAATGAGCACTTAAAAATGCACATACTATTAAATGCAGTTCATGAGCTTGGAGGCAAAATCAAAGCAAAATGCTGGCAAAACATTTTGGAGCATAGATGGAGAAATCCAGCAAGGCTTCCCTTTCCGCCTCTCTTAATCAAGCTATGTTATAATCGGGTGATGTCACATGAAATCGGGAAGCCATACCGCCATTCTTACAGAAGAAGAACAAGAAGTAGTTAAAATAAAAATCTTAATCAGACTATTCTGTCAATTTATTCACGTAATTTAATGCTATAGCATTGTAAACACTTTGTATTTTCTAGGGGTAAGGGACCATTAAAGAATACCTCTGATGTCATTAATGCTGCCAAGAAGATTGCAGAAGCAGGCTCACGAATGGACAAACTGGCCCGTGCTGTAGCTGATCAGGTAATTCCACCCTTGCTCTTGAAATTATTACAAGCAGCAGTACCAACCTTCAAAGCACATTTTCTGATACGTTCTCAGAATTCAGAGTTCTCCCCATCCTGGCAGGGCTTCCATCAAGTCATTTCCAACCTATGGTAACCTTGGAACAAACCTATCACAGGGTTTTCTTGGCAAGATTTGTTCTGAGGTTGCTCTGAGGTTAAAAGAGTGTGACTGTCCCAAACTCAGCCATTGGATTTCTGTGACTCAAGTCTAATCTGCACTGCAGAAATAAGACAGTTTGGCAGCATTTTAACTACCATGATTTAATGCTATTGAATTCTGGGACTTGTGGTTTTGTGAGAAGTTTAGCCTTCTCTGTCAGAGAGCTTTGGTGCCACAACAAAGTACAAATCCCAGAATTCTGTAACACTGAACCATCAAAGTTAAAGTGCTGTCCAACTTCACTAATTGGGGGATTAAAGAAGTTATTGTATTGTTTTAAATTGTACTGTTTTAACTGTTTGGCTTTCAAAAATTGAAGTAGGCATATAAGATAACAGGGAAGTATAAGATGACCCGCAACTTCTCCAGTTAAAATATAGAGTTTGGGATATACTTGCCATATAAGACTACTCCTCTTCCAACGCACACCAAATAAAAAATTTAAAAAACCAGATTTGATTTCTCTCTGGTAATTTTAATTCAAAGGCTTATGACATGCAAGTACTTAGCAGAAAAACTGTCACTTATAAATACAACAAACTGCAGCTCCCATGTTCCCTAGCATTTATTTCTGCAGTCTGTTTTGGACCTTACTTTTTAAAAAATAGTCCAGATTTAATGCTGCTTTAAAAATTATTTCCATCTCCCATATATGAGATGGTTGGGGGAAAATGAGAAAGTGTTGCGGGGAAGGACTGCCAATATATTAGGTGATGCATTCTGGGGTATGTACAATTTGCAGCCAAGTAAGTGACCCTGGGCATGTCACACACTCTCAGCCTCAGAGGATGGTAACGGCAACCCCCATTTGAAGAAACATGCCAAGAAAACCCCATGATAAGGTTGCCTTAGGGTCGCCGTAAGCTGGAAAGGACTTGAAGACACACAAGAACAACATAAAAGCCTGCAATTGTTTCATAGGTAGTACATAGGAATAGGAGCCAGCATGGTGTAGTGGTTTGAGTGTTGGACTACCACTCTGGAGACCGGGGTTTGATTCCCCACTCTGCCATGAAACCCACTGGGTGAACTTGGACAAGTCACACACTCTCAGCCTCAGAGGAAGGCAATGGCAAACCTCCTCTGAACAAACCTTGCCTAGGAAACCCCAGGAGAGGATCACCTAAGGGTTCTCTTCCTCCTCCTCCCACCTTGCCACCCCTGTCCTCCTCCTCCTCGTCCTCTCTCCCTGGCTTGTTCCTGCCTCACCACCCCGTCCTCCTTGTCCTCCACATGCTCTTGTCTGGCTTCTTCCCTCCTTTTTCCTGGCTTCTTCCCTCTTTTCTCCTGGCTTCTTCCTGTCTTGCCACCCCCGTCCTCCTTGTCCTCCACATGCTCTTGCCTGGCTTCTCCTTCCTTTCTCTTGGCTTCTTCCCTCTTCTCTCCTGGCTTCTTCCCGCCTTGCCACCTCATCCTCCTTGTCCTCCACGTGCTCTTGGTGGCGCAGTGGTTAAGTGCCTGTACTGCAGCCACTCGCTCATAGGCCACAAGGTTGCGAGTTCAATACTAGCCAAGGCTCAGGTTAGACTCAGGCCTGCATCCTTCCGAGGTCACTGTTGGGGGGCAATGAACTTACAGTTGTAAACCGCTTAGACATCCCATAGCGCGATATGAGGCAGTATATACATGAAGCTGCTTTGCTTTGCTTTGCCTGGCTTCTCCCTCCTTTCTCCTGGCTTCTTCCTGCCTTGCCACCCCCGTCCTCCTTGTCCTCCACGGGCTCTTGCCTGGCTTCTCCCTCCTTTCTCCTGGCTTCTTCCTGCCTCGCCAACCCAGTCCTTCTCGTCGTCCCCATCCTCCTCCTCTTGCCTGGCTTCTTCCCTCCTCTTGCCTCTGTCCTCCTCCTTGACTTTATACCTGGCGTATAAGATGACCCCCAACTTTAACCCAGATTTTCCTGGGTTTAAAAGTCGTCTTATATGCCGGAAAATATGGTATATCTTCTCGGTTATTTTAATGTGGAAAGTAATTTAATTCTGTTTTAAGTAGTTTAATTTCCTGTATTTTGTATGTCTTTAATTATATTATAATTATAATTTGTAACCCATTTTGAGCCCCAGTCTTGGGGTAAATATGGAATATAAATAAGGTGATGGCGATAGTGATGACAACCATCCCATCCCTGGTCTCCCAGAGTCCTAATCCAAGACTCAGACCACTATTCCATGATGGCTTGATGTGAGGTAACATAATCATTTTTGGCCCAGAAGCTCACATCCATAAATGGCTAGAGATGACTACACATACATGCTCATTTATGCACCCAAAGATGTTCATATGCATGTGCGCACTTCCTTCTTGACACATATACTGCCACATACATGCACACAAATCTCAACACAGGTGTACATACAGAGACAGCCTATAGAGACATTCAACAAGCTTCCCTCACCAGAACTGTCCAGTTAGTTTATTCTTAACCATACACTACTAGAAAAGGGTAATCAGTGATCTCAGAAGCCATGGAAGAGAGATTTCCCACCCCAACAGCCCTGCTAAAAGTGAAGAAGGTCTGGTACCCATATAGGAGCAGTCAAGGATTGTATGTAGCTGCAGGGCCAAAGGTTGTGTACCCCTGATGTGCAAGGCTGGAAAAGGTACAACCATTAATGTTGTTCACTCACAAGATTCCAGCCTTTTTGTCTCCCCAGTCTCCTAACGATGCCAACATTTCATATTTAACCATGTTTTGCAAAGCCATAACCTTCTCTCCTCCACATTCAGGATTAATCTGCTTAAATGTAAATCTGACCACATGGGGCACAGTTGTAAAAAACCTTCATAGTGAGAGAATGACAATGTCAACAGATGACACAGGAGAGCAGAGTCACATGTACTCAGAAGTACACTGTGCATTTCAAGCACCACTCTGAGGATCACACTTATACTATTATTTTGTTTTAAAGACATGATAGTACTGTTTAATTGTCATGTATTATGCTATGCAATTTGCTCTAGTTGACGTGGAATGCCTAGGGCAAAGAAACCTTAGCATCTACACCTTCATTGTTCTGTGGCAAGCCTTACTGCTACAGAGATGATCCTTCTGGTTTCTTTGTTTTCACATAATTGATCACCTACTCCATTTATTCTCCAGTTGTTTTCATGAAAGGTGTGGATTTTGCTCGCTGTGTAACTTCTGAAATGCTTAAAATCACCAGCCTTTTCTCTGGGAAAAGTTTCTTTGGCTATATATTGGACCCTCAAGAAAAAATATGTCAGTTCAGGAAACAGCAAACTATCAAGGGTTGAATCCAAACTGTGTGTGAAGTTTAGTTCTGGCTCATGGGCTCATTATGAGCTTTAATGCTCCCTAACACTGTTCGCACCCTTTGCTAAAAGAGTGTTGTTAAGGAATGGACCAGTTAGTAGAGAAGGCTTGTAACAGTAGTGGATGTATTATGTTTTTCAACCTGAAGGTTGCTACAGGGCATCACAGAGCCTTTCTAATCCCTAGTTGCTCAGAATGTCTACTCCATAAAACCAGTTGATTGTTTCCACTACAGTAGACCCATTGAATGAGTTGCTAACAGGTAAGTCAGCATTTATATACATCCCATTGATTAATCATGTCTACTCTAGTTGGAACTGGTGATTGGATTTCAGCCTATACTTTCAAGTGAGAGCCAGCATGGTGTGGTGGCTTGAGTGTTGGACTAAGAACCCAGGAAACCAGGGTTCACATTCATACTCAGCCATGGAAAGAAGCTCACTGTGTAACTTTGGGTAAATCACAATCTCTTAGCCAAAAAGAAAGGCAGTAGTAAGCTCTTTTCAATAAATCTTGCTAAGAAACCCCCAAGTTAGATTCACCTTTGTTGGTGTTAACTGCTTGTGCGTTGATTTCGACTCATGGCAACCCTATGGATGAGATATCTCCAAGCCCCCCTGTCCTCTACTGCTCTGCCCAGCTCCTGCAAACTCATATTTGTGGTCTCTGTAATAAAGTCCATCCATCTAGCATGTGGCCTTTAATAAAGTCCATCCATCTAGCATGTGGCCTTCCTCTCTTTCTGCTTCCCTCCACCTTTCCTAACATTATTGTCTTTTCCAACTATTCATGCCTTCTCATGATGTGTCCAAAGTACAACAGTCTAAGGGCCTTTATAGAATGACATAAATAATGCAGCTTGAGTCCACTTTAACTGCCCTGGCTCATTGCTAGGGAATCATGGGAACTGTAGTTTATTGTGGCACCAGGGTTCTCTGACATAGAAGACTCAATGTTTTCAGAAAAAAACTACAGTTCCCATGATTCCATAGCACTGAGCCAGGGCAGTTAAAGTGAACTCAAGCTGCATTATTTATGGCAGTCTGTAAAGGTCCTAAGTCTTGTCATCTTGGCTTCTAGGAATATCTCTAGCTTAATATGTTCTAGGACCTGTTTGTTTATCCTTTTGGCTGTACATAGAATCCTCAGCACTCTTCTTCAGCACCACATCTTAAATACATTAATTTTCCTACTATCTTCTTTCTTGAATGTCCAGCTCTCACATCCATACATGGTAATAAGGAATATGATGGCTTGTATGATTCTGATTTTTGTGCTGAGTTGTATGTCTTTGCACTTCAGGATTTTGTCAGTTCTTTCACAGCTGCCCTCCCCATTCTTAATCTTCTCCTGATTTCCTGGCTGCAGTCCCCGTTCTGTTCAATGTTTGATCCCAGATATGAGAACTCTTTTACTATTTCTATTTCCTCATTGTCTAGTTTGAATGTGTGTAAGTTTTTTGTGGTCATTATTTTTGTTTTCTTTATGTTCAACATTAAGCCTGCCTTCTTTGATCTTCCATAGTAGTTGTTCCAAGTCTGTGAGGTTTTCTGCTAATATTATGGTGTCATCAGCATATCTCAGATTATTGATATTTCTTCCTCCTAATTTCACTCCTCCCTCTTCCATGTCCAAGCCTGCTTTCCTTACAATATGTTCTGGATATAAGTTTACTAGGTAGGGTGATAGGATGCAACCTTGTCTGACTTCTTTGCCAATTGGGAACCATTCTGTTTCTTCGTATTCTGTCCTGACAGTAGCTTCTTGTCCTGAGTACAGATTCCTCATTAGGACTATCAGATGTGTTGGCACTCCCATGTCTTTAAGGGCATTCCATAACCTTTCATGATCTATGCAATCAAAGGCTTTGCTATAGTCTATAAAGCACATGCTGATTTCCTTTTGGAACTCCCTGCTATGCTCCATTAGCAATCATATATTTGCAATGTGATCCCTGGTGCCTCTTCCTTTCCTGAACCCTGCTTGGACCATGGTTGGAATCTATGTTGCAGTATTTTGAGCATAATTTTGTTTGAATGGAAGATTAGTGCTATGGTCCTATAGTTGTTGCAGTCTCTTATGTCTCCTTTTTTTGAGGATGGGGATGTATATTGATCGTTTCCAATCTGTTGGCCATCGTTTTGTTTTCCATATTTGTTGAGATATGTTGGTTAACACTGGAGTTGACTCTGTCAGTGTGGATTGCAACAGTTCTATTGGTATATTATCTGTTCCTGGACTCTTGTTTTTTGCCATTACTTTTATTGCAGCTTCTACCTCAGCTTTTAGAATTTAGGGTTCATCTTCATATGGCTCTTATCTCCATGCATCCTTCATGTTGTCATCTCTTTGGTATAGTTCTTCTGTGTATTGCATCAAACGTCTTTTTATTCCTTCCTGGTCTTGAATTATGTTGTTTTTATTGTCATAGAGTGTCCCAGTTCTTGGTTTGAACTTTCCCTTGATTTCTCGAATCTTATGGAATAGGTCTCTTGTGCTTCCTTTTTTATTGTTGTTGTCCATTTCTCTACATTTGTCATTGTAATAATTTTCCTTATCTTTGTGCACTAGCCATTGTATTGTCACGTTCGTGTTTCTTAGTTTATTCCTATCTCCTTTTTCTTTTGTTTCTCTTCTTTCCTTTATTGCTTATAGTGTTTTATCTGTCATCCATGGTTTCTTTACTTTGCTTTTGTCTGTTGGAAGGGTCTTTATGCATTCTTCTTTTATTATGTCCCTGGCTTCAGACAAAACTCTTCCGGTCTATTATACTTAGTACTGCAAATCTGTTCCTTATATTGTCAATGAATTTTGTGGAAATTTTGTTTAAATTGTATTTTGGTATGATGACTGATCTTGTTCTCTTCTTGAGCTTTACTTTTATTTTTGAAATGAGTAGTTCGTGATCTGTGCCACAATCAGCACCTAGTCCAGTCTTGACCACCAGTATGGAACTTTTCCATCTTTTACTTCCAGTTATGTAATCTATTTGGTTTTTGTGTTGGCC
>CM034708.1:7398473-7425049 GCA_020142125.1 Phrynosoma platyrhinos
AAAGTCGTCTTATACGCCGGAAAATACAGTATAGCAGAAAAACTATCACTGTATCAAGTAGGAGTAAGCTGAGTGTTCTCCAAAGAATTATTTTTGACAGTGGAATTGAGTAAGAGCTTGAGATTATCAATTATGTATGATTATCAATTACTGGCTCACTACACACATTTCAACACTATCTGACCCCATCCTCATGGGGGCATCCTACACTCATCTGTTCCCTTCACCACAGGCTAGTTCATCATTATAATTGAGATTGCTACTTCATTTCCATACACAAAGGATTTTGAATTTGAATTGACCTTCCTACATACCAATGGCATATATATGTCTGTCCCTGGCTTCCAGTCCACCAAATGCATCTGAGTCTATGAAAGCTCATGCTGCCAATTTCTTTCTTTCAGTTAGTCTCAAAGGTGCTACAAGATCTTTCTCCATATTGATTCTACAGACTAACATGGCTATATCTTTGAATTCTCTCAATTACTTTGTAAGTTCACTTAATGTAGGAGGAGGGAGTGGTGCTATAGTGCCTGTCCCAACACTGCTGCCACTACCAACCATGCCTTTATGGTAGCCTGCTGTACAGTGTTAATGGAAAAGCATATATGCATACAATTCTTCCTTTTTAATGCATAGTGGCTGGAGAGTATAGCCAGCAGTCACATCTATATTTAACGATTGATCATATCCTATAGATGTGGTCTGACTTCTCCCCCATATTTGTGTTGTATATGGAAAAAGTTGGTGACTTCTGTACCCCCCTAGGCCGAAGAAAAAGATATATCATCAGTAACATCATTTCTCTGTGAATGGCAATTGTCAGTAACCCTAGGGATTCCCACTGAGTTTTATTATCGAATTAAGGGCATAATATACAAAATGCAGACATGAAATAGCTGAAAATGATTTTATTCAAGGCTCTTAAGGGATGATCATCAATAAAACAGTTGGACTATTACACAGTTATTGAAAAAACCATGTCAGCTCTAGAAAACAATGTTGTTTTTTAAAAAAACCCCACTACCATTTTAATCAATGAAGTTGTCAAGTTTTTCTAAGCACGGACCATCTCTTTAAGAGTGACAGTTGGTACATTTAAATTGCACTCTCTTCTGTGCTTCATTTACCACTTAGCAGTGGTGTTGCTGGATTTACTTAAAGGAGATCCATTTGTCAGTGATCTTCTGGCTACATTTGTCAACCTTTTTCTATTGGAACAATATTTTTTATTTCACTGGGGTTCTTCAGGACTTGGGGTCTGTAAGCCCACTTTTAAAAAAATACAAAGCAAACTTTGTTGTTGTTGGAGCATAGGTCATCTTACAAAAACATTTTTATTAAAATCTGAGAGCAGTTTCTTAGTGACACAAGGTTACAAGTTGAAAGTGGATTTCCTGCTTCTTTGTTGAGCTTTGGGTCAAAATCAGTCTCTGAGCCTTTTTCAGCCTCTTGTGTTGTATTCTTACAAAAGATATAACCGTCTTCCAGCTGAACTATGAGATGCTCATACATCCTTAGTTCATTGGACTTCAAGGTGGCCCGCGGGGTACCAGAGTGCTATTGCTTTGACTTCGTATTGTTGAAAGATGCCACAAGAAAACAATAAAGGGACTAAAGAGGTAGATAACTGCCACACCAACATGTACTTTTACAGCCAGTTTACCCAAGGGATCTTGTTTCTGTGTGTAGTTCTGTCCGTATGAGGAGAAACTATTGAGGAAACTGGTAGAACAATTCATTTTGTGGCAATTTCTGTGACCAAAACAAATCCCCAAAGCAGTGGGGCAATTGCAGAAGTTACCACAGAATGAACAACACATAGAAGATGAAAGGAAGGAAGGCCTCTGCGGTTTAGATAGTGCTATGTGTTATCAGTTTATGGCAGATGTGGAAATAATCTTGCTTCAAATAAGTACAGAATGTGAACACACAAGATGGTGTTGAATGTTGTTAAAACATGGAACGAAAGGGCACTCTGTGTATTATTGTATTCAAATGTGCTGTTTTCTCGCTGAAAAAATTGGGAAACGGTGGAGTATGTTTTATGATTATTGCTCACCCAAATTCACATTAAACTTTGAAGATACAAGAGTGACAGTTCCCAACAAGTTGCTCTTCTGGAATCTGGACATTGATACTGTCTCATCCTTTTGTCTTAAATCCTGTTAAGGCCTGGATCTGCTTATCTTCACACTAAGTAAAAGAGGAATTTCAGCATGACCCATCAAGAAAACCTCATCTTCTGGATGGAAGAAAATCTCTTCTCAGAAACAATATTATCTTTATTCCACGTTTACTTTCCTTCCTTACAATGGGGTGCTTTTTAGCTTTCTTTAACTGAAACTCCCTTCTCTTTTCTTTGTTAAGTGTTAACAGTACACTAGCATAAAAGCTACTCTTTTCTAAAGAATATACTCCATCACTTACATTCTTTTTTTAAAAAAATCTTGTTTAATTCTACACTTCTTGCATGCTGTAATCCATGTAAGCATTGATTTGTCTTCTAATATTCGCTCAAATTCTGCCCATTCTTATAGTGTTCATACAAACATTTGAGTTACATTAATTTACAAAAAATTACATATCTGTCACATAAAGTCAGATTACCAAAACATGAAAGGATGTGGGGTTACAACAGTCTATAAATTACAGTTCTACATCCATTTACCTGAATAAATTTCAGCTTAAATTTGATTGCACATAGAAAGGGCATCTATTTCCTTCCTAGATCTAATTTCTAGTTGATAACACTTCCTTATTGCTTAAATTAGTTTGATTCCACAATGATATATTTCTGTGTGTTGTTCCCTGTGCTCTGAAAGATACTCCTTCCAAATGTTTTATTTTATTCTACATTTGGCTCACAATTCAAACTAATGCTCTCTTGCTCCCTCTTACTCTTTCTCCATCTCCCATTCATTAAATCCTAGCCTCTAGCTTTTGTATTCTGCTTAATATCCATCTCGTGTCTTAACAAATTGTATCTCCAAAACCGAGAGACCCAAGCAAGCTGTCAGTTGTGGCCTTATCATTGCTAACCAGTAGTGAAGCCTCTTCAGATCTCTTCCAATCAGTTTACGGTATTTCATCAAACTCTTCTATCATCCAGGAAGGAGCCAAGTGCTAGAATTTGTACATGTTGTTCGGTTTTGTAAAACCCATCAACAATATACTTGGTATTAAAACACAGGATTAAGCAGACTCTGAGTAGAACAGAGTGGAAGGCTTCATAAAGAATTGTAGAAGGAAAGGGGGTAAGCTATATTAGTGATGTCCTTATCGTCCATATTCCCTTAGAAATAACAATCTCGGCAACTCACAATGCAAGGTCAATATTAAATCAGTCCTAAGAGTTCTTCAGAATATTCAGGTTTTGCACATGAATAAAGAATGTGTTTAAACCTAAATCTAATACATGTTTAAGTCTTGGGCACCAATTACTGTTCACTCTCAGCTTCATAGATGGCCCAAAAAGGGAATTTTAAGGCTGAATGGGTGCATAGAGTAGTATGAATGGTAAGGAGAGCTGCAGCTGATTAGGACAGTAGTACACCTGATCAGACTCTGAGAACATTGTTAATTCAAGCAGCCAACAACCTCAGCAATGGCTTTTGTGTAACAGAATCTGCTAGCCATCCCACTAGTCTGTTTTTAATGATTTCTTTAGCTTATATCAGTGGAATGTTAAAGATCAGGAAGGTGTAATCCCAAATCACAATACAGAACATGGAAATGCCAATACTGGAATTACAACACTGAAGGGGAAAGCCCAATTTGCATTTTTTAAAAAAGCATTTTACAACAATTTCAAATAAGACTTTACCATGATAAGCAGTGAATGTTCCCCCTTCCTCTTTTAGAACTGGACAATATGTAGAGGAATCCATCCCATACCTAACCAGGAATTTGATCTTGCTATTTTTCCTCCCTTTAAGCTTAGATATAACTTTTATGAGATATTTTAATATTTTGATTACACAAATCTAAATCTGTCCCATATCTCATTGGTTTTGTATTGTAATAGTATACTCCTTTTGTGTAACCTCTTTTTATCTCCATGTCATGACCTAGCCATATGAGTCTCTCAGTCCAAACATTATTGAATAAGATATATAAACACTATATCTCCATTGATTTCACTGGGGTTTATATAAATATATTTTACAGTTTAAAGTTTGTGATTTTTTTAAAGGTTAAGTGTGATAGCTTTTTCTCAATGCTTGTACAATAAATAGTACTAATAATGAATTTAGTTGAAATAAAAATAAAGAATGGTGCAATTTTTAAGGAAAATACAATTAGATGAATAGTAATAGGAATGTATGTACAATAAAAATAGTAGTAATAAATTTAGTTGAAATAAAGATAAAGAAAGTTTTTTATAAATAGATGAATAGTAACAGGAGAATTAATTGTATAATTACTTGAAGTCAGGTTACCTATAGGTTATAAACAGCAAGACTGAGCATTCACTCTTTTGCCACCCTTCATAAAATCTGTTCACTGAGTTTCCC
The DNA here is from genome assembly GCA_020142125.1 of Phrynosoma platyrhinos. Lineage (NCBI taxonomy): Eukaryota > Metazoa > Chordata > Lepidosauria > Squamata > Phrynosomatidae > Phrynosoma > Phrynosoma platyrhinos. The sequence goes on from CM034708.1 coordinate 7,402,991, forward strand.
AATATAGTTTGAAATGATAAATTCTCAATAAGAGCAACAGAAAATCCAGGCCACCAGCCATGTTAAAACATAATTTAATTTCTTCCATTAAAATGCCAGTGAATGAAAAACATATTAACCTGGCAAGTTATATGGTGATAGCTCTATAGGGCATAATGTGTGGTATGGTTCAGGATTGCCAAATTAAATAAAAAATGTGGTATGGCATAATTTAAATGATTTACTATACCAAAATCTGTGAGCCTTCCAATGATTTAGCAGACTTGGCCAACAGACAGCTCTGATTTTCAGTAATGAAACATAACACTGTTTCACAATAAGCATGCAAAATTGTAAATTAATCATGAATAAAAAATATGATAAAATTAAAGTTTAATAAACATATTTTATTGAATGGTTGACTTTGCATCTCCCCTTTCTCTTAGTGCAGGACCCAAGGTGCCTTACAACGTTAAATAGATCTAAAATCCCTATACTATTATATTAATTATTTTTATTTAATTGCTTTTTAATTACACTGTATAAAATATTTTAAAACATAACAAGAAGGAGCAAAAATGCAAGACCATTATTATTATTATTATTATTATTATTATTATTTGGTAGAAGTATTGCTATTTGCTGTACAAACCTTACAAATAAAGTGGTTCTTACTATAAGCTTACAATATGAAGTGAAATACAGGATTATTACAGAGAAAATGTAAAATGAGAGGAGGTTCTTTTGGGAAAATTTTGGTTTAAGAGATATTTCTTAATAGGTCACTCAAATACAAAAAGAGAGGAAGAGAGTTTGGTGTTATATGGAGGATCATCCCAACAAGGGAAAGATAGAGGGAAATCTCTGTCACTAGGGCTTTTTTGAGTGAGATTTTCCCTGTAACAATTGCTTTTCCCAAAACAAAATCAGTATTGTGCCCAATTCCCTCTCAGGGTTCGATGAAGAACAGAGATTTTGGACCATAGTCCTGAATCCTTCTTTCACCATCCCCCAGGTAATACTTCCCCATAAAATACCGTGCTTCAGCTATGCATTCTATTTCTGTTGAAGGAATTTTCTTTTTAAAAAAATGTTTTCTAATGCCCCTTCTGTTTATTAGGAACTGCATATTTCTTGGGGTAAATGTGTTTTCATCATAGAAGAAAAAAGTCTAGACATCTTAAACTTCTAAATTAAAATGATTGATCACCTCTGTCTCATTTTGCTGACCTCTCCTAGAAGTTTCAAGTGTGCTCTATAAATCAGTATATACCTTTCCCTTACTCCCTCAGCACAGCCTAACGCCCCACCTCAGCTTTAGAAAGATTTTTGGTTACCAGGCTTGGAACCCATAGGAGAAAATAGCCCCTCTTGCAGACAAAGATCTCTTTGGATATTAAAGAAACCAAGGCCACCACCACCCCATCAGTATAGGTCCTGGTCAGCTCTGATACATGCACACATATATGAGACTCATCAAAATCAAACATTCCAGATTTTAAGCTAAGGTTAGAAACCATGTCAACAATAGGAAAGTTTTTAAAAAAAACACAATCACACAAGATTAGTAGACCTACATGCTCCAACCGGCCTCTCCAACGCTGCCTTGCATAACCAGTGGGCATGATGTATAACCATACCCAAGATATGAAGGGACCTCGTAGGCACTCTCGTGTGAGCAAAGCTAATGCTATTTCTTACTTTGAACTCACCTTTTGGCCAAAATGATTGGCTACTGCTGTTCTAGAAGGTTCCCAAACCTTCCTTTTCACACAAAACCAGCTTTTAACTCAACACCTGGTTGTTCCACAGTTCACTTTCAAATTAGATCCCATAACACACCTTCACTGGTGCTTGGCTTACCTGTGCTAAGGGAGCAAGAGAGAGGAATACCAAAACAGGATTACTCCTCACCCAAGAGTCCCTGAGTACTTTTTCCAGAGCCTAGCTCTTTCAGCACACACGCCCCTACCCTTCCCCGGCCCCTTTCTTGTTCCCTTCTGCAATAGGGCACAATATTTCTCTTGCACTCTTTCTCTCACTCTTTCTTTTCTGTATCTCTCGGAAATCAGACTGGAGTTCAGAGCACTTTCACTACCTTTTATGAGGTAGAGTGCGATGTCATAGATGGGGGCAGGGCTAGTCAACTTTCTACCCACCTACCCACCTGTGCTGAGGGAGCTACGCTTGCAAATGGAGGTGGTGACTCTTCCATGGTGAGTAACTTTTGTTTCTAATTTATTTACATTTCCAAATGAGCTTAAGTGGTTTGGGGTTTGGGAGATCTTGCCCATAAAGTGGGAGCTGTGTTTCAGACATTTGTAATGAAAATATAAAGGAGGGGGAGCACACTTTCTCCTATGTCCTTGGTGGTTGTTGTCTTCTCATGGAGACCAACAGACTAATGAAAGAGAGCTTCCACTGTTTGTGGAGGTTCTTTATGTCTCGAGAAATCCAGGTCCCTCATGGTGTGGAGAGCCTCTATGTAGCAGAGGCTTTCCTGGACTGTTTCTGTCCTGATTTGGACAGCAAAGCTGGAGGTACTGCCCTTCTTCACACGTTCCTTAGGAACCCTTGGGTGAATACCTGCATAGGACTTTAGATGGTTCATTTTCTATAATCAGAGAGAAAGAAGTGATACATCTGCGCATCACTGACCTCCAAACCCAGTGGTCTTGCTCCCAAAACAAGTAACTGTTCCCATACTCAGCTACAGAAGAGCAAAAATCCACGTGTGCCTTCTGAAAATCAACATCTTTCTCTTTCTATGAGCACTGGACTAGGCACTAATTTTTTTTTTAAAAAAAAAAATCTAGCCAGTAGTTGAAATATTTGTTTATACCTGGTTGATCACCCTAATTAGAGCTTGGAAAAGTTACTTTTTCAGAATATAACTCCTAGAATCCACCACTTAGCATAGGCAATGGCCAGGCTGGCTGAGTGAGTGGAGCTAGAAGTTGTGGTCCAAAACTGTAACATTTCCAAACTCTGGTCCAAGCACCAGCATGCTCCCAACAATTTTAGGGATAAATGGAGTGGTGGATGTGAGTATATGTGGATTTGTGGATGATACCTTTAAGACATCTTTGTTGCAGCAGATGACCAAGAGGGTTCATTGCAAGCTACCGTAGATTTAAAATAAGACTCCTGAATGGGGGGAGGGGGGAATGGGAATTTTAAAGAGAAGTCTTGCTAAGACTTGGGAAATATTTTGGATGAAATAGAGGCCACTCACTTTCAGCATACTGAGAAACCTAAGGTAAAGGTTCAAGCTCAGACAAAACATCTGAAGACTTCTGTGGGAAACCAAACAAAGACATGACATGACATTACATAGACTGTGCTGAGTTTGCCAGTTGTCCCTGTTTGTTTGGGCTTCTAGTGAGGCAAACAGGAATTGTCGCAGTCACTGCATAGTTTGTGGGTGCCATGTGAACATATTTGTTGGATTGATAGTTGCAACCCTCAGGGGTGAACCGCATGCTGTCACCATTTGGTTGCCATACACCTGTCGGATTATGTAGCTAATCATAATTTTCATGAGAATATATCATTACTAGCAAAGATGATGATAATCAGATATGTTTTTATCTTTTCAGGAGAGTCAATAGACCCATTCACTCATTTTCAAAGAATGTTGAATCAATGTTAGGGACGAGAAGAATAGAATATTAATATTAAGGGTAATAAAAACAAGACACTAAAAGGACATGTCATCAAGAAAGAATGAGAGGAAGAATGCTGCACTAATGATAATCTTCACAGTTCAGGACATATTCTACAAAAAAGTGACATGTGGTGGTTTTGCCCAAAAAACAGCATTTTACTGCATAAATATTTTTTTCCTGCATAGAAATATTATTTTGGTAGAGAAAATGTTGTAATAATAATAATAATAAAATTATTTATATCCTGCCCCTTTGAGATCGATCAGGGCGGCTGACAACAATAAAATATTACATAATACAAACAAGTTAGATTCCCTCCCCCCCTTAAAACATTAAATCGGTCCAAGTTAAAAATTAACATACAACACAACAATGATTTAAAAAGCTACAGCAGTACATTGTTTGCTGCACAAAATAATTGCATGTGAATTTTCTCAAAAGTCATCTCTAATTGCAAATTGCAGTCTTCAAATACTTCCTTGCAGTGACAAGAAAATTGCTAAAATTGCTTGTTTCTTCTTTTAAGAAGATTATTGAAGAATTACATCCCTAAAGCAAAATGCAATTCTCTATCTCCTTCTGTCTACTGTTCCATCTTTCTCCTCCTGTGGAGAGCAACAGCTCTGAAAAGGAGAGCTTGTCCCATGTGTATTCATTCTCTACATAGCTGAGTCTTCAAAGTTCCTGAGAGTATGCACACATAGAATAAGCTCTTCAGCTCGTGGCTTTCCACCTTAGGAAAGTGACAGAACTAGAGTTGCATGGGATGGAGATAGACTACTCCCATAATCATGAGTTTATTTCAACATGCTTTGGGAATGACTGAGGATAGTGTCTGTATTACTTGTAAACTCCAGCCCTAGGAATGTTGTGTGACCATTTCACATGTAGTTGATCCACACACTTTGTTTGCAAATGAACTTTTTCTCCTCTGCTGTTTCCCAGGTGACAGTGATCTCAGGCAAGTAAGTCTAATCCTTCTGTAAAAAATAGCCTTTCTCCCAGATGATATAGTAACCAACCCAATCTAAATGCACTACTTATAAGATGTAGACTGTTTTTACTTGCAGTCACCAACAGTCCTTTTATTTCTGCAAAAGGGATCTTATAGTGCCTTTGAGATTGAAGGAAGTTTGTAGCTGAGATTTCATAGACTTGTGTCTGTCCTCAGATGCATGTACCCAGTTTTCTTGAGCAGGTAATACTCAGCCTTAGAGGAAAGTAATGGCAAATGTCTTCTAAATTCATCTTGCCAAGAAAAGCTTATGATAGAGTTGCTGGTAGTTGCATTTAACCTGAAGGCACATGACAACAATACCTAGAAGGAAATGATAACAGAGGGGATGGAGCTAAGTGCTCCTCTGTTCATATTTTAGACAAGGTAAGGTAAATGACACCTGAATATGGCTCTAGGAATGTTCATGTCTCTATCTATCTCTGTAGACCTTTTTTTACCTTCTCTCATTCTGTTCCATGGTCTTTTCATGTGGTCTGTTGTTGAATTTTTGCATGTGTGTAGATTTTTAAGTACATATTTTGTGCATCTATTTCAAATTGTACACCTGTGGCTACATTTTTTGTTAGTCATAACTACAATAGTAATTGGATCAGCTGGATTGTTGAATGTAATGACTCACCATTCAGCAATTGATTGAATGATTCTACTTTGGATGGGTCCAACAACTGGGATCCAGCCATTGCTTGCACACATCCACCCACAGATTGAAGTATGTTTGTACTCCTTGATTAACTCAATGCATTTTCTGTGCATACTTGTCAGATGTGCACATTTTATCAGACATAGTTTTCTCAGTATGTAAATGCGCAGATTTCAAAATGCAAAGTGCACTGGTTTGTAGATATCCCTGATCCACAGTGCTGATCAATGAAATTCACACACAGAGAATCCAACAGAGTACATTATTCACATATATTGAGTAATCATACTCATTGCCCCTGCTTCTTTTCCATACCTGATCACATTAATAGCCACTTTGTGCAGGGTTTCATTTGAGTATTTGAACCCAATTTGGGAGTATGGATGCAGATCCCTGTGCAGACAAGGTCCTCAAAAGCATATGTACAGCAGAAGGAATGCTGCTATATATATATATATATATATATATAGTGGTATGAGATCTTGAGCACACTGTCCTCTGCTTATGCTGTTTTTTAATATACAGAGCTTAAGTTGTAGTCTTGTCCTGGCATGTATCTAACTGTATCTGGGCTGCTTCATATGTGCATATATTTCTTTTGAACGTTTGATGATTGGCAGTAAATGAGTCCGTGAGTAGACATTTCACAGATGAAACATGGGGCATGTGCAACCGAGCAATATCAGAGTGTGGTCAAAAAGCAAGAGGATGAACAGTATTAATGGGGAGTCAAGCCATCATTACTAGTTTAAGCAGAGAAAGCTGATGTTCATGCACTGTTTAGAAAAGACAGAGGAAGAGGAAACCAAATCAAAATGAGGATGAAGAAGAAAAGTGGGAGGAGAAATGAGAAACCAGGACATTTTAAAATCAGATGTGAAACTGGATTGGCCAAGGTTATCAGGGCCATCCCTACCAAAGTGGGACTGTTGAAGGGTATGAAATTGCTCATTGATGCAGTTAAATCAATTCTGTGGTCCTACACTGGTGGTGACATGTGACTGCTCACTCATTACCACCATCAAGACATCAGGTTTGAAATGCCTGGATTTTTCCTGACAATGTGATTGTAGCTTGCCCAAGCTTTTCAAATATAAAACAAAACACCCAAGAAACAGTGCATCAAAAATATTTTTGATTTTAATACTAGTAAATTTGGCTCAGAGGTTTCAAACCTGCATTTTACTTTGAGCGAAGGCCAAATTGTGTGGTGAAATACTTGGAATGCCATACATTTTAAAGCTTTTTGCTACACGCTGTATTTTTTAAGCACAACCCTTATTTTGAACAGCGTATGAAGTCTGGATTTTCCCTTTTCTGTCTTGGTTTTGTCTGTTATCATTTGAGTCTTCCTACATCCCTTAACATTTGGCTGCTCTTGTTCTGTGTCTAGGGTTCCTATTAATGTTGTCAAAATATTAAAGCTATTGCCAGGTGAAGTTCCATATGAGAATGTTTTCTTCTAGGGCTGGTAAAGATTTTCTACCTTTAAAAAAAAAAAAGTTATTGGCTCTGGTTGGAGCCCTGTTCTGGAGATGCTTAAGTAGCCACTAAAAACTCTTGGTAGCAAAGCAAAATGAGACTAGACATCACCATGATCTTTTTACAGTTCATGTAAAAGAGGGGTGTTCCAATGGCCATTTTTTCAAGCCAGAAAACTCCCGGCTTTGAAAAGAGGCATGAGGAGCATCCCTTCGAGCGGCGATGGAGCCGGGCTGCACCCAGGAGGTGATTTCAGCAGCTAAATGTATCTGATAATATCAGAATGCCACCTACTTCTAGTTTTAAGCCAACTCCAGTAAGCTGGTTTATATCCTTATGCGATAATCTCCTTTGTCATCTGTAAGAAAGCTAAAAACAGTGTTGTTTCCCTAGAGTTGTTACAGTAAAGGTATTTGGGGGACATATTGGGTCTGACATGTGCATATATCTTGTTCTGCAAAGGGCTTTTCATTAGACTCATCCAAAACTTGTCCATGCTCTAGCACCTGTAGAACTCAGGAGGACACTGCTATTGCCATTAAATGACCAAAGGAAAGGAGGTGAGGAGGTCATGCAAGCAACTAAGGAGCACCCAGTCTCAACACTCCCATTTGGGAGTGTAACCTTGGTCTGATCTTGTTTCTTTCCTCTCCTGGCCACTTAAGTACAGTAGCCATGCCCCTTGACATCATCTGCAGGGAAAGGAGAAATGTGAGCAGCAGAATCTTGGAAATTATATGTGATATCCATTTGATTATTACATGTATGATACAAAACATCTTCCCAAAACAGGACATTCTAAAGCAGCCTTTCTCTACATTTTTACCTTTCAGGAACCCTTGAAATAATCTCCTGCCTTCAGAGAACTCCTGCATAAAAATTATTATGTCTACAGCTCAAACATGTTTAATTTTTTCCCCAATCATGATATCTTAAGGAACCCCTCACAGCCTCTTGTGGAACCCTATGATTCCAGGGTACCCCGTTTGAGAAACTGTATTCTAAACATGCACCCCTGCATCCATCAATATAAAAGTACATACAAGTGCACACAAAGTGGCTATTAACTGTTAAATATATGGACTGGGTTGTGAACATATGCAATAATGACACAAACCAGCTTTAGGCTGGCTCAACCATGTGTATTGCCCAGCTAATGAGGAATACTGGGACAATAACAGTGATGATCCTGAAGTGCAAAGCTATATCCTTGAATACAAAAGTTAGGATTGTCCATGCCATCATATTTCCCATTTCTGCAAATAGTTGTGAGAGGTGTATTATGAAGAAAGAGGATAGAAAGAAAATCAATTCATTTTAAATGTGGTGCTAGAAAAGAGTTCTACAGATACCATGGACTGCTAAAAAGACCAATAAATGAAATTCCTAGAACAAATCAAGCCTGAACTCTACCTAGAAGCCAAGATGACTAAACTGAGACTGTTGTACTTTGGCCATATCATGAGAAGGCATGACTCACTAGAAAAGACACATAGGTAAGGTAGAAGGCAGCAGAAAAAGAGGAAGACTGCATTTCAAATGGATAGACTCAGTTAAGGAAGCCATAGCCCTGAGTCTGTAAGACCTGAACAGGGCTGTTGATAATAGAGTGACTTGGAGGTCTCTCATTCATGGAGACTGGAAACAATACAGTGTGACACCAGTTTAACTGCCGTCCTACAGAATCCTAGGATTTGTAAATTTGTGAGGCTAGCATTTTTTTTGGCAGAGAATGCATGACTTTGTAAAGCCACAAATCCTAGGATTCCATGGGATGGATCTACAACACTTAAAGTGGTGTCAAACTGTCTCATTTCTACAGTGTAGATGCATCCCTCCCAACAGATCCTTGCAACCAGTATAAGTCAATAAAATGTTTATTTTTGCACAAGCACATGCCGAAGGATGTTTCAGTGGTTGAAGTTTAAAACACCCACACATTTAAAAGTGAAGTTGAAATTCGTCCCCGGTCTACTTATTTTGTTGATCTTGTTTAATGTAGAATACAAGTGCTGTGAATACATTAAGCTTAGCAATTCGTTCCAAAGAATCATGCTTTGAACTGCTTAATCCTCACCTCAACATCTTTTTTAAAAAAGAAAAAAATTACACTACAACATATTTAGATTTTTAAGAGAGATGGATACAGAAGCACATGATTTAGAATGTCTTGTTTTGGAGAGAAGCTTTGTACTATACGTGTAATAAGCAAATCATTTATCCAAGTAAATCCATACATCTCTATGTGAAACAGAAATTGCTGCAAACCTCCTATTATACCTTAGCAGGCATCTTGATTTTAATGCCTAAGCCTGTGCACATCACCATGCCAATGTGATTATGTAGCTGTGATTAGAATTTTATGTTACTTTCTATTTCCTGCTTACTGAAATTTGGAATGAGAGATTTCTATATACTTCATCTTCTAGGCCTTTGTTAAGTGTGAGGATTTGTTTTGTTTTGTCCAAGTCCCATTATATATAATGGGACTTGTAAAATGGGTAGCAAAATGATTTCTTGGACGTCATGTCTGCACTGTAGACATCATAGTATTGCTCTAATGTTTATTAATTTAATATCTTACCTTTCTTTGAAAGGACCCAAGGGAACTCACATCAAGTTAAAGACAAAGTGTACTCAAAACCTCATCAATAAATAAGGTTTGAAAAATAGGCTGTTCTGTTAAAAACACTAAATCTCAATGGTTAAAAACAGCTTAAACCATAGTAAAAAGACAAAAGCATAATAGACCCTATTAAAAAGATATGATGACATATAAGCTAAATGCCTGCCTAAATAAAAGGGGCTTTGCCTGTTTGCAGAAAGAGAATAAATGGAGTCACCCAAGCCTCTCATGGGAAGAAATAGGAGCAGGAATCATGAATGCTTTGTGCTTCCTGTCTGCTCCCCTCTTCCAAATATAAGATGCACAATGGGCCCCAATTGAGGAAGCTGTCTTTCCTAACATAGAAAATAGTATGAAGTCTACTGAGGTGGAAATCCATAGAAACAGCCTTTGCTGCTTTGTCAAAACTAAAACCTCAGTTACTTTGTTGATCCCAAAAAATGAAACATAAAGAGAGCGGCAATGGCTTTTCACCAAATATACATTGAAGAAAACAGGGAGATTTTCAAGTCACGTGCATCTACTCGGTAGGTTTTGCCTTATTAAAGAACGTGGCTGCAATTCTATATCACAGTCTACATTGCATAACTTTATGCATACCTAGCTACAAAACACACCTAGTGAATTATGAGGATGAATATCAGGGCACTGGCAACAGTATTTCAATGCGCATTGGGCATTCCTAAAGTGCAACAGTGCCCAATGCACAATGTTCACTTTTCTGGCCCTCCTACAACACAGCAGTCCATTGCTGAATGTGAATGTTGCAGAACATCTCAGTTCTGTGTGCTGAAGATGTAAGTCCACTTAGATAGACATAAGTCCAATACTGAATTCCAGCCAGTAGTTTTAAAATTACATATCTCATGCAGTTACACTGGCAAAAATAATGCTGCCTCCCTCCTTCCATAGTTGCTGGCATCCTGCCAGCAGTGGAAATCTTGATGTCTTTTATTCTTGACAGCTGGCTCTCTTCTGGAATCTTTCCCATTGAACAGAAGACAAAGGAACCAGCATTTGTCAGTGTCCATTCTCCCTTCTCTTTCACCTTGCAGATTTTGTGACAGATGCATGGAAGAAAAGACAAGAACTTTAGAATTTCTATCAGGCTGGAAAGTGGCCAGCCATAATTGGAAGAGTTGGACAACACTGCTGCCTCTTTGCTCACATTGCACATTTCCATCTCAAAGTGCTGGAATGTTGGCTGCCATCTCAGTAGGTTCGGGGAATAAATGCTGACAACCTGGGACATTGGCCAGTTACATAATAACAACATTTGGATCTGGCTGCTTCCAGATTTCATCTGGAGTCATATTATCACTAATGGATTGCTTCTTATGTGCACGGATTTGATCTTTTGACACATACTCTAGTGGTGGCACATTTCATCTCTCTGTTCTTTTGTATGACAAAAACATATTAGGCAGTACCTGGCAAAGGTATAGGGGTGGGATTCATCATCAGCCTGTTTCAATGATGATGAAAATTGGCAAAGCTCAGTGGAAATCCATATGGTTGATAGGCCTGCTAAAACACATCTTCTCCCCAGTTGGATGCTACACACAAGCTTGATTTGATTAAAGCTGCATCAGAATGGATTGTGCAGTATCAGATCTGGATCTTATCTCTGAAAGCATGCATGTGTGTGTGAGTGAGAAAATGTATGCCGCTTAGTGAGAAAGGTGCTGTTGCATTTATGAGCTGACATCTTGTTAGCTGCATATGCAAGCAGAAGTCCACCTTAGAATCCTAAACATGCAGGAACACAGAATCAAAGCACCCTCGACAGATGGCCATCCAGACTCTGTTTAAAAACCTCCAGAGAAAGACTCCACCACACTCCGAGGTTGCATGTTCTACTGTCAAACAGCTCTTACTGTCAAGAAGTTGTTCCTAAAGTTGAGCTGCAATCTGTTGAGGTGGTCACCCTCCTCTAGACATGTTCGAGCTTGTCAATATCCCTCTTGAATTATGGTGTCCAGAATTGGACACAGGATTCCAGATGTGGTCTAACCAAAGCTGAATGCAGTGGAACTATTACTCCCCTCAGTCTAGACACTGCACCCCTATTGATGCAACCTAGCATCATATTGGCTTTTTTAGTTGCTGCTTTTCTAGTTGTTGACCTATGTTCAGCTTTTATATATGTATTTTGGGCTATTGTTACAAAGGTTGGTATTTTCTTCCCCTCTCCACAACAGCCAAAGTCAAGCTGCCTGCTCACTGTTGTGCTGTGATCGACGCTCTCCACTGCCATTCCTTTGCTGGTGAAGAGCAGAGGGGATCAGAGGAGTATCTGACTATGTCCCCATAGCCAGATGTAGAGCAAGGATATTGTCATATGAGATCTCCAGAGGACCCCAATGGAACCTAATAGAAGAGGTCATCAGTTTGTGCCTGGCTATGGGATAAAGACAGATGCCTCACTAACACATACACACCCCGCTCTCCACTTGCCATTAAATATCTTTGGTTCAGCCAACACCATGCAACGGAAGGTGCAGGGTGGCAGGGGAGCTAGAATAGAGTTCTGCAGTGAGTTTCTGTGGCTGAGGAAGGATATGAACCCTGAACTCCCAGAGTCCTGGGATGCATCTGCACTGTTGACCTAATGCAATTTGTGATCATTTTAACTGCCATGGCTCCATCCTGCAGAAACCTGGGATTTTTTAGTTTTGTGAGGCACCAGCTCTCTTTAGGAGAGAAGGCTAAAGAGTTTGTAAAGCTACAAATCTCAGGCTTCCACAGGATAGAGCTGCAGCACTTAAAGTGGTGTTGAACTCCATTATCCCTACACTGTAGATGCACCACTAGTCCAACACTAAAAGCATTACACCGCCATGGCTCTCTTTAAAAAACTTATTCAGAGGAGATTTATCATTATTATTATTATTTTTATGACTGAGAAGTTTCTTCTGAGAAAGTTTTCTGTTGCCTTCCTCTTAGCTTGAGAGAGTGTAACTTATTTTATTATTTATTTATTTATTTCCAGGATTTATATCCCACCTTTCTCCCACAATGGGATTCATAACTTTCCTGGGATCATCCAGTGGATTTCCCTAGCTGAGCAGGGATTAGTCCCTGGTCTCACAGAATCCAGCACTCACACCACAACCACCACAGTGAAAATCTAAAGAGATTTATTCAGAGGAAGTTTGCCATTGCCTTCCTCTTAGAGTGAGCGAGTGTAACTTGCCCTAGGAGGCTCCCATGGCTGAGCAGGATGGATTCCTAGTCCATTGCTCAAACCACTACACATAAATGGCTGTTGCATACTATATTGAGATTTCTTGGGATTTTTTTTTTGTCCTGGCTTTTTAAAAAAATAAAAAAATCACTAAATCCTGTATATGGCAAGTCCCTTGAATTTGGATTGAATGTCTACAGCTGACAATGCTACCAAATGCCTCTTTTGTAGATCTGCTTCCTTATGATTTTGGAAACAAAATGTGACTTGGGGACAGAGACTGAGGAGATTATCACATTGCTAATAAACCCAATTTACCTTCTGAGTTAAATTCAAATTCAGGGTGCAGCCAGGTATTACCACATGGATTTTGCCACTGTTGCCCCCTCCTGACTGCATCCCTCAAAAATCCAGCTGTCCGAGGATGGCTGATTTGTAAAGCTGGGAAGCTCCTGACTTTGCAAAGAGGCCAGATGAGGGCAGATTTTAGCTGGATTTTTGCAGGGATGCAGGAGGCATCAACGGAGGCAAAAATCTATGCGTTAATACGCATCTGCATACTGAATTTGAATTTAACTCAGAAGAGGTAAATCTGGTTTATTAGTAATGCAATAATCTCCTGAATTATCCCATCCTGATTCATGAAAGTTAAGTAGCCAGGAATCAAGTTGAGTCTAGCTGTGTTGATCTTTATGTTCATCACTGCAGTCATACCTAATGTATACCATCGAACTCTTTTATTTTGCTTTCCCCCCCCCACCCATTTCTGTATAATCTGAAAAGAAAGGATATTTCAGAGCACCACCATACTTTAAGAATACAGATTTATGTATCAGCCATTCTGATCTAAAATGAATATAATTAGAACTACCTGTTAAGAGGAACTATTATATATTGCAGACTTAGGTGGAACAATATCTATTACTTCTTCAAGGACTTTGTCTTCCGTTAGATAATTCACAGACTGAACTGAAATTTTAAGGCATCTTTAATTATCTTTTATGATTGCATTTGTGCGTCGTTTGTTTCCACCAGTTATCATAAATTAAATATCTACTTATATTAAAAAGAGAGCTCCATGCATGCAAAATGAGATGTGATTTCATTTTTAAATTTTATTGTTTAAAAATTGTATTGGCTAAAGCAATTAAATCATTCTGTAGAAGAAATGTATCTGTCTGAATGCAAATGGGTGCATTGTATGTGCTTTCATAGGAACACCCTGTATATTTTTGGACTGGTCTTGATATTTTCCATTTATTTCTTTCTTTTGCACAGCGAAGCTACTTGCCAAGCAATTTCAAAACATTAATCTCTGGTTTCTGAGTAGCAAACATTTCTGGTACACAGCTGTCTGTAGCCTTTAGTATTTTGTTGCATGTTATCCAGAGAAAGGGAGCATTTGTAGGCCACATTGAAATTCAGAATTTGTTAAATATACAAGTAATTTTGTGTCAGAGTCCCAGTGGTTTTCTTACTAATAATTGAAAAAATGCAAATGAGTGCAACTAATCTGTGGTTTGGCCTGTATACTATCCAGTTATCTACCTTAATGAATTAAAAGTGCATCACATCCAGATAAGTAAATTATTTTAAATGGGATAAAGTTTTAAAAGGGGAGGGAGATGGATTCATTTCTCCCCCTTTCTCAGCTTAAAACCTTTGCATGCCTTTGAGATATGGCTATATTCCAAAATAAGTAAATTCATTTTTGCTTCATTACAATAAGCCCATTATATGTCTTCCTTCCAGTACACTGCAGTGTCAGGAGTGGAGTCTGAATATGCAAGAGAAGGAAATAGGGATGAGATGGCAGAGTCCCAAGGTGTAATAAGTACCTGTACCATGGCAAAAGGTTGAAGGATGTCATTTTTTGATGTCTGCGGTTCCCTACAAGCAGAAAATTAGCCCAACAGGAGCAGGATGATTTTATAACTTTTTGTTTTCTTGTGCAAGATGAATTTATAACTTTTACTTGGAGATACCATTCAAACATGTAGCATGCAGCCTGGGTAATCCAACTCAGGTGTGTGGACTCAGGAAGTTCCTCTATTAGGGACTTTGTCCATTATAATAGCAAATTGCCTAAAGCACAAAGTGGCTTTAGGCAATTTGCTATTATAATGGACAAAGTCCCTAATAGAATGTCAATAATATAATAATACTGATCTACTATATAAAGCTGCTTTAAAGAGGTGGTGCAAAGGGATCGTGTAGCACCTTTCAGTCTGACTAAGGGCCTCTGCAGACGACTAATAGAGTCGTCTCCGAGGCAGGGAAGAGGAGGGGCAGCCACATGATCGGCGCCCCTTCCTCCTCCTGAGGTTGCCCTCGGAGCAGGCGGCCCTCCGCACAGCCGGCGCTCCGAGGGCAACTCCTGCCGCAGCGTCCACACACGCTGTGGTGGATAAGTCAGGGAAAGTGAGCCCTACACTTTTAGGGCGCACTTTCACTGACTTTTGAAAGGAGCGCTGATTTAGCGCTCCTTTCAGAGGCGCCGACGGTGCACCATGGTGCGGATGCCGCGGTCCCGCGGCTCACCATCCCGCGGCGTCTTGGACACCCTCGTGTGCTTCCCCCCTAACTGAGTGAAAGATATTGTAACACAAGCTTTTATAGACTTGATCTATTTGCTCAGATGCACAGAGTGAACTGCTGTCCAGGAAGGACTTTTATAATCAGACAGTATGAGGAGCCATAGAAATGAAAAACTTGTGGGTACAGTGATGAGGGAACAACTTCAGTTTTAGGTCATTGAGGGACAAAGGCAGGAGGGTAGATGTTGCTTAAGTCCAGGGTGGGTGGATGACCATATGAATGGTAGAGGGAGTTTGGGAGTGTGATGTGTACAGGTTGGGAGCCAAAAAGGAGATGTGAGAAGCTGGTGATATCTGTGAACAATTTAAGAGTGTTCAAGGAGCTGTATTCATGCACTGTAATCTGTGATGCACCTTGGGTTGCTTTTTTGGGGGGGAGGGCAGGCTGTTTTGCCAAGGCAGGAAAAAAGGCAAAGGGAGACATGATGGAGACATATCAAAGTATACAATCTTTGAAGCCAGAAGATAAGGAGGATACCAGATGCTGGAGGCAATATTTCAGAAGAAGGAACTGGCAAAATGACCTCTGAGTATTCCTTGCTGAAGAACACCCCATAAAATTCATGGGGTTGCCATAAATCTACAGGCAACTTGGAGGCATCTACACATACACACAAGTGCAACTTATGTGCACTTGAGGTCCCTGTTTGGACCAGGGACAGGGGGCTATTCTCTTGCCCTTGCACTGCATCAAAACCTTTCCACACCTGATAGCTGACAAACCCCAGGAAGGGCAGCTGCTGCTTCTCCTTGCTGGAAAGAAGGAGAGGGACTGGAGAGGAAATTCAGACCATGAAGATCCATCTGCTCTTGGATCTTGCAGGAAGGAAAAGACAGGTGTGTACTCCATTAGAGAGTGCATTCACATTTATCTCTCCCCCTATTTTGAGCTGAGGCAGCTGTTTCTCTTTGGTCTGAATTGCCTCCCTCTTCCCTTCCTTCCACATTGGTAAGCCACAGCAGCAAGAGCCCCTCCCAAGTCTTGCCAGGTGCCAGATGTTGAGTTGATGCAAAACTGTACATGCAGTGTGTTAGGATCATGGCCAGAGTGAGATGCTTGAGGATTTGGTTTCACTTACATTTCTAAGTGAACAAATCCATTCAAAACATCCTCCAAAATTCTGCAAGAGCAGTGAGCTAAAGGAAGATGAGGGAGCTGTGGACTCAATATCTAGAAGGTGATGAATAAGACAATCCTACTTACAGACATTGTGAAATAGAAAGAGGCAATGTAATAGGAGGATGGTGACACACACCTGTCAGAAATAAGGCTGTTAAGAACATTCCTTAGATGTACTTTGAATCCCAGTTTTGGGAGAAAGGTGGGAGAAGGAGAAGGAAAGGCAAGAGGGAGAAAAGGGAAAGGAGAAAACTTACTTTTACCATAAATCTTGAACCATTTACTGTTTCAATATTACCTCAACAGTGGCTGGTTCGGTTGCTTGGAACAATTTGATAGTCCTTCTGAAGAATGGTCAAAGACACTGTTCTCCTTGCTTTCCCCCCACTCTGACATTTGATGCTTGTTGCAAAGGAGCCGTTCAGCAGCTTACAATGCTTGATGGCAGATCTTGGTGGCAATTTAAAATATCCTAATTTAATAGAGTATGATCGGCTGTTTGCCAACAAACACGCAAGTTGTGTCATAAATCATGCAGCAGAATGGTACAAGACCATTATGCTTGACGATATATCATAGCTCTTTTTTTTTTTTTTTTTTTTTGAGCTGGCATGTTGTTGCCATTATAATGTTACTATCCATCTTAAAACTTGTTTTTCTTTCGAAAGGGAAAGATGGAAAATAAATGCCTGTTTATGTGGGAAGGTGGAAATGTTCTTGAATCTGGAGATTAAAAATTAATTATCATTTTAAGAGACATGCAATGATGAATCATTTTAACCAATTAACTGAATTGCTCGCACTCTATGTGCATGGGAACATCTCCTTACTGTGCTGTTCAATCTGATGAACCACGGACCAAATTAGTGGCTGGATTGGAAGCCACTGGGTATTTGGTATAAGCTGCTCAAAGCTTTCCAGGGAGACAGATCTGTTTCCATATTTTAAGGGACCCTGTAGTAGGACTCATCTAAAATCAGTGGGGCTTTGGTGGGCATACCAGTTATCATCACCAACACTGGACTGCTAAAGAGCAGTCATTTCAATACACTGGAATGCTCTCTAGAGCAGGGGTAGGCAGCCTTTCCCCTTTAAGGGCCAAGGGACTTTAGCTCCCAGAATCTCAGGAGCTATTGGCCAACATGGCTGAGGCTTCTACGAGCTGAAGTCCCTCGGTCCTCAAAGGGGAAAGGTTGCCTACCCCTGCTCTAGAGCATCAGTTGTGTCAAGGGATGTGCGAAATTAAAAGGATAGCACCTCAGTATTTATTGGATTGCTGATCAGTACAGTTGTCAGTGGTTCTCTGCTCCTAAGGAGACTACAGTTCTAAGTCTGGGTATGACTGAATCCTGATAGTTGATCTGTGCCATGCAGGAGGATCTTTGCTGTAATCTCATGTGAATCAGGGTATCTTGTGTTGTATACAATGTGACACAACCCGAAATAAAAGCAATGATCTGGAGAGAGTGCAAATGAAGGAAAATCATATATGCAGAACTGGATTGTTGGGTCATCTACTCGAAAAAACTATTGAGTCTGACTCCTTCTTCATTACACAAGTCATCCTATGGAATTTGGATAGCAGGAAGTTCAGAAGAATCAAAATGACTTCTTCAGCACAGTGCATAATTAACATGTAGAATATGTTAACAGCAAAGGTTATAAGGGCCACAACTTTATCTAAGGCAATATGATGCATTTTCTTGACAGAATGTAAGGCTTCACTAGATATATGTATGTCTCCTTCCAACTCCATGCATGTGCAAACTACGGTTCTACTTTGGCATCCCATCATGGTCATTAAATAGCTGGAGGAGAGAGGGCCAACCAGACAATGTCCTCCTGCATTTCTGCCTCCAGATGCATAAAGAAAATGTTATCCCTCTGGTCCTCTAGAGATCCAGGAAAACAACAGTTTCTTTGTCCATCCAGCTACAGAAATGCGGCCAGATATTCTCTGGTCACTTCCAGCCTCCACTGATCACTGGGGGCACGCTGTAACAAAACATCGGGTTGCATGTTCATGGGATCATTGCGCAAAGGAGGTACTGGATTCCTGCCTACACAATGACTTTAAAAGGTATAATGCCTTTGTACATCACCAGCAAGAGTCTTACCATTACGTTTCTAAAAAGTCATATTTATGATAGTGAAATAAAACTCTATTCAGATAGTATATTTCAGTACTATTGCTCGAAAGAAGAGGGAAGAGAGCTGTATTTATGTGCTTGCCAGGAAGAATTAGCTTGCAAGTAGAAGAAAGATCAATGAAGTTAATGTTTCCAACACAGTTGTTTTATTAGCATTGTACATTGCTTGAGCATGGTGTAATCCCCCAGATGTTGATGGACCACAGCTCCCAGAATTCATGACCATTGCTTTGCTGACTATATCTGATGGGAATTACAATTCAAACATTTCTAGAAGGCCATATGGTTCTCACCTCGTTTTACAGACAATTATGGTCTTACTATATCATAATGTTTTTATTGTAAGCCACTGTGATTGTTATTTGTATAGAAAAATGGGATGCAAGTTATAAACAAATGAAAAATAAAGGCAGCTTGCCCAACCAACTAATGAGAAACAAGGGCTCAGTGTGCTTGCCCAGCTGAATTTGAGACAACAGTAGGAATTTGTTTAAGTCATCAACATCACCTTTCCAATGTGAAATATGTTCCTATCATTTGACCATTTACCATTTGACTCAGTAGGAATTTCAGAATGTCTGAAAATTTCCTATGGAGCCTTGAAAAATCCTGAACTTGTAGGTCATAGAATCATAGAGTTGGAAGAGGCCACAAGGGCCATCCAGCCCAACCCCCTGCCATGCAGGAAGGTCTTTATAAGCTTAGTTTGTCCCACCAAGCCAATTGCCTGTGGTTAGATCAACAATGAGGAATTACAATATTAAACCACTCTCTTTAATTGGTTTGTTGTCACTGGTTTAATAGTACATTGTGTATATATTTGATTCACAGGCTGAATAGTTGAGTCTCATGCAGTCAAAATGGCCAGCATTTGCTTTTGGTTCATAACATCCCACCTCTTTTTCTCGGTGCTTGAATGATGACTGCAACATAGGAACCTGATATTTATGCTGTAAAATATGATTTAAGAATGGATGTGTGGATTCGTTTGTCCAATCATCGTATCAACTGAAAAGAAGTGATCCTAATGACCATTCTGGTCTATTTAGTCTGCTCACTCTTTAAAGCAGGGATAGGCAATTGTGTGGGATTGGGGGGCCAATTCTTTCTCTCCAGCTACCTCTACAGGACACCCTCCATCACCCAACAGTACTCCCAATTGCCTCTGTTTGCATTGAAGGCCTCAAAATGGTGACCAGAAGTGATATCACCTTACTTCCTGTTGCCATTTTGAGAAGGGTTGCATCCATACTTCAAAAATAATCCAGCTGGACACCATTTTAAATGCCATGGCTCCATGCAGTGAAATTCTGGGAAGTGTTTTGCTCTGGTGCTACAACAAAATGAACTTACCAGAATTCCATAGCATGGAGCCATGGCAGTTAAAGTGGTGGCAAACCGGATTGTTTCTGGAGTATGGATGCAACTAAGGTCTCTAATGAAAGTCGAGTAATTTGTGGATTCAAAGGGAGTTCTGGCTGGTGACATAGATGTGTTTTTTGGAGGGCTTTTGCATGGTTTGCAGTTTTAAAATGTCTAGAAACCTTGTTAAAGATACACAATATCCATCAAATGGTCCAGCAAAATGTCTTGGATTGGTACATGTGAAGGGAAATGAAACAGTACCAAACTGTCTCCATTGCCATTTGTGTATGTTAAAACTGCATGCAATTCTTCTCATATTCCCAGAATTCACATGACTTTTAAAACAATGGTGTGGGCAAACATCTTCAGAATCCCTGTTGAGGAGAAGGGTGAGAATTTGCTTTTGGCTTCAGGGACAGTAAGATCAGGTTTTATGGACTGTGAACACATACATAACCTCTCCCTCCCCCCAGTTAATTATATTAAAATTATTGATTATGCTACTGATTCACTGAGAAGCTGGGAAATGGCCATTACTTCTGTCAAGTGGATATACTCCCATATCTACCACAGAGTTATTGTGTTGATTTAGTTTGATATTTTAATTATTCTACTCATTTAATTCGATTTTTATGGGGGGGTGGGCTAGGGATTGGGGGGACAGAATTTTTTTAACTGTTGTCTTGTTTTTACTTGTACGCCGCCTCGATTGCTTTGCAGAGGGGTGGGTTAAAAATAAAATTTATTATTATTATTATTATTATTATTATTAGAGTGGCTTTTATTAATCTGTGCATCTTTTGTAGAGAAATTATTTGAGCACAATGCCTTCTTTAGCAATATGCCTAGACCACATTCCTCCCTACCAGTCCTACTATAACCTTCCTATTGCTTTCTTTTTGTTAATTTTTCTAGCTGGATAGTGCCACATCCCTCATCCAAGCAGCTAAAAACCTGATGAACGCCGTTGTCCTTACTGTAAAAGCTTCATACGTGGCTTCGACCAAATATCAAAAGGTCTATGGCACAGCAGCCGTCAACTCACCTGTTGTGTCATGGAAAATGAAGGCACCGGAAAAGAAACCATTAGTCAAGAGAGAAAAGCCAGAGGAGTATCAGACGAGAGTGAGAAGAGGTTCTCAGAAGAAACACATTTCTCCAGTACAGGCTCTAAGTGAATTTAAAGCTATGGATTCCTTCTAATTCACTAGGCTTCACCGCAGGGGGTTTTCTATTTCCTTCCTTGTTTTTGTATGAGTACTTGCCGACTTGTATGTGTCTGGCATGGGGGAACAAAAATAATGAAGCAATGTCAATATGCATGCAACCTGAGACTCTATTAAACTCATTGAGCAATCTACGGTGTCCCTTCCCAAAAGACCCATGATGTTTCTTACATTAAATGGAGGTCTATCACAATTGACCTCTTTTTTTTCTACAACAGCAAAAAGAATTGCCCCTCAACATAGTGTTGTAAGACCGGGTGGGGGGAAGGGGAGACAGTCAACTCCAAAGGATGGAAAGCAAATCCTTAATGCATGCAAGAAACATTAGGTTGCCAGGAATATTTATCAGTGGAAAACCTGGAAATTGCAATGGTTTGATCATAACAGCTTGTATTGCTTTTGTTACAGTGCAATCATGTAACTAGCTAATATGCTTGAATGTGTGACCCAGATTGAGACAATTTAACTTTGAGTCATCTTCATTATGCTATGTGAATTTTTTAAACAAAGATTATGATGCTATATAAAAAAAAAATAACACTTCTTTTAACCCACATTTTCTTCTATTGTTTCTAGTAGTGTTATGACAATGCTTCTGCTTCACCAGTTCCCATTTGACATGAACAAAGGTTTTCCTCTCTCTTCAAATGGATTTGGGTTTGTTTGTTTTTTTGCCAACTGAATTTCTTCTGGTGGAGTATGAAGCACAACATGGTGGTTGACATTGCCTTTTGTATTATTATTATAATTATATTATTAATATTATTAGAAATAGAAGAACTGGTGATGGAACGTGTAGAGACATGGGGACTGACACATGTGAGAATTTAGAGGCAAATATGTAGGTGTAGCTTTGGATTACAAGGTATCTGATATACCGCCGTAACCATTAACTCTCAATAAACTTATTTAACCTTGGAATTTTTGGTGTGGTTCATGATGTTCAACTGTTTTATTACAGAGGTAGGCAACCTTTCCCCTTTAAGGGCCGAGGGACTTCA
>CM034708.1:7435699-7451381 GCA_020142125.1 Phrynosoma platyrhinos
CAGTATACCCATTATCTAGCCACAGGGATCTGGAAAGTCAACCCTGGAACAATCTGGATTGATTTTGTAGTTTAGAGGTCTGATTCAAACCTTTTCTGTGAAGATGTGCTGGATCTCATCAGGTAAAAAGATTGTGATGTTTTTCTCTGCTGTAGAAAACCTGCTGATTTGATTTACCACTCATAAAACTTATAACAGTTTTCTCTGTCAGTGTTTGGTTTCAAATGAATTTTCAGTTATCTCTGGAACTGTAGCCACTTCCAGCTCAGAACATTTGCTTAGCCATAAGACTAGATCATTGCTGTGAACACAATATGGCTTTCAAAAAGCACTATCAGTGTTCAACTAATGCTCTGCATTAAGATTTTGAGGTCTATGCCAAAGTTGGGGCAAGTGGCTGAACCTTTGCAACCAGTGGAATACACTGTTCAGTAGGTGAAAATACAAAGGGGCAGGTTTCTGATATTTTACATTAGGTCTGGACAACTCAGAGACCATGATCCTGGATGGGAAGATGCTAAGACAGAGAAAATGCTATGACAGATCATAAAGTTCCTTCCAGGTGGAGCTCCCCTCTTCTGCAGCACTCACTTGGTCATCTAGTGGCCAATGGGGAGTGGTTGCAGTGCAGAAGCATCATCTGGAGATCATCTTCTGGAGCAGTGGTTGCCAACTTTTATGCTCCATTTGTTTTGGACTTCAGATCCCAGAAGTCACAGCCAACTTGTCCAACAATCAGGAATTATGGATACTGAAGTCCAAAACATCTGGAGGACCAAAGGTTAGGAACCACTGATCTGGAGAATGACATTACCATTGTGTATCTGACTACAGGGACACAACTGGATGCTTTTCTGCCACTGCCTACTTTCCAATAGCCATTAAACAGCTGTGTCATCCCTCCCAGGAACCAGGTGAGTTTCAAAGGTATTGGGTGTCATTGCATGAGGGTGGTGATGAACCCTTCCTCCTACAATGAAAAAAAAAAAAAAAGGTATAGGTGTATCATGTAACTAAATAATGTGTCTTTTTCCCTGAACCTATTTTATCACACTATACATGAGGATTAGACTATATGACATACCTGCCCTCTAAAAGGGTATCCTCTCCTTAAAACTGGTCCTGACAGATTCTAGCCAGCATGGGGTAGTGGTCTGAGTGTTAGGACTCAAGTAGACCAGGGTTCAAATCCCTGCTTACCCATGTAAATCCACTGGGTGACCTTGGACAAGCTACGTTCTCTCAGCCTAAGAAAAAGGCCATGGCAATCCCCCTCTGAACAAATCATGCTAAAACTCCCATGATAAGTTCACCTTAGGGTCACCAAGAAGATACATACAACAACTTCTCCAAGCTGGGTCCTTCAGGAGGTTTTGGCCTACAACTTCAATATTCCCTGTTGTTGGGGATGGTGGGAATCACAGCAAAGCAAGCATGCACGCATGCACACACACAAGGAAGCAAGCAAGCAAGCTGTTTTGGCAAGGCTGTTTTGTTTTTTGTTTTTAGATCCCTCTACTTTCCTAGGTGGTTATTCCACCATTTGAATCCCCCCCTTTTTTTTTTATCTTGAACCTCCTTTCTCCCAAGCTTAACTAGACCAATATCCTTGCCTCTTTTCCTCATGATTTATTTTCTAGTTTTCAAGGGGCTGTAAATCAATAGTTGTCTGTGTTCATTCTGGAAGGCAATGCTTGGATTACCTCAAGTGTCTTCAAAAGAATCCTAACCCAAAGAGGCCTGTCCAGTCCTGTAGATGACATGGCATTGTTTACTTCAGAACCTGGCCCAGTCTGATGCTACTGTCAGAACCCAAACCTTGATCTAATTGCTGCTGTTGCATTGCATTGTCTTCAGCAGGTAACTGGTAAAAGCAGATGATGACACCGAAATTGCTAAAGATTTTCTGTATCTTGGCTCAGCAATCAATCAAAATGGAGACACAGAAATCAAAAGACAGCTAAGCCCTTGAAGGGCAGCTATGGAGGAACTAGATAAGATCCTGAAGTTCAGACAGATGATAAAATACCAAAGTCAGAATCGTCTATGTCATCATATTTCTAATTTCTATGTATGGTTGTGAAATCTGGACAAGGAAGAAAGCTGACAGGAAGAAAATCAACACATCTGAAATGTGATGCTGGAGGAGAGTTTTACAGATACCATGAACCAGCAAAAACAGTCCCTGGAGCAAATCAAGCCTAAACTCTGCCTAGGAGCCAAAATGACTGAATTGAGCTTATTGTATTTAGAGACACGAGACAGGATGACTCACTAGAAAAGAGGATAATGCTTGGTAAAGTGGAAGGCACTAGGAAATGTCAATTCACCTTAGAGGCTTATTGACTCAATCAAGGAAGCCATGGCCCTGAGTTTTCAAGACCTGACCAAGGTTGTTAACAACAGGATCTCCTAGAGGTCTCTCATTCATGTGATTACCATAAATCAAAACTGACTTGATGGCACATAACAACAACTGGTCATAAAGCATAACAACAGCTGATATCCTACATCATGCTTACATGGTGTCACTATACACTCACACAGAATAGTGTTATGCCACATCACCTTCTGCTGAAGGGCAACATTATGCAACCCACTGTTTATCTGCAAATGTGCTTGCTGTTTCCACACTCCCAGTGAATCAAGTGGGATACTGAAGGCACCAATGAGTTATTATACACAGCTGAATGTGCAGCAGTTATACTTGTGGACCTCTGCTCAGACAACTGTGAACTGAATGCAGACATTATACCACTGCTGTAATGTATAACCGCATGCCTAAAGAAAATTACAAGTGTATAAAGATGCCCAACAAACTCAAGCAACTCTGTGTGTGCATGCATGCATGCATGCATACATATACACACACATCCAATTAATAATAAAGAGTATTAAAAACGATAAAGAGAGTTAAGGCTTGATTTGTTTCTAATATATTAGTACGTTATTTTAGTATTTTAGCATTTTAGCATCTTATAGTGTTGTGATTTATCATCTGTTTTTAATTGTACAGTGAGCTCTCCACATCCCTTGGGGTTAGGGGCACAGGACCCCCTATAAAAGTGGAAAAACTACAAATAATAAAAAAACCCACTATTTTTTTATCCCAAGAGAACACCTCTCTAGAAATCTCCAGGTCCTCCAGTGCAACTCTATGATCAACATTTACGAGGTGATCATAGAATTGTGCTAGAAGACCTACAAATGCCTGAAGAAGTGTTCTCACTAGGAATCTCTAGGTTCCCCAGTGTGACTTCTGCTAAATGTTGACCATGAAGCCATGCTGGAGTAACTTGAGATTCCTACAGAGAACATATTAATCAAATCTGTCAATAATCAAATCCACAAAAGTTAAAGCCGTAAATGTGAAGGGCTGACTATATATGTTTGATGTTCTGCCCTTTGGTGGAAAGGGTGTTATATTGTTATTGCTATTGTTATTGTTATTGCTATTGTTATTGTTAGGCAAATAATGAAAGTGGAAACATAACAGTTGGAATTCAGTATCACCTAGTGCTTGGTTCATTTTTAGAATCCCTACATATGTAATAGTGCAGGGAATACATAGGAATCATGAATGTCCCCCAGTTCTGACTTTCAGGGCAACAGCCACTGTAAGAGAATGGAACCTGTTCTCCTGTCAATTAGGATGCACATGATGGACAGTTCCATTGCTTTCCTGTGAGCAATCTCCAGTGTGAGGAGGAATTGCGACAGAGATCCGGTTTCTGACTGTCACACTCGAGATCAGGGGTAGAAGAAAGGGTGGAAATATCAGTCTTCTGCATCCTGATCGATTGGAGAACAGACTTTCATTGCTTAAAAGTAGTTGATGGTCAGTAGGTCAAATTTGAGGAGCAGGGTCAGGAGACACTACTTAGCTATATAACTAAGGTAGTTATGTAGCTAAATAGCTCATCTAGAATCTCAGCCAACATTCTGTATCTTGGCATTATTGATCTTGGAAGCCAGCAATAAAAATAACAATTGTTAGAAAAGTGCACATCATGGCTCTTTTGCCAAAGTGACAAAATTAATGGGGTAGGCAGAGACCCTTTGCTTGCTGTCACATCTTCCTTTCATTATTTTTCGCAATGGCTGTCTTTTCTCTCTGCAGATAGAGTCATCTTATTCTCCCCTTCCCCTTAATTTTTTTAAAATTTGCCCCCCTCTCTTCCTTTACAGAAATACTTCCTAACATTTTATCTCTCAGATTAGGAACAGCACTGAAAATGTAAATATAAGTATCACTGAAAGGATGGCTAAAGAACCAGTGTGTGTGTGTGTGAGAGAGAAACCTCCATCCTACATCCTAGCAGCATAGTGTACATACCTGCATGCTGACTTATGCGGCAGTGAGCCATATATCCTCTCCCTGACTTACTGCAAAGCCCCTAGAGACACTCTACAGAGCCATTTATGGTAAGCAAGCAGGATTGGATGAGTATCTGGCTATGTCCCCATAATTAGATGCACAATGATTACAGCAGTGTGGAGACCCCTGGAGGAATCTGACAGATCTCAGTGCTGATGTTATCATTTCACATCTAGCTATGGTAAGGTAGCCAGGTGGTTCTCTGATCCTGCCTGCTCACACTGAAGCACAGAATGGCCATGCAGGGAAGATTCAGGGCTGAAGACATACACAATGGGTTGTTTATTCAGATGTACATTTGGAGCCTTGCTTCAGTTGTGCAACATTGCCATTCAACACAAAGATCACCCCCACAATTAATGCTTAACTCTGCATGAAGTAGTTTATGCTATACAGGTTGAGTCTCTCTTACCTGTAATTCCAAACTCTGAAATATTCCAAAATCCAAAATTGTCCAAAGGGGTGGCTAAGATAGTGACATCTTTGCTTTCCAATGCTTCAATGTACACAAACTTTGTTTCATACACAAAATTATTAAAAAATATTGTGTATAAAATTACCTTCAGGCTATGTGTATAACATGTATATGAAATATAAATGAATTTCACATTTAGACTTGGGTCCTATCTCCACGATACCTCTCTATGTATATGCAAATATTTCAAATTAAAAAAAAAAAAACCCATTTCTGATCCCAACCTTTTTGGATAAGGGAGACTCAACTTGTGCAATTCGAGTATGGGATATTTGTCATACTTTACAATTTTTGTATCATTTGTTAGGCAAACACCAGTGACTGTAGTTGGTCTATTCTCCATTGCAAACTTTCAGGGTTTCCTGGGGAAAAAATAATAATTAGAAAATCAAGGACATTGATTTCCTGAGAAAAGTAGTTCTGAGGCTGTCTGGTCCCTTGCCAATGGAGTTAAGAAAATATTCCTTCCCTTTCACTTTTTATCCTGGCTCCTTGATGGGATGGGAAAGGATGGCTTTTTAGAAGACAAGCTTTCTATTAAATTTAATTACTTCCCCTGCTGATTAAGTGGTGAAGGTGTAATTTACAGATGAAAGGTGGTGTTGTCTTTAAAATGCCATGGCAAAAGGATGTCTACTAGCAGGGGAGACTCTAAAATAAAATGCTTGTCCACATGGCTTCTACTTCCTTTTTCTACAGATGCGGAGAGAGAAGAGGGGGAAGGATTGAAATACTGAGCACTGGAGAACACAGAGGAAGATAATAGAACACATCCCTTTAAAAGGGCAAGAGTTAGGAAACATGAGTAACCTCTCTTCTCTGCTTTTTTTTTTTTTTTTGAAAACATTAAATGCACTGAACTTTCTTGTTAAAAAATGTTTTATTTGTTTCAAATGGCTGGAAACTTGGGTTGGTCACCCATGTGTCCTTCGACAATTTACCTAAGGTGTTTCTCCTCCTAGGTCTATTTTTGCTGTCACACATTATTTATGTAGTTCAGAATAAATGTGGGACTGACTATAATGATAGTAACAGAGCTTCTGCAGGAAATGGAATCACCATGTTGAATTTTCCCATCTTTTACAAATATGTGTATCTCATCACTGCTCCACATTTCTGGTTGTTTCTGATGGAGAAGATGGAGAAGATGGAGTAAGGGAGTAGATCTGTAGGCCTGAGATCCTGTATAATGCTTCCATAGTGTAAATCTACACTCACTTAGGGCCTTTGCAGACTGCTAGAAATAGTGCAAACTGAGTCCACTTTAATTGCCCTGACTCAGTGCTAGGGAATCATGGGAACTGTAGTTTATTGTGGCACCAGAGCTCTCTGACAGAGAAGTCTCAATGTCTCAGAAAAAATACAATTCCCATGATTGTTACACTACACAACTGATTGCATATCTGCCAGTGGGTCTGCTTATTATCCTATTGTGCAATGGGAAAGTCACAGTGGCTGCTTATGCAACCCCAGTGAAGAAAGCTGTCCATTATAACCACTAGCAAATAGTTATGCACCATTCAACAATGTGCAATGGTATGGTTGGATCATATTGGTTAGTCCCAAATAGACTAGATCCATTTAATAAATTGTTGAATGCAAAGCCACTACAAAGGCAAATCCAGCTGATCCAAAGACATTACTCTATTCAGGGCTAACAATAGGATTTAGACTGAGGATACCATGGATGTCCAAAAAGACAAACAAATGGGTCCTTGACCAGATCATGTCTGAACTCTCCTGGAAGCCAAGATGATCAAACTGATGCTACTGGACTTTGGCCACATCACGAGAAGGTATGAATCATTGGAAAAGACAATAATGCTAGAAAGGTAGAGGGCAACAGAAAGAAAGAAGACCACACATAAGATGAATAGACTCAATTAGGGAGGTAATGAGCCTGAATTTACAGGACCTGAAACAGAGCAGTTGAGAACAGGGGATCTTGGGGATGTTTCATCCACAGGTTGACATGAGTTGTGGTTGACATGAGGGCAGTTAACAACAACAAACAAATGGTTACACTTCATAGAATGATAGACTCATAGAATCATAGAGTTGGAAGGGGTCCCTTGGGCCATCACATCCAACCCCCTGCTCAGGGCAGGATCTCCAGCTAGAGCATTCCCAGCAGATAGTTGTTGAGCTTCTTTCTGAAGACATCCAGAGGAGAAGACCACCTTTCTTGGAAATTGGTTCCATTGATGAGCCACTTGTGGAACTCTGACTACACAACTACAAACTGAATGCATCTATTGCATAGCAGCCAAAAAAGTACAACTCCACATATAGGTGAGCTTACAAAGTTTATGATGCCCACACAATTCCAGCCTTGGTGTCACATGATAGATTTGGTGACTTGGTATTACATCATAGACAGAGAGAGGAGGAAGAAGGCAACATGGGCATTTCATCTAAAGGCACACTTCTAGGATTTTTGTTGCTTCTATATCTAGCTGAAATGTTCCTGGGAGATGTTGTTGTGGTCTTTGTCATCGTCGTCTCTTGCTTACAAGTACTTCATGAAGATGGGAGGGTGGAAATCTATTATCAGTAATACAGTAACTGAATTATCAGTTACAGGGAATATTCAAAGCGAATAAAAAAAAAGTTAGGCTTCTATCTTTTTTTAAAAAATGAGATTGACACAATAATTTTTGAAAATAAACCAAAACAAATAACAAAGTTTTATAAAGTGATTCTGGAAAGAAAGATTGAAGAAGAAATGCTACAAGACTATATGATAAGATAGGCCAGAGATATTGTAGAGAAATACCCTTTAATTACCTGTACTGGATACATGCAAGACAACAAATTAAAGAGTTCATTAAAAACCAAAATTTAAGAGAAAATTTTTAGAAAATGGAGATAAGATGGCATTTAACACTGGCCAGATTAGCCAAGATATACAAAAATGGCAATCTGGTTTGTTGGAAATGTCAGAAAAAACTCTGATTCATGGTTCCACATGTGGTGGACATGCCTAGTGTTAGTAAAATTCTGGAAACAACTCCTCAAAATAATTTCCAATATCTTTAATATCTCTTTTGAGTTTACAACAGAACTGTTTCTTTTAAACATGACCAACTGTATACAAACAACAGACAGGAACAAACATTGGAAACAAATTCTATGTATGGTTTCAATGACAGAAGTAACACTTGCTCAAAAATGGAAATCACCATCAATAGACAACTGGATGCTGAGAATGGTAGAAGCCATTGAAATGGATAAAACCTCAGATGCAGTAGATGGGGAACTGCAGGAAAAATGTAAGCAAAACTGGCAGAGCTTTTCAGTATATTGTGAAAAGACCTGGAGTTATATAAGCTAGGAAAGATAAGAATAAATAAAACTATGGGTCTCTACAGATGGCCGCTAAAGGGCTGCTCCATGCCACCCCTAGGAGTGCTGGATTGCGGCCGTGGCAACCGCATGCTATGGCCTTGATCTGGCACTTTGGTGCTTCAAAAAGAGCTGGCAAATGACACTCCTTTTTGGAGTGGCAAAAAGCCACTCTTGCTATGGCAGCAGTGGCTTTTCTGTGCTCTTTGGTGCAGCGTGTCTGTATGCTGTGCCAAGGGAGCACCCTGATGCTGCTCGCCATGCGGTGGGGTGCGTGGCATGATGGCAGCATCAGAGCAGCATCAGGGTTGCTGGCATGCGGTCACCACACCCCGACTCCACCCTCAGGCTAGCCTTTTTGGCCAGTCTGTACAGGGCGTATGAGATCTTGCAGGAAAAACTAATTTCTTAAGGAATGTCATTAAGCAATAAGTTTGAGAGAAATCAGAAAGCTGGTAAGTGGAGAGGGCATCAGACTAGGGAGTAAGACCTAAACAGAATCTAGGGAGTCTATCACATGGTGTTTAAACAGCAAAGCGACTTGCTCTAGTCGCATTTAATTCTGAAGTCAGATTCCCATTTTTAAAAAGATGCCAGATAAGTGTGGCTGGGGTCCAGGATGTAGCTGGGTTGCAATCGCCTGGCCCCTAGCTCATGCAATAGGATCCTATTTCAGACTTAAATGCGACTGGAGTAATTTGCTTTAAATGCCATTTAAATTGTGTGTGATAAACCTCTAGGAAGCCAAACACAAAAGATTAGACTAGAGCCTGCTTCTATTCACACAACAATAGGCTTGATCTGGAAGCATCTGTAGATAGCTCAGATCAAGAAGAACCAATGGAGTACCAGCATTGATGGAGTCATGATAGAAGCTAGAGAGATGCTGCTGCCCTTTTTCCTTTGCTCTGCAGACTTTGTAAGCTGCTCACAAGGGAACACAGCACACAGAACTGGTATGGTTCTTGTTATGCATCCCAGCTGATATAACGATGAAACTTCTCTGCCATAGCCGTTAAAGCCTTGTCTCACTTAAGTGCTGTTTCCTGACTACAATATCAAGAGGACAGTAGGTTTTTCTGCTTGGAATTGCCACAAGGATTCTCTGTTGCTAATTACAATTGATTAGGCTTTTGTTCGGAAAACTATTCATGCATCATTTGATGTTCCTGCAACAGCCTTAACAATCAGTAGACCCCTGTCGGGCAAACTGGTGCAAAACTGTAACTGAAACCCTGCTTATTCCATATGCTTTGAATAGGTTCACTTTTTAAAAATGCTCGCTCTTGGGCCCAAATGGCATATAATTATATTGTCACATTGGCCCAGGAACCATAAATTAAATTAGATGATAATGTGCTGACATCATGTTTGTGAACATTTATTCTCTTACAAAGACTGAGTTTCACCCAGCTTGGAAATTCTTGGTTGTGCATAATGTTCTTTATGCTGCATCAAATATCTTCTTGGCAAGAGGGAAAACATGCTAGCATGTCTGCCATTCCATTGTGTGGGTCAGTTGATCCTGGAAGCAACATGATAAAAACAGTTGAACTTTTGCACTTGAATGAATGACAAATCCAGAGATTCTGCATTGGTTCAGGCATAGGTTGCCACTTTTTCCTTTTATTTTGGCCCAGCTCTTGTGTTTTAAACAGCAGTTGAGAGGTGAAACTAAGACAGTAACATTTAAATGGCATCATTTATCTCTTTCCTAAGAAAAAATGCATCTATCTTTAAACAGAAGGACTAGTAATTTTGACTTGTGTCCCTAATAATTCAGGTTAGGAGGGTGCCAAGTGGCAAGTTGCTCCTTCCTCCATCATATTGCTGCCACCTAACAGCATCTCTTAACTAAGGCAACTGCTTCACATTGTCTTAAAGTAGAGCCAACATTATAAATATTCAGATTATAGGTCTGAACACACTTCCTTTTTTGTATATAGTCATCCCTCCCAGTTTGCGGGAGGTCTGTTCTGGATCCCTCCATGAAATAGAAAAATCGTGGATATTCAAGCCCCATTCAGTATAAGGGCAACACGGTCCTACGTGTACCATTTTGTCCCTCCTAGCTTCCCATCTATGGAAACTCAAAACCGGGACAAGTGTAGTTAGGCTCCTCTCCCATCAACCAAAAACTATGCCTCTGCTCAAAACTTCCATTATACTTCATGGGTCTCTGGATTATGAGCGTTCTAAATGTCTGCTCCCACAAAATGCAAAGAATTACTGTGGAGTGTATGTGCATGTGTCTAAAAGAGTGATATTTCATATATGATTGCCACAAAGTCCCCTTGTCCTCAGCCATTCTGCTCAGATCCTGTAGGCTCAGGGCCATGGCCTCCTTAATTGAGCCTATCCATCTGGTATATTTTTTCCCTCTCTTTCTACTGCCCATCACGTTTCCCAGCATTAATGTATTTTCCAGTGATTCATGCCTTCTCATGATGTGGTCAAAGTACATTTTACATTTATTTTTTTTTTAAAGTCTGAGGCCTCTCCTTTCTTCCTGCACTGAGCCTTGCCCCAGTCACATCATCTCTTCAACATTTTAAAGGGACACAGGAGACCACCACAGCCCTTTTCTGCCAAAAGACAGATGTTTGGGGAGCAGTGGTTTCTCCCCCATTAAGGTGTCACTGACTGTGGGCTGCACCCCTCGCACTCCCTAGTTACACCCCCTGGGAGATACACATCTAATGCCATTATAAATAAATAAATGCTTGTGCATGCAGATGCATACACTCAAAATCATCAAAATCAACCCTCCCAAAATAAGACCCCCTCTTTCTTGTTCTCACTCAAGGACAAAAAGTCTAGCAAGTAAAAAGTAAAGACTTCTTTTTCTCAGTGAAAACGAGGAAATGTATCAATATTCTTCACATTCTGAGATATTATTGTAGGATGTGTAACACTGGAGTCCAGTTGAAGAGAAATATTGTAATTGTGAAATTAAAATGTAAGCAATGTAAAGGATGAACAATCGCTACTATTACCACTTCGACCTCTACCTCTTCCTTTTCCTTCTTTCCCTCCTCATTTTCATCTCCCCCTCTTCCTTCCTTTTGCTCCTTCTTCCCATCCCCCTCTTCCTCCTTTTTCTCCTCCTCTTCATCTCTGCATCCCTCCACCTTCTTCTCCTCCTTTTTTGTCTTCTTTCTCTGATTCCTCCTCCTCTTCATCTTTCCTTCCCGTACTCCTTCTCTTCGTCCTCATCCTCTTCATTTCCAACTTTTCCTCTCTCTTCCTCCTCCCTCCTCCTCCTTCATTGCCCCTTTTTATTTTTTCTTCCTTTTCCTCTTTTCTCTTCCTCTTCAGCTCTTCCTTCCTTCCTTCCTTTCTTCCCTACCTAAATAAACAAATAAATACTAATCTCTTTTATAGTTTTTTGTGGGTTTTTCGGGCTGTGTGGCCATGTTCTAGAACATGGCCACAAAGCCCGAAAAACCCACAAAAAAATATGGATGCCAGCCATGAAAGCCTACGACTTCACTAATCTCTTTTGTATCAACCTTTCTACAGATTTCTACAGATTCTTTTCCCAAATGCAATGCAACATTCTATAAACAAGATGACTGCCAGATTCAAGAGGCAAATATTTGAATTAAAGAACCACTCTCATTAAAAAAAAAAAAATCCAACCCCTCTTGATGTTAAAACACCTTTCTGAAGCAAGCAGCTCATTGTCAAAACATATGTACACCGTTAGTTGTGAAAGAACAGTGTCAAAAAAAGTGTTACTCTTAAAATTATTTGACATCAGCCATTGCAAACTGTAACACAGTGACATGATGTTATGTTGTTACTAACTTCAATGTTTGTTGACAATGCTGTAGATAAATATAATTGGAAAAGAGTCCTTTCTGGATTCAAAGCCTAGTAGCAGTTTGTTAATCTTGACAATATGCTTCATCTATAAATAATATATGTCAGTGCAATATATGAAGGGATTCCTATGAAAGGAAATAAAACTGGTACTTATGAGCATCACACTGAGTAGTTAAGCTTCTATAGAAAGGAATTTCCACGGGAGGGTGGAGGATCTGATCTCACTAGGAAATCCATTTGGGGTTTTAACTGACCTGTTTCATTTTTGTTACCCCATCTATTCACAAACTGCTGTTTTATCCAGTTTCAGGATCATACTGCATCCTAAAAACTGGATTAGGGAGGGAGAAGAGAAAGAGAGAAGGAATGGAAAGAATATTCAACATTATTAGTTTCCAGCTGAAACAATGAAACCTGAGAAATCAACAATTGCGAAAGCCAGTGAGGATAAATAGCACAGAGGCTATTCATAGAAACATAGAATCTTAGAGTTGGAAGAGGCTGCAAGGCCCAACCATGTGTCATGCAGAAATCCACAACTTAAGAACCCCTGAAAGATTCACAGCCACCCTCTGTATAAAGACCTAAGAAAGAAAGAAAGAAAGAAAGAAAGAAAGAAAGAAAGAAAGAAAGAAAGAAGAGTCTATTGTCCT
Source organism: Phrynosoma platyrhinos (assembly GCA_020142125.1). Lineage (NCBI taxonomy): Eukaryota > Metazoa > Chordata > Lepidosauria > Squamata > Phrynosomatidae > Phrynosoma > Phrynosoma platyrhinos. The sequence continues at coordinate 7,448,379 of CM034708.1, forward strand.
CCAAGGAGGTCTATTCCACTGTTGAACAGCTCTTACAGTAAAGAATTTCTTCCTAATGGTTCTGCAGAATCTCATTTCTTGTCATTTGAATCCATTCGTTCATGTTCTTGTCTCTGGAGCAGCAGAAAACAAGTATCCTCAATTTTCTACGTGTCATCCTGTCAGATATTAAAAGATGGTTACTATATCCCCTTTCATTCTTCTCTTCTCCAAGCTAAACTTACCAACTCCCTAAGCCATTCCTCATAAGAATTTGTTTCCAGACCTTTGATCATCAGACTGCCAGAAATAGTGCAAATTGAGTCCACTTTAACTGCCCTGGCTCAGTGCTAGGGAATCATGGGAACTGTAGTTTATTGTGGCACCAGAGGTCTCTGACAGAGAAGGCTCAATGTCTCAGAAAAAAATACAATTCCCATGATTCCCTAGCACTGAGCCAGGGCAGTGAAAGTGGACTCAATTTGCACTATTTCTGGCAGTCTACAAAGGCCCTTAGTTTAGTCCAGGGATAGGCAACCTTTCCCCTTTAAGGGCCGAGGGATTTCAGCTCCCAGAAGCCTCAGCCATGTTGGCCAATAGTCCCATGTTGGCCAATAGCTCCTGGGATTCTGGGACTTGAAGTCCCTTGGCCCTTAAAGAGTAAAGGTTGCCTACCCCTGGTTTAGTCACTCTCCTATACATGTTCCAGATTGTCAATATCCTTCCTGAACTGTAGTGCCCACAGCTGGACCCAGTATTCCAGAGTAAGCCATTAGAGTAATTTCAGCACATCTTGACATCTTCATCCTTTAGTCACTGGGGTTGCATAGTGGGGTTTTGTGCAAAACTCTCCATGTATTTTGCCCTGAACCCATATTTCTGCAAAAATTCTTTTTAAAAAGGAAAAATGGCCAAACCACCTGCAATGCTGACCATCATGGAGTACATTTTTAAGCTGTTTGTTTTTGCATGAGAGAAGTATGTATAGGGTGCACAAACCAGGTGTCTTGGATTTTATGTTTTATATACAAAAGCAGTATATAAAATAACTAGATAAATAAAATAAATAAGTTAAGATGAACCCTCTTAGTATGCATACAGTGAAATGGTGAGACCAGGGAGGAGCTGGGTATTGCAGAAGGAAGAAGAGAATACCAACCTACTCAATAAACCAAAAATTCATATTCAAGCATAAGGTGACTTACATTTGTATATGTAATTAACAGATTGCTGGCCTTTATGTGAAAATAATACCTTATCACTTGTCTGACTGCCTGGTGTCTTCATTATATGGAAGAGAACTATATGTGTATGTAGAGTTTCTGTTGGTTGACAATTCATATGAAGGTACCTTATATTAATTCAATTGAAGTAAAAGATATGCAAGTCAACATCTGTAAATTTACCTCTGAGTATTCCTTGCATAAGAAGACCTGTGAAATTCATAGGATCTCTACAAGGCAGCAGGCAAGTTGAAGGTGCAAGCACAGCCACAATATTTTACACAATATCATCAGGATGTATTAGTTCCTTGCTCCCTCCAGAATAAAATGCATGCTTTGTCCAAGTTGCTTAGGAGGATGCTAGAAAAGTGTGTGTGTGTGTGTGTAGGCATATATTATCATATATATCATGGATGATCTTCTCAGTAACAGAAAGGAATTGGAGGTCCAATACACCTGCTCCAGTATGCCATAGGAGACAAAATGGAGTTGAACCTGCCTATGTTGCCACAGTTGCTCATCAATTCAAAGTAGAATTCTCATCAGTTTAGCATTAAAATTCATGAATTCACATGTGGCAGAAGAGACAGAAGATCAAAAGAGACTAACACTGATATAAAATCCATGAGCCAGTGAAGGGAAAATCAAAATGGTAGCAGATTAGTAGAGATACACAAGAGAAATGAGAGATAGATATCATATAATCATGCAGCCAGATCAATATGCGTCAGCAGAATTTATTTACTAGCATTTATCCAGGCTGTTTGTGAATGTTCCTCGCAAAATATAAATAAATAAACAAGCCCCAGATTTACATTGATTTCCTGATGTACAAAGAACTGCAAACCCAATATAAAAGAGAAAAGAAAGACAAGGAAAACTAAGAATTGCCAGTGGTAGATATATCAGACATGAGAAGCAACAGCAATGTGGACAGACTATTGTGTCTGAATGTGGGAGAACAAGATGAAATCCCATGGATGGAGTCTGATATATAACAATATTATATGGTGGATACTGATTTGATGTAATCAGAGGTATTTATTTTCTGGGTAATGAAATTGCATTGAAATGATGGCTCTGATGAACTTCCAATCCCACCTAGGGATATGGTTTTCCATGGTAGTGCTTTGTTGAATGGGGTGAAGGCAATGACTCAGATAGTCTGGATGGATGCATAATGGCTACCCTACAACAGGGTTGAGTCTTTGAGGAGAGAGCAGAAGGTGAGACATATCTGTGGTGGTGGGGTCATCCTTGACTCTTTAACTGTTTTTTAAAAAGGGTTATATGGGGAAATTTGTTTGTCTTGGGCTGTGTGTTTTTCCTTATCACATGGTCTAAGGGGGGGGGCAGGGCTTCTTATGAGTCATTGACTTGCTTGGGGATGGAACTGGCAGCTAGTAGCTCTTATATAAATGCTGCTCCAATCTTTTGAGCTGTTCAGACCTTACCTGAAATACTGTGTCCAGTTCTGGTCACCACAATTCAAGAAGAATTTTAGCAAGCTGGAGAGTGCCCAGAGGAGGGTGACCAAAATGGTGAAAGGTCTGGAAACCATGCCCTATGAAGAGCAGTTTAGGGAGCTGTACATGTTTAGTCTGGGGAAGAGAAGGTTAAGAGGTGACATGATAGCCATGTTTAAGTATTTGAAAGGATGTCATTTGACAATAGGAGCAAACTTGTTTTCTGCTGCTCCAGAGACGTTAGAGCAATGGGTACAAACTGCAGGAAAATAGATTCCACCTAAACCTTAAGAAGAACTTCCTGATAGTAAGAGCTGTTTGACAGTGGAATACAC
>CM034708.1:7478818-7509396 GCA_020142125.1 Phrynosoma platyrhinos
GTAACGGTGCACGTCGTGATGACATCTTCAGGGAGGGGTTGAGGTGGCTGCTGTGCAGCTGCCTTTCCCCATCCCTGCCTCCAGGATGGCCCAAAGGACCATCTGTAGAGGCCCCTACTCTCTAATGTACAAACTATTCATTTTTTTTATTTTATCAAAATATTTATATTATGTCCCATATTTAATAATCTAAGGGCAATAATCAACAAAATCAGCTTGACCAATTTTTTTAGAGCACAAAATAATTTAAAGAGTCTAAAAGCAAACTAAACTAGTTAACAATTAAAACATGACAGTCTAAAACCAGTTCACTCAGTTTAAAATACTTGAAAACCCTGTATACATGCAGATTGCTATAAAAAACAGGCCCAAAGGCTTTAGTAAAAAACCATGGATTTTTCTTGGTGAAAGAATGACAGCAGTATTAGTAGAAGCTGGACCTCGGAGAGGAAAATAGTCCACAGCTGGGGAGTCACCACAGAGAAGGCCCTCTGTCACATCTACACAGAGCATATTGCCTTCCCTGATGGGATACAGAAGAGGGAACCTCTTGTAGACCTCAATTCTGGGTCAGGCATATGTGATGCTGTGTGGTACTAGTGGAGTCCCTGTGGTTGGTGTCACCCAGTGGACTGCCCTAGGGTGGACTGCCCTCACTGCCTGCCCTCCTTCCCTCATGATGTCTGTCTTGCCTGCCCCCTGGCCAGGCAGCCACTACCTGGCAAAAATGCTGCTGGGGGTGGGGGTGCTGTGGCCTCTGGATGGTCATTTGGAATGGCCAAATCAGGAGAGCAGCCATGTCAGATCACACAGAAAAGGTATCTCCCAGTGCTATAGCCTTTGCATGGCCATTTGGATCTGGTGTGGCTGCATGGAGGAGCCAAAATGAAAGGCACCACTCCCTGAACAGTGCCCACTGTTTGGGAGGGGGGGGTGCTTCAGCCCCTGGATGGCCATTTGTAGTCTTGCATGGCTGCTAGGCAAGCAAGGAGGAGATGTGATGCCCCTTCTTGCTTGCCCAGTAGCCCTGCCAGCGTCACCAGGTATATCACCTCCCCACTGTTACACCCCTCTCTTGGGGGGTGTCCCTGGTGTGGTCCTTAACCTTTGCAACCTCCAGCGATGCTACTGTGTAGCATTATGACATCATCATATTCATTATGGTGATCCCTGATTGTTTGAAATATGTCTTTCTAGGAAGAGCAAGACTTATTTTTAATTGTGCTTTACAACCAGTTAGAAAGTACATTGGTAGAAAACTTGGTGACCAGGAAAAAGATGATTCAGAGAACTTTTTGGCCTCCCCAAAATATTGGTTTGACCTCCAGACTGAAAGGAATAAAAATATGATACAACCCTACAGTAACTACTTCCAACAATTTTGCCCATCAGTCTCATAGTTATAGTGTTATATTGCCATTGTTTATTTTCATTTTCCTAATACTTAACATTCAAAAGTAATAGGAACCATTTTATTTTACAGGGTACTGGATCTATAAAAGTATATTATATAGCACTAAACTACAGCAACAACAATCTGCCCAGTGTCGTGGACGCAATCTGACTGAAACCTTCACCATCCTCATTACCTTTGCAATTGCACAATTACAAACATTAAATAATAAACAGGGAGGAAAGAAAATATATATCATTTTATGAAAGGAGGGGAAAGAATCCTGAAAACAAGATTATCAATGCACTTAGGCAAGTTGCCTAACATTGGAGTTGCATCTAAAATTAACTCTTGTAAAGTAGCCAGATAGGATCATATTGCAGCAATACACAATAAAGCCTTGATTATTAAAATTCTACTCAAAAATACAAAAAAACAACAACCCCCTTTCACAAGATCAGGCAGATGTGTGAATGATCATTTAGCATTAATCCTAACAACAGCCAATTTGCTATTGAAGTCCCCTTCCGTGTGCACAAAAGAGCAACATGCCTTAATCAATCACACTTACTCCTACTATAATTTAAATTGGTGGCCCTGTTATTTTGCTATAAATAGGCTACTAACAATCATTTGTTATTGTCATTGGTTTTGCCCCAGCTCCTTAGCCTTTGGAAGGATAGACACACAGAGACTTGCTATTGCTGAAGACAGCTGCTCTCGGGGTCAACAGCTGGGAAGGTTTTGAATCCAGATCCTTTGGAGAAGTTCTCTGAATTAGCACATCTGTTTATCTCCGGTGAGAATTGGTGGCTTCCATGTCAGGGTGGTGGTGAATCTGTTTCAGGTTATATTCTAGATTTCAAAAACTTGTCCAGTCTGCTCAACTTGTCTCCAAAATAGGGTTCATTGCTTTTGGACTATTCTTTTGAAGTCTGGACTAGGATCAAGAATGGATTGTCTTGTCAATGTCAGGATGGATTGCATCCAGAGGGAAAATGTCCTAGATGCTGCAATAGAGAGCAAGGCTGAAAGTTAACCTGAGTTCAAAAGATGCCATGATGAGTGTGCATATTGAAGGGTGCTGAGTAACAGGAAGATGATGACACACAGGCAGGACGTGAGGTCATCAAGCTTCAATACTGCACATTCATGGCAAATGTGGGACAGGAAACTGTGTCACACCAGTTGGAGGTTGGACTAAAATCTCTGCTAGAGATTATGTATATAAGGGGGAAGTTCCAATGCTCCATGTGTGTGGTGTATATCAGATGGTGGCAGAGCATTATGTCAGTTAGTGTAATTACTTGTATATATCACAATGAAGATTAGAAGCCTGCTAAAGAGAACTCAGCAGCTTCTGTGTGGGAGAAGGATTTCTCTAACTTGCACAAACTGTCCAGCAGAGTTTCCTGTGGTGTTTGTTCCTGGCACAAGTCTTCTGCATGGTGGACTTCGGGTCACATCTGCACCAACAGTCTGGACTAGGACCAAGAATGGATTCATTGGACCCTTAACATGGAAGCCATCATTATCTGTCAATCAATCTAGCTGTCATCTGTTCATTTACAGTACTTATACAGTATACTGCTCTATGTAATAAATTATCTAAGCTGCTTTCATTCAAATAATACAAAGGACATGGAACCCAAGGGGTTGGTGCCCAAAGAGATTCCACTAAAATTAGAGAGTAATCTCTAAAGTTAGAGGGCAAAGCAGTATCCTGAGAAGTGGGGGATGGAAAATAGAATCTGAACAATATTGGTGAGGAGGTAATGGATTAGGCACAAACTTCTGCTTGGGTGGGGCCATGGTTTATTTCTATAGACCACTGAGATATGTGTCTTATGCTCTTGTGCTGCCTTGAGAATTCTCATTTTGGGCTGGCCAATCTGCAGTATACCAGTTCTGGGAAAGGTAGTGGAGTATGTGGTAGCTTTCTAGCTTAAAGGGTTTCTGGTTGGAATGGATTATCTAGATCCATTTCAAGTTATCTTAAGACCCAGCTATGGGACAGAAATAGCTTTAGTCACCTTGGTGGGCAATCTTTGCCAGGAACTGGACAGGGAAAGTGTGTCCCTGTTGGGTTCCTCTTAGTAGCTTTTGATGCTATCAACCATGGTTGCCTTCTAGGTTGCCTTGCTGAGCAGAGATCTGGATACACTGTTTTACAGTGGCACAATTCCAACATGGAGGGACAAACCCAGAAGGAGATGGCTGCCTTTGAAGAATGTTTAGAAACTCCATCTGGTCCCAAAAAATGGCAGCCAGATTGTCAATGGGAGCTGGTTACAGGGGAGCACATGATTCCCTGGTTATTACAGTTCCACTGGCTGTTAGGAGCCTGGCAGTTCTCAGTGCTGTCATCATTTCTCATCTGGCTACAGGGAGGCAGCCAGACACTTTCCCAATCCAGACTGTTTGCCACAAAGCACAGAATGGCTAGACAGGGCATGCTTTAGAGGTTTTCATTATCACAGGGGCAGGTTATAGGGCTCAGTGTAGTGTAGATCAGCATGCACTCTACATATTCCTTATGTTGAGGGGGTGCTGGATCGCAACCAGATTATAACAAAGTAATCCTTTGATAAAAAAAAAAACATGCAGTAAGCACTACAGCTTTGATAACATCCTATGCTGAGAGCCTGTAATAGGTGCTCTTCAAAAATGGAAGAAAATTTCAGACTATAAAATGGAGGATAAAAACAACAACTTTCTGAGGTGACTCTACATTAATGCAGTTTGACACCATTTTATGTGCTAAAGGACTATCCTATGGGATCCTGGGATTTATAGCTTTGCAAGACCTTTAGTCTTCTCTGTCAAAGAGTGCTGGTGTATCACAAAAATGCAGATCCCACGATTCTGTAGGACAGAGCCATGGCAGTTAAAGTGGTGTTAAACTGGATTATTTCTACAGGGCAGATGTGCCCTAACTGATACAAGAAGAGAGAGTTGTGGCTGAGACCAACAAATAAAAAACAGCATAAAGGTATGATATGCCTAAACAATGGATGTAAGCTCCAGGAAAAGAGATTCCACCTCAGCATTAGGGGGAACTTCCTGATAGTAAGGGCTGTTCGACAGTGAAACACACTGCCTCGGAGTATGGTGGAGTCTCCTTCCTTGGAGGTCTTTAAACAGAGGCTGGATGGCCATCTGTCAGGGATGCTTTGATTGGGAGTTCCTGCATGGCAGGGGGGTTGGACTGGATGGCCCTTGTGGTCTCTTCCAACTCTGATTCTCTGATTCTCTGATTCTAAACTCATAGAGACATGCAAACAAGCAACTACTGAGTATAAGTATGCCAAGGTTGCCACCTCTGATAGTTTGATGTTTAAATCCCTAAATATAATTAAATTGATTTAATGCACCAGCCTAAAACTGCACAGAGGGTAAAAGGAGAAGCTTTTCACAACTGTCTCTTCAGCTCAGTTCTGCTCTTCCCACTTTTTCTTGGTCTGCATTAAGCAGCCATTGTAATGGGACTAAAGGGCAAAGTGAGAGATTTTGCCAGTTTGTGAAAAAATGGTTAATCTTCATTTCAAGGAAGGCATTTTTGTTAATTGGCTGTAGCTATGCCTCTGATTTGTTTTGCTGCTGGGTCTATGTAATTTTAATGTCTGCACTTTTGTTTAATGGTATACATTTAATCTGCTTAGCACTCACATGAGCTAGCTTTAACTCTCCACATTTGCTGCTTGAGACTGCCTGCAATTCTGCTTCATGCCAAGGCCAGTCTTGGAGATGAACAGACTTGCATGGCTACATTTTAAAAACATTAAGCCCTGGAGTCTACCAAACCAAGGGAGTCTATCAAAATTACACATCAAGAGGAATGACGATGATGATGATGATGATGATGATGATATCCATTTATATCCTGCCTTTTTCCCAATAATGGGACTCAAGGTGGCTTAAAATATATTAAAAACAATACACCTTCAAAACTTTACAAACAATAAGAGTATGAATGCAAAAGTTATTTTAGAGATATTAAACAATTTATAAAGAAAACATTAAAATTCATTAAAAGACCACAGATACCCCCCCCCCCCCCCCCCCATATCCATGGTATTGGTAATCGTGGTTTCACATAACTGTGGCTGAAGGGGAGGTCTCTCTAGGCATCTGGAGGTCCCCCAGTATGACTCTATGGTCAACTTCTGTAGCTATTTTGTGGTATTCTATGGTAGTTCGCTATTATTCGAGGATTCATTTATGAATGGTAAGTCCGGGAATGTATCCCCTATGGATACAGGGGGCAAATTGTATACACAAACCATTAGAAAGCATACAATTAAAAGACCATCTCAGTTTCTAAAAGCTTGATGGCATGAAAATATGGACCTGTCCTGGTTCAGAAGAGAGGGAGTTCCAAAATCTGGGAGCAGCCATGGAGAAGAGACTGAACAAACTTGAAAAGATAGTGGGACAGAAAGAAGGGTGTCTCCAGATGATCTTAGAGCTCTAATGGGCTCATAAAGGAAGATACACTCTATCAAATATCATATTAGAATATGTAACACATTGTTATGGAAGTTAGAAAGTTACTTTTTTTTTTTTTTTTACTTAAAAGAATCTGGCTGAGATCCTCCATTGAGCTTCTGTAGCATAAATCTCCACATACACAATTATTCCTGGATTGTACTGTGCAACCATTGAATTAGAACAGCTGAATGCACAACCCAGCACTCAGTAGCATGTACAACAACATTGCATGTGCAGTTCCACAACCTTGAAGTTAATGTTGGCAGTCCACCCAGGGCAAAAATGTCCAACCACATCCATAAGAGAATTCACACATGAGTAAAACACCAACAAGACATCTCCTTGCTGAAGAAAAAAGCACAAACTTCAGAAATTCAGAATTATTAGATGAGAAATTCAAAATTATTAAGTCGGAAATTCATGGAATCATAAAGTTGGAAGAGACCCCAAGGGCCATCCAGTGCAATCCCTTGCTATGCAGGAATACACAATCAAAATACTCTTGACAGATGGTCATCCAGCATCTGTTTAAAAACCTCCAAAGAAGGAGACTCCACCATATTCTGAGGCAGTATATTCCACTGTCAAACAGCTCTTACCATCAGGAAGTTCTTCCTAATGTTTAAGTGGACTTTCTTTTCTTTAGTTTGAACCCATTGCTCCGTATCTCTGGAGCAGCAGAAAACAAGTTTGCTCCATCTTCAATTCAACATCCCTTCAAATATTTAAACATGGCTACCATATCCTCTCAACCTTCTCTTCCCCATGCTACAAATAACCTGATCCTTAAGCTGCTCCTCACAGGGCATGGTTTCCAGACCTTTTGCCATTTTGCTCACCCTCCTCTGGACATGCTCCAGCTTGTCACTATCCCTCTTGAATTGTGATGCTAGAATTATTTGCTAGGTTCCTGGTAATCAGAAGCCCCTGGGTTGGGCAACAGAAACTGGAAAGTATTTGCTCTGATGATCTACCCTCTCTCTATAACCTGACTAGGCTACATTTACAAGCTTGCTTCTGTTCCACATTAAGAATAAGTATTCCCACAAATCTGCTGGGCACATGCAAACCTGGCATTGCACCGTATCCTATCTCCAGAAGCCATAGTTCCTGCTTGGGCTGACATAGTCTTTCTTTAGTAAATTCCTCTAAAACAAATAATATGACTTGTATTAAAATGTAATCCGACAAGTCACTGGTTTCTGTATCTGATCCATTTCAAAAATAAAGACGGCAGAGCCTTCTGCTGACTGCTGTTGTGTGTAAATAAAGGTTTCACATTTGAGAAGGGTTTGAAAATGAGATGGGAAAAGGAAGTAGTTGTGTGTTGTTTTTACATAATCACAACTGAGAAATGTGAACAGACCTAGTCAGAGTCAGGCTGACATTGCAATTGCTGTGAGCAAAGTGTAAAAACAGAAAGAAACACAAGAAATGGCGGGAGCAAATTTAATTCTACTTTGCATGCAAACAAGCACATAAAGGCTCAATCAGCACTCGCAGTTGAGAAATCAAGAAATTTCAGATTTTTTTTTTTTTTAGAAGACAGGAAGGTAATATAACTGGAAAAATCCTTCAAAAAGGAATGAATTCCCATATCCAATCAAAGGCTTGATAACAGCCCATTTGACAAGCAAATTACTCACCATCTTGTTATACATATATGCAAGTAAAATAAGGCATGTCGGCACATAGTGATTCAGTTGTCACATGCAAAGGCCAAAAGTTAAAGCCACAGAAGGCCAGAGCTTGAAAGGAACAAGTTAGAAATAACAAATCATTTGCAATTAATTTATTTTCTCCAATACCAAAGACATTTCTGAATGTTGTTGGTCGTTGTTGTTGTTGGCTGTTGTTGTTGTTGTGTGTCTTCAAGTCATTTCAGTCTTATGGAGACCCTAAAGCAACCTTATCATAGGGTTTTCTTGGCAAGTTTCTTCAGAGACTTTGACTTGCCCAAGGTCACACTGTGGGTTTCCATGGTCAAACCAGGATTCGAACCCTGGTTTCCCAGTGCCCTAGTCCAATGCCCAAACCATTACACTATGCTGGCCCTCATTACTGCATTACCTTATGGATTGTAATAAACTACATTACATTATGAACTAATGAGGGATAATATCGCCTTTTTACTCTCCTAAGTTACTGTAACTGTTACTTATAGTTGTTTTTACAGCTATAGCATGTGACCTCCTCCTATTACCACTTGCTTTCTGTGGGTGTTGAAGTAACAGCAAGCAGAATGAGAGGAAAGAATGTTTTATACCATGGGAAAAGTGGCTTGTAGCTGTCAGACCTTTAAAAAGTATTACACTAGAAGGCAATAAGTTACTTTTTCTAACATTGTAATGAGAAAAAAAGTATTTAGAAGTAAGTGTATCAATTGGATTTGAAAAAAACAGTTGATTATTTTTTAAATTCCAGCTAGAGCAGTAATTGCATAACTTGTGTGTGTGTGTGTGTGTCTGCAAACTATAATTACTTTTAAAAGTAATTTTCCAGGCTCTGGACACAACAACAAATAGATATGTCTGTGCAATGGCAGGTGGTAGTTTCCATGTCAATTGAGTGATGAATCCACTCTGCTTTTTAAAGGCAGTCTCCAAAGTGCTGAACCTATCCCCAAAATAGATTTATCACCCTGGAGAGCACCTTTAAAGTTTAGCTTAAAGCCTAGAACTATTGCACTGATGTTGAAACCGCCAGGCTACATGACCTCTGTGAAAACTAGAGAAACTTGTGGAAACTTTAATGCAACATCTCACATTCACCATACTCAATGTCCTTGAGAAAACCATAAATGGAATATCCAAGTAAAAGCCTCTTCTTCCATGGTTCTCCAAAAACTAACTATTCAGAAGCATACTGTATCATATGGGAAGCTATGGCCAATCTTAGGTTTGTTGTTTTTAACTGCCTTAGAATCAACCTTGACTAATGGTGACCCTGGGGATGAGGCATCTCCAAGACCCTTGTCCTCCACTGCTCTGCTAAGGTCTTGTAGATTCATGGGTCATTGTCTCCCTGACTGAGTCTATCCATCTGGCCTGTGGTCTTCTCTTTACACTGCCTTCACCCTTTCCTAGCATCATTGTCTTTTCTCATGATTCCTTCTCATGATGTGACCAAAGTATGAGTCTCATTTTAGTTATTGTGGTTTCTATGACACAGAAGGCTAACAAAACTACAAATCTCAGAATTCTACAGCATTAAGCCATGGCAGTTAAAGTGGTGTAGAACTGCATTAATTCTACCATGTAGATGCAGCCTGTGTTCTTTGTCTTGGGAACAATGTGTGACAAAAACTGCCAAGGTAGAAAAGGAACTTAAAAACTGTAAGTGAAGAAAGGCATTCATGTTGTAATATAGTTTGCATCATACACATATGATAAATAATGGCTAGAATCCTTTTGGTTAGTCTCAACTAGAATAGGCTATTGAGTCAATTGTTGAATATTAAGTCAACACATATTGACATCCAACAGAATCAATGTCTTTACTCAAATCAGGACTGCCACTAAAATTTAATACTTTAATGGACTGCAGCCAATGTCAATCCTAACTAGAGTAAACCCATTAATCAATAGTGCTTTATTTAGTCATGATTCATAAATTCCATAAAATTCATTTAATTGGTCTACTCTAAGTAAGGGGGATATAAATGTGTTGTAGTGGTTTGAGATTTGAACTAGGATTCTGGAAACCAGGATTCAAATCCTGGCTTAGCTATGTAAACCCACTGTGTGATCTTGGACAAGTCACACTCTTTCAGCCACTGAGGATGGCGATGACAATGGCAAACCCCCACTGAAGAAACTTGCCAAGAAAACCCCATAATAAATTTGCCTCAAGGTTGCCATAAGTCAGAAGTGACTTGAAGGCACACATCAACAAGCAGTCTTAAGGTTAAGAGTAGATGTAGCTCATTTTCCTCGGAGTTGCAACCAATTTAGACTTCAAGGATCAAATTTTTTAAAAGCACAACTAAATGAATAGATAAAAGAACTTTAAAAAACTTTCATAATCTCTACTTTTAAGAGGTTCTTAGCTATGGATGGGTGAACAGAGAGGTTATTTTTTCCTGAGAATTTGGCCTGACGCACTCAAGTTCTTTCACTGGAAAGAGGAGCATCAGTGCAAATTATGGTTATTCAAAGCAATTCTTTCTTTTCAAAAATTAAATATAGTGTGTAGCTCCCTTCTCAGCTTCCACAGTTCACCTATGAAACCTGTTATCACTGAGTAAAGTCAGGAAGATATAATCTCCATCAATAACCTGTTCCTTTATTGTCTCATTTTTCAACTTTAGCAGGGAAAGATCCCTGCGGCATAATAGAAATTCATCTAAATTGACCTCCTTGATGAGTTGGGAGCATTTCAGCTAGTTTTATGCTAATCATTTCTTTCCACCAAACAGATTTTGTTGATGGCTGTTTTTGCATTGTTTGGGCATCAGCATGGGAAGGTGGAATTAAATAAACCTGCTGTTCTTCTTACGGTTCTTTAATCACCTCCCTGCGAGTGGTTTGCTAGAAGTGGGTTGGAAGTTTCAGAGAAAAAGAAAGAGATAGATGGTATTGCCCCATATTTTGAGAGAATAAAAGGGATTGCCATTAACCTGCTCATCACCACCATTCCTTCTCACAGAAGCTTTGACATCAATAACATTTTTAGTCAGAAGGAATGACAAAGTATGAATACCCTCCAGTTGGCTCATTGGTACATGGGTAACAGAAGATGACAATCCAACAATCAACAAGATGGAAGCTCTGTATACTCCTGCTCCAAATGTTACTGAGTCCTTTCTATCAGAGGCAATAATTTAAAAAGTTATTTCAGGATCAAAAACAATTCTCCTTCAATAGCCATAGAGATCCAGCATGGTGTAGTGGTTTGAGTGTTGGGCTACAACTGGAGACCAGGGTTCAAGTCCCTGCTCAGTCATGAAACCCACTGGGTGGCCTTGGGCAAGTCATACTTTCTCAACCTCAGTGGAAGGCAATGGCAAATCTCGTCTTAAGAAACTTACCAAACCCCATGATAGGTTTACCTTAGGGTTGCTATAAGTTAGAAATGACTTGAAGGCATACAACACACACACCTCAATAACTTTAAAATAAAAATCTGTACTTTCTGGGGGTTACTAGGGCATTAAAAATCCTTCATTTGAATGATTGGAGGGGGATTTTCTGACTTCAGTGACAATCCAACTCTTTTACAATGTCCCATGTCCACAGGAATTTTGTGGGTGCAGAATCAAGAGTATTTCACAATATCCAAACAAACAAACAAACAAACAAACAAAACCATGTTAACATGAGATAGAACATTTGCTTTTTTGTAGCTGTCATCTTCACTTTTTGACACCCCCACACCCCCCACACTCATGCATAAAACCAACACTATTTATGGGTCTTTAAGATAGAGCTATTTCTGTTCTGCAAGAAAATTTGGTACATGTCAGGTGGTTGAAATCCCCCTACGTTGTTTATAACTCTTCAGATGAGAGTGTCATAAAATGCTTACTTGTTGGTCTTGTTTTGTGTAAATTCTGCAATAAAACATGACACCGTAGGACTAAAAAAAATCTGCCTATATAAGGGTTAAAGAGTCGAGGCTATTTGAAGGGCCGTATCTCCCTGTATGAGCCCACTAGAGTATTAAGATCATCAGGAGAGGCCCTTCACTCTGTCCCACCACCCTCTCAGGTGCATTTGGTGGAAACAAGAAAGAAGGCCTTCACAGTGGTTGCTCCCAAGCTCTAGAACTCCCTCCCTAGGGAGGCCAGGATGGCTCCATCCCTGCTGTCCTTCCAATGGCAGATAAATACATTCTTGCACCTGCAGGCCTTTGCAAACTGATAAGGACTGGGAATATTGTTCTAATGAAATTTTAAAAAGCTAAAGGTAAAGGTATTCCCTGTTGACAAGGTTGTCAAGTTGTGGCTGACCGTAGGGGGTGGTGCTCATCTCCATTAGTAAACCAATGAGCCAGCATTGTGAGAGACTACTCTGTGATCATGTGGCCAGCATGATTGCACAGAATGCTGTTTACCTTCCCACCAAAGTAGTACTTATTTATCTACTTGCATTTGCATGCTTTCGAACTGCTAGGTTGGCAGAAGCTGGGACTAGTGACAGGAGCTGTCACCCCATCATGCACAACTCGGGCCTCAAACTGCCAACCTGCTGATCTTGCAATCAGTCAGCTTCTTAACCAAATTAAAATGGCGGCCGACATTTTGGTTTTCAAAATGGCGGCTGCAACTCGTTTGCACATGCGCAGGGGCACTGCACATGCGTAAACGCATCACGACCACAATTTGAAAATCAAAATGGTGGCCGCGGCATGCGCGGAGGTGGCTGCATAGTGGCGGCGGCGGTGGCAGTGCGTGCTGGGGGTGCGCGCGGAGGGGAGGTGCACGTGTGCAAGCCGCCATCCCCCCCTCGGCCCAGCAGCGGGAGGGACTTCGCGGGACTGGCCCCAAGCTCAAAAAGTTTGCCTACCCCTGATGTAGACTGACTTTCATACTAAAGGCACTGGTAATGCCCGGGTGGTAAGAAATGTGAATGGTCTTATCTCTATTCACATTGCATAGTTTTGATCACACAGTGCAATAGTCCCTTAAGATTTGTTCTTGCAGCTGAGCTTTACTTGTTGATTAGCATTTCTGCACTACTTCCTGGGTAAAGTTTTTTTGTTTGTATCTTTAATTCCAGATTCTAAACTCTGACTGTTAGACAAATGGAAACAATAATACTAAAAACCTTGTTGAACTCAGTGTGTCTGTGTAGGAAGAAAAGCCTTCACAGATAAATAATGAATACACACAGTATCCATTATTTAGTACTTTGCAATTTGCAGTAAACTGTGATAGTTTGTCTCCACTAGCACAGTGTGGTCACCAATTTGCTGGTAACTGAAATTGAAACTGATGCTTTTTCTTTGGTCTTTAACAGCTACACAGGCCTGGTTAGCAATGGAGAGGGAGGTCGCCAGAAGATACCAGATGATACTATATTCAGAGAAAAGCAATGACAAAACCAACACTGAGTACAGCGTTGTTATCTGCTGGGGTTTGGTTCAAGGGCCCCCTATGGATGGCAAAATCCATTGATGCTCATGTCCCATTTATACAGTGGCATAGTAAAATGGCATCCCATATATAAAATGGCAAAATTAAGATTTGCTTTTTGGAATTTATATTTTTTAAAATATTTTCAAGCCAAGGATGCTTAAATCTGTGGATAAAGAATCCATGGATATAGAGAGCCAGCTGTATTTCCTGCCTAAGAAAACCCTATGACATCCACGAGGTCATCATTAGTCAACAGGCAACCTAAAGGCATATACTTTACTTACATCTTGTTGTGCAGCCTTTTACAGTGACATAGTAATTTTCTCTATGGCAGCAACTATTTTGCACCAAGCAAGATGCATTTAAAACAGTGGTTTATCCCACTACCAACAGTCTGAAGTGGTACTGTGAAGTGAGACATGACTACCAATTCAGTGAGAACTAGATCTCTGTTTGCAAAGCAAAGGCTACATACAAAATTTCTTGGTATTTTCAGAGAATTACATTTTTTGGACTACAGCTTCCAGAATATAGTTCAGCCCTGCAAGTTGAGTTCTAGTCCAAAAAACTAACTTTTCCAAGTTCTTGTAGCTCCTTCAAGTCTAACTGCAAGAGAAAAATTATAGGATATGCTTTTGCAAATCAAGTCTACAAAAGCTTAGGCTACAACTTCTTTCACACATTTACAGACTGCCAGAAATAATACAGCTTGAGTCCACTTTAACTGTCCTGGTTCAGTGCTAAGGGATCATGGGAACTGTAGTTTATTGTGGCACCAGAGCTCTCTGACGAGAAGGCTCAATGTCCCAGAAAAAAATACAATTCCCATGATTCTATAGCACTAAGCCAGGACAGTTAAAGTGGCCTCAAGCTGCGTTATTTCTGGCAATCTGTAAAGGCCCTTAGTCTCAAAGGTGCTACAAGATTCCTTTGCATACTGATTTTTGAAGCTTTGCTAAGGATGTATCCTACAATCTGCAGCTTTAGCAGTAACAGGTTTTTGTGTATCCATCTAACATCTCTTCCACTTCAATAAAACAAAGGTTCTGTTGTTGTAGTTGTTGCTTACTCCTCAAACTTTTACTGAACTACTGAAGCATTTCTGACCTTTGAGGTTCTTGCAGTGTTTTTTGTCACAAGGAAATGAGGCAGGGATGCTAACCTTCTTCTGTCATATCATGCACAAACTAATTGAGTGGAACAAGATGTCATTGATTCTAGTTCTAAAAAGAAGGGTGAGCCATAAGAATGGGAACTACTCATAGAATCTTGTAAGAACAAATGGAGCTTAACAAAACAAAGTAAATGTGTGTGTTATATGTGTGTGCGTGTGTGTGTGTGCGTATGTTAATCAGATTATAATAGAAACTCAAAGAAATTAAAAATTAATAATATACTGAAGCTATACATAATAAAGAACAGGGGAAACAGAAGTGGACAATGGGAAAGAGCCAAGTCACACAACCAGAGACACATTAGGAAATCCAGAAATAGAACATTGCCGATTATTATGAACTACCAATATATAATGTATGTTATGAAATTTAAACATAGTCCATTCACATAATCACACATTGGTAGAATTCAAAAATATAGCCGTGTTAGTCTGTAGGATCAGTATGTAGAGAGATCTTGTAGCACCTTTGAGACTAAGGGCCAGTATAGACCAGCAAAAAGAACCAACTTCCTGGAAGCATGGGGGCATGGTGTTCAGATAGCAGCATGCCCCCACACCTCCAGGAAGATGCACAGCTAACTGCACATGCAACAGCTGCATGGTGTTTCTGTAGTGTGGCATTTACATGTGCCACACTGCAAAAACCCAGAAAAACCACCACTGCAGCTTTTTACCGCTTCTTTTTGCACTGGGAAAATGACGGGTTGGGGGCATGGTGTGCAATTGCCATGGCTCCAACCCAGTGAGCAAAGAGAAGGCAGCATGCCACTTCTTTGAGGCCATCTGTTTTGCCCCTCACTAAAGAAAGAAGTACTAACTAACTTTGAAGTAACTTAGTTTTTTGTGGGTTTTTCGGGCTGTGTGGCCATGTTCTAGAAGAGTTTCTTTCTGACGTTTCGCCAGCATCTGTGGCTAGCATCTTCAGAGAAAAGATGCTGGCGAAACATCAGAAAGAAACTCTTCTAGAACATGGCCACACAGCCCGAAAAACCCACAAAAAACTATGGATGCTGGCCATAAAAGCCTATGACTTCACTTTGAACTAACTTCTTTCTTTAGTTAGTTTTGAAGATGCTGCAAGATCTCTCTACATAATAATTACACAGTGATTGCACTACACTGTTTTTCTAGTGAACACCAATATTATGCAACTGATAATGTAGCTGCCAATGTGCCTGCTTATTATCCCATTGTACAACTGGGACTGCACAATGACGGTTTGTAATATCAGTGAATCAAGTGCTATAATTGGAGTGCACCACCCAAGAGAGTGTCATTTATGTGAAATGGTTGCACATGTGCAACTCCACATGCTCAACCATGAACTGAATGTATCTATTGCACAATGGGGGGAGGGAGAAAGTTCTTTTACACATACTCAGATGTGGTTTGGCCAGTTCCTTCCTCTGAACTATAGCCTACAGAACCTGGTATTGGTTGGTGGCCTCCCTTCCAGGTACTAACCATGATTGATCCTACTTACCTTCCAAGATCAGAAAGGATTTGGTGCCTTTTTAGAATATTTAGGCATGTTTTCCACCAGCATGACCTTCTATTTTCTTTTCTTGGGGTTACTGGGGGAATGAATTCCCCTTCAACATCCCTGAATAAACCTTAAAGATTTTTGCATATTTACTAATTTATGTATTTATTTTCCTGCCTCTCTTCCACTCCCAGTGTAATATTGGCAGCAGGCATAGGTAAGGCCTGACAGCTCTCTTCTGGTTACTTTGCCAAGTAAAGAATCCCTCTTGCTGTGTGACACAAGCCCACAGCTAACACCATTTGATTGAAAGAGGCAAAGCCAAGT
Source organism: Phrynosoma platyrhinos (assembly GCA_020142125.1). Taxonomy (NCBI): domain Eukaryota; kingdom Metazoa; phylum Chordata; class Lepidosauria; order Squamata; family Phrynosomatidae; genus Phrynosoma; species Phrynosoma platyrhinos. The sequence goes on from CM034708.1 coordinate 7,494,768, forward strand.
TCATGTTTGTTTGAGCAATGTTCCTTCTTCATTCCTAAGCTTTTTATTATTATTATTTATTGCACATGCAGACAGAGGGATGAGGTAGTAAAAGTGGAAACGTGTGGTCCCATGTAAAGCTGTTATTCTCAGAGTCATTTATTCATTAACTGTAAATGCCTGAGAAAAACAGATGCCCAAGGTGGGCCCAGGAAGGAAGAACAAGCTGGGCCCACATTTGGATATGCAAAGGCTTGCGGGGCACTTTGTCAAAGTTATTACTCAATCTGATTGCTTGTGCCAGGAGGGAAAGTGTATGAATGCTAATGAGGAGGGATCCATCTATCCATCATTCCAATAGGATTCTCAATCACCCCAGGAGAAAGCAGCATGTGTCCCTGGAATCCTCTCTCCTCTATTCATCAGACACCTGTATTGCCTTCTGACAATGGGAAGAGCTGCTTTTCAACTCTTGGTAAACAAGGCTCTTGAATTTTCAGGACTATTCCAGGGGTGGGGAACTGATTTGCAAAGCAGATCCTTGCATCTCCATCCCAGTGACTTCTGTTGGTCAGGTGACAACACGGGATATGGGTGCCCGCTCTCATGGCAATGATCCAGGGCTGTAGCTATGGGGAGGGGACAAAATGAGGATGTTGACACCCAAATATGAGTTCTGTCTCATGAAATGAAATAAAATTAATTCCTCAGATTTCAAACATGTCAAAGTGTGACACACTGATAATTATAAATACTTAGGACTCTTCTGTTTGCTTTATTAGCATTCCCTTAGTTACTTGACCTTTCCTTTGTCTTTGGATGCTTAAACAGCATATGGGGGGGATAGAATTGTTATTGGGGGCAATGCCTCCATAAAAACACCTCTGTACTGGTCCTCTCATCAAATTACCTGGTAAAGCTTTTCAAACTAATGTTTTGTTCAAGGAGTGAGCTTTGCTATGTGAACACATTTAGCTGTCTATCTTGTCCCTCTCTTTAAAAAGTTTCTGTGGGGTCAATTATAAATGCATACTTCAAAAACAGTCACAATTTATGTCCAATTTTTAAAATCAACCACAACTCAACACATTATATGCTAAATTGAACACACATCCAGTGTTCCAAAGTTCCATACATCCAGTGAGGTGCCAGTGCAGAGCTTGGTTGTAGGACACTTTTGTATTTGTTTCTCTACAGTATTGCTTCCTTGGATGCAAACCTTAATGCATTTATTAGAAAATGGGTGCAAATATATGCTAGAAATTCTACTGTAAGGAATTTACTATTTTATCTGCTCCTAGGGTGCGTACTTCATACTGGTGCTATTGACAACATGTTTGTAGGGTAGTCCACATTTGACTGAGACTATAGAAGATCTAAAAGAGCACAGGCCTGACCCATTGGCTTTTGCTTAATAAGCTCCCAGAAGTCTATATCCATGGAATTTGTCTGAGGGAAGGATGCTTGCTGCATCACTGTAGAGTTTCTTTTAATACTGTACAGATTCTTTTCACTTTCGAGTATTTGCATCATTCATGCATGAGGTTGGAGCTTTCCCTGTCTTTTTTCATCTAACTTCCACTTGTGGAAGATTTGAGAGACAAAAGGAATCAGGTTGCCCTTCTCTCTTATTTCTTCTGTTCTAACAGCTTTTATCCTTTACAATGGTGCTCAGATACTTGGCATGTCTGCACCCATGACATCAGGCCCACACTCATTTGACAGCACCAACATTCTTCTTACAATACATAGGGAACTGCCTTCACAAATATTTCATCACAGAGCCCATAGTTAAACCATGGAAGTCATTTTCACAAGGAGCAGTGGCTGGCCTACAAAATTAAATGGCTGTAAATGGGGATCAGACCAATTCATGCCTGCTGTTGGGAATAGGTGTACATTACGTTCAGCATCAGAGGTGAAGATATTACAATTGGCCTTAATATCCACTGGGACTTGGTTCCAGGATCCCACATGGGTACCAAAATCCATAGATGCTCAAGTCTCTTTAAATACAATGGCATTGTGAAATGGTGTCCCTTATATAAAATGGCAAAATTAAGGTTTGTTTTTATGAATTTATATATTTATTAAAAATACTTTCAAGGCCTGGATGGTTGAATCTGTGGATAAAGAATCCATGGATATTGAGCGCCAGTTGTATTCCATTCATGTCCTGATTATTGCCTTCCCTATGGGACACATAATGTTTGATTTGATTGCCCTTTGCTCCAATATAACATGGTTCTTCTTAGGTTCATATGTTCTTGAATCAGAGATGCATGGGAGAAGGCAAAGAAGCACAGCTCCTAACACAGTACTGAAAAGACAAAAACCATAATGGGTATGATGGCCCATTGTTAATCTCTTTGGACTTTACTTAAACTGAGAATGAGAAATCCAACCAGAATCATGCAAAAATCGAATTAGTTACACAATAACTGGGCATCCTTTATCCAAGGTCCATAAATGGAACTATAAAATAAAATTCCCTTATTAGATTTCTTATTTGCCTTGTTTAAGTTCTGTGTACACATGTGTTCAAAGATTTGTTTTTCTCAATGTGTAGATACTCCCAAACTTCACTGAAAAGGTTTTTTTCTGTATCACGATGTATCTGCTTTCTTCTGAAGACCTCACTTTTCAAGAAGCAAAAAGAAGTGCACTCTGGGCAACCATAGTTTTAATATAAGTTAAAGTGAAAAATAATATGCACTGACATGCCTGGTGTATACAGGATATATATTTTATGCCTAAGCATAAAAGAAGGGAAAACAAAAACATGAGTTAATCAATAATATGTCAATAGATTTCATACAGTTGGCAATGGCCAGGGGAAAACAACTGAAATCTGAAGTGCAGCACTGGTTTCCTACTTTTTCATTCTTTACTTCAACTCAGCTTTAAAATAAAGACAGACTTTTCATGGGGAGGCTGCTCTTGGCTTCCATTAAAATGAGCAGCATTTTGTTCAAAATGAATGTGTTTCCTAGGAAAGAGTAAAAGATCAACAGGAAGCTTATAAAAATAAAAAAGGAGAGCCCACAACGGTGGCATCTCTTGTTCAATGTACTTGGCATCTTGTATTCAATGATCACAGGTAGAGTTGGCCAATAGTCCCATGTTGGCCAATAGCTCCTGGGATTCTGGGAGCTGAAGTCCCTTGGTCCTTAAAGGGGAAAGGTTGCCTTATCCCTGAGCTTATTAATGAAAGGTGACTGGGGACAGGGGAGGCTATAACTGGCCTTATGATTGTACAGCTTTAACTGAGATCAGCACACAGTACTTCCACCATTTGGGAAATGGCTACCACATCCAAAGAACAATGGTACTGTCTACCCCTAATATAGTGACTGTGGGTGATGAGGAATAAGGCTTCATTTCTAGAGAGGAATCCATAGAAAGAGTACAACATCCAAAGATAATGGTCCATTCTGCAGCTCCCACAATGAATGCTACACCTAGTGTGTGGTTCTCCCATAGACAAAATCATGATATGTCGAGTCTAAACAAGCTTAAGCTGGCTATATGAAAATGAAAGCATTAATGCTATATCAAGTACAGTGGGCCTTTGGTAGCCACTGGGGCTTGATTCCAGTTCCCTTTGTGGATACCAAAATCCATGGATGCTCACTTCTCATTACATACAATTAGTAGAATTATGTCCTTTATATAAAATGGCAAAATCAAGGTTTGCTATTTGAAATTCCTTTTAAATATTTTCAAGCCATGGTTGGTTGATTCCGTGGATGCAAAATCTGTGGATATGGAGGACCAACTTTAACTAGAACTACTTGGGGGAAAAGAATGCTAGTGGATTTGTTCTTGTGATACAGCACATCTACTTTTAGCTGGTCCATATTGTGGGGGAACTATCCAGGTGCTGAACCTCTGATGGGAACAGTGTACAGCATCTGGATAGTTCCCATACAACCTGGGTCAGTAGGACAGGAGCTACCATTAAGAATGAGGATGATTCCACATCCAGAAATAATGGAGTCACCAACCACCACTTGTGGGAGGATCAATAAGAATTTCCCCCTCGTTTCCCCTACTGTATATACATAGTTACAGTTAGGCTTTCTATCCTTGCTCCTTCCCACTCCTTATTCTTCCAGACAGAGAGGAACAAGCTGCACATGAAACCTCCATAAAGGCTGCTAGAGCAGACTTGCATGCACAGAAGCCAGGTTTAGGAAGTTTTTTAAACCAAGTTCTTTTGTGTTCTCCTCTTTAGTTGCTGCTACACTGCAGAAATAATGCAGTTATTTATGCACAACTTTAACTGCCATGGTTCAATTTCATGGAATTTTGGGATTTGTAGTTTTGTGTTCTATTTAGCCATAGGATGGAGTTTTGGTGGTACTAAGCTGGAAATTGTACACTTGGCTTTAGCCCATGGAAGCCTCTGGGAAGAACAATTAATTCTCCTTTCTTTTACAAAAATGTTTGCAGCCCCCCTATCCTTTGCCAAATGACTTTTCCAGAAATTGTTTCAGGTATTCTGAAAGACGAGATCCATCTGCTTACATATTTATACAGCTTCAAAAAGGCTGTTAAGATGGATCTCTTCCAGCAGGCCTTTCCAGGATAGATAACCCAGCCTCAGGAACCCCTTTTTAGGAGAGTCCTCTAGGAACTTTTTCTTAACTCCTTTCAATATGATTCTGCCGCTTTGCCATTAATGCGTTTTGCTAATTAATGTTGTGTTGTGTGCATGTCTGTGTTGCTGTTTGTTTAATGTTAGTTTTAATCTGTACGATTTTAATTTCTATCTGATTTAATACCTTTTTAATGGGGGGAGGGTATGAGGTGTGGATTGTACTCTGTATTTTTAATATGTTAGCTGCCCCAATTGTTTTCAGAGGGGTGGGGTATAAATTATTATTATTATTATTATTATTATTATTATTATTATTATTATGCTTTGGACAGAGGTATTTTGGGTCTCCTGAGCAAGAAACTGGCCCTTATTGCAGCAGAAAAGCATCCATTCCTGTCACAGGCCATAATACCTTCTTCAAACGTACTGCCACTTTTCATGCTTTAATAAGTATAGATGCCACTTGAGAATCAGTAGGCAGTTGATTAATAATTTATCACCATGGCCTGTTTTCAATATCTGTTTATAGATGTTCTCTTTTCAAAAAATTCTCTCCAGTGCCTAATATTTAAGTTGTTACCTGCCCTACAAAAAAGGCTGGGGCTTATACTTAAAAATAAAGGTAGGATAATTCTCTCACTGTAGATGTGACACACCCATTCTGGGAATATAAATTGGCTGTCTGGTATTCACGCAGCAATGCAAAAAGTGGTAATGATAGTCCAAATAGGTGATTTGCTCCAAACACAGTGTTAAATGCTTGGCTGCTGCTAATTATGCATCCTGGCACTTCAATTTTGTAAGTGACCCTGAATAGATAAGGAGGGAGGAAAGGAGAAGTAATCAAGTTGTTAATAGGAAGCAAAGGGGGGGGGGGAGATAATATCCAGAAATCAAAGTCTGCTAATAAGGTGTTTTAGAAGCAGGAGGGCTAAAAACAAAACAAAAATCCGACTGTGCTTCTGAGACCAAGGTGGGTAAATTGCAGCGTGTGGGCCATATGCAGCCCTGAACCCCACTTTTATGGGCCTTTAAGTCTCCTAGAAATAGATTTTCATAGTCCTAAAGAAGTATTTCTTAATACTAAAAGAAGACACACATTTTCTGCAGTCTATCTGTAAAGTCACATGGAAGACCTACGAGCAGTCAAGTTACAGAATTATATCCCAATTGGAATGTGGAAATTTCTTCAAATTTAGGTGGGGAAAAAAATGCTTTTCAAAAACTGAGTTGTTACATGTCAACTCTCAGCCTGCCAAGCATCCCAAGGAGATGCATAATGGATAAACACATTTAAAACAATACATAGATTTTATTCTTTATTTTTTTTGTTTAAACTTTAAAAATACTCTCTAAAAATAATTTAAATTCACACAGTTTAGACAGCCAGAGCAGTTTCAAGGACCAAATGCTGTGTGGAATAGCATTGTTTAGTTGTGTGCCAAAAGCTCAGAAAAGATGGAGCCAGTTTAACTTCCCTTGGCAGGGAGTTCCATAGATATGGTGTTGCTTACAGAAAAAGCTGTGCCAACCTAGCATTGAGAGTTTTGGGGACACACAAAGAGCCTCCACAGAGGTTCCCAAATTTTGGGCAGACTCACATGGGAAGAAGTAGTCTTTCACATATTTACTGTTCTCTGGACTCTTGTTTTTAACATGTACATTTGGATGCTTGTGATTTGTGCAAGGTGCAAGTGGAAATAAAATGATTTAATGAAAAAGAGACATTCATGCCATAATTGGCAATTATCAGAAGGCAAAATGAAACATGTAGATAGACATTAATTATCCAGGGAAGAAAAACTTTAATTTTATGCACAGATGCTCCTCTGTTTTACATTTATCTTAACAAATTTCATTGGTTACACTCTTAATAGCAAGTGAGTGTTAGATATCATATCATATGGAGGGTGTGGTGCTTCCCACACTGATCAAACTCTTGCCCAATTACTCCCACAGTGCTGTAAGAAAGGAGGAATTAAAATAACACAGCTGCTAGAATACTATATAAACTGCAAATGATTCATGTGGCCTATGAGTCCTTGCCTTCATCATCTTCACCACACTTTGAGGATAAACTCCAGCTTCCTTCTTACTCAATGAAGGAAGGCAAAAAGTCCATCAACCATCCAGTATCTGGAAAGAAGTCCATGATGGATTTGAATCTTTCACTATGGATTAAAAAAGTTTCAGGGAAAAAAATTATCCTGTTCCATTACCCATAAAACAGTTCTGGCAGCAATTACAAAATCCACCAGACTATTGGTGAACTTCTATTCAAGTCATAATTACATTGACTCATATCATGCATTCTCTATTATATAGATTTGTCAGACTTTTCAACAACAACAAAAAAACCTCCTTCTCATGACATTTTCATCAATGCATTCCAACTGTGATTACCTATGGCTTAATGCTGTAGGTCATGTTCACTCTTATGAGAGATCCTTATGAAGGCCCACTGTGCTGGCATGATTTACAATGGACAGAGCTAAATTTTGACATGATTTAGCTTCTGTACAGATTAACCAATACAGTGGGCCCTTGGTATCTGCTGGGGTTTGGTTTCAGGACCACCATCAGTCCACAGATACCAAAATCTGTGAATGTTCAAGACCCATTATATACAATGGGGTAGTAAAATGGTGACTCTTATATCAAATGGCAAAATCAACATTTGCTTTTTGGAATTTTGTTTTGGAATATTTTCAAGCTGTGGATGGTTGAATTTGTAGATACAGAATCCATGGATATGGAGGGACAACTGTATTGAGTGAATCCTGTTATGGTTTAGGTCAAGGGAGGCTCCCTGCTACCATATTTCTCTCTTCCTCAAACTTAATTCTAAAACAGAACGATGATGTCCATGGTGACCTCACCATATTTAGCTAAGCAGGAAATCATGAGGCTACAACTGGGGAATCCAGTGCCAGAAGATTTAATTGCCATAATGTCACCTCTCAGCCTGCCCCATTGATTAGAAGGGCAGGTTTGAGAAATAAGACCATGGGACCTTCAGTGGCTACTAGCCAATATGGCAGTGTGCCCCCTCCAGTACAGGGGGCAGTAACTCTCTGTATATTAGTTGACAGAGAGTGTGAGAGGGAGGATGATGTTGTACTCATATCCTCTGGTGGGCTTCCATGAACATCTAATCAACAGAATGTTAGACTAGGCAGGCTTTTGGTCTGATCCAACATTGTTATTCTTCTGTATTTCTGTTCTTCTGAAAGAGAGGATACTGTGCCAAGTCCACTATATCATATATTAGCTCTGGAGAACAATATGTGCCAATTTGTAATTGGACGGGGGAGGAGGATTGAAGGCTTGAATCTCTCATTTGAAACTTTCTCCTTTTGTGAGACACAGAGCCAAGTTACAATCAGCTCCACAAGAAGAGCTATCTGACTGTTGGCTTATTTACCTATTTAATTTATGTCTTGTCTGTTTCACAATGTGGGTCACAACATGAATTAAAACAAAACACAGAAACCAGGGTTATGTCTGCATTAGCCAAATAACACACCCTCTCCCTGTCCTCATGGTGATCAGTCTGAGTGATGCAAGACCCAATCCCCAATTCTGGTGTGAACTCTCCAGACGATGTATGGCCACTTCAGCACTGAATCTGCCTTATACCACCCTTAACACAGATTTTTAGAAAGTTGCTCCAGTTCTTCCAAGAAAATCCAGAGCCCTCCAGAATGATGTTTACAGCATGTCCTGCTGTGCCACCTACTGTTGCTGGCATGAGTCAGTCCCTTGGAAGTCAGAATGAGTTACCCAGCTATGTGATTGATGTTGGGCATCTTGTTTTTAGCCTCAGCAACAGCAACTCACAGTGGCAGGTGGCACAGCAAGATGGTACTGTATACAGTCACTTGCCATTACTCCAGAGTGTCTAGGTAATGAAGAAACATTGGGACAACTTGGGGGCCAGAATACTTCAGGCTGCTCCTGGAGTATTCTGTCCTATGCAGATATCACCCAGGTGTGATATAAGAAGGATATGTTTTGAGCCATACTGATGTGGTGCTCGCTTCACAAAAATATGATAAATTCCTGTATCATCAGGAAAGAGAGCAATATCTTGGCCTTCACATTAGACAAACTTTGTTTTGGGATACCCATGTTAGAATCTCATATTTCATGGGTGGTCAAGATTCAAAAATAACTAATAGCACAGCTTGGTTTTTACATAAAGACATACAGTTAAGATCCAGATATGTGGGGATGATTGGCGTAAATTGTAGGGGTGATGAAGAAATCTGATGTTTGATGCCATTCTGTGTCTTACTTTTTAGGGAAATTGTATCCATTGAATTGTATTTATATTACTGTAATCTTATGATATTTTATTTTTATTTATATATATTTTACTACATTATTAATAATTTTAATTTTATGTAACACTCTTTGAATTTTACTTTGCTATATTCCTTCTTGAAATGACCAATGGGCTAATCAATAAAAGATTGATTGATTGATACTATAGGCTAATACTGTTAGTTCATTAGTTAATAATTGATTAATGCTTCCTAGAAAGTTAGCCCCACTGTAGAGGAATCTACCATAAGATATGTGTGCAAGTTTGCTTCCTTAGTTTCTAAGGTGCTATGAAACCCATGTAATCAATAGTGGCATAAACTCTGAACATTTGAGATTATACTCCCAAATCAATTCCAAAAGTAACATAAAAACTGGACTAGAATTCTCCATAAAGACCAGCTCAGCCCAGTAATTTAATTCTTCTTGTCACAGCAACAAGAAGCAGCTAATTCTGAACAATTGCTCCTTGTATTTATTCAAATAAATCAGGGATTAATGTAGTCATATCTCACACAGAGCTCAACTTGGTGAAGAAAGAAAATTCATTTCCAGACCATGTGGCATACAGTGCATAAAAGAGACAGCATAGACAGATTCAGGGTCATTATTAAAGTTATGGTCATCACACACCATTACCTTTAATGAACTGATTAATAACAATTATTGCTGCCCCTCATAATAATTTTGGAAAGCAGGATGTGTGCTAATAAAAAAGAAATGCTAACTGTTTGGTTCTGATCACCACAATTTCTCATCTAAAATCCTAGTGATAAAAGCCATGCAGGTTTCTTGTTTAATGAGGAGCTTTGGATTAGACATTGTTAAGCATTTTTAAGGCTCCTGTGAAGGGAATAAATGGTTATATTAGATTCTGTGGTTCAAGTTCCAACTTAGGACAAGTCTACACTTACCATAAAATCTGAGTGGGGCCCAGGTTTTCTAGATTTGCATTAATCCTAATCTTTTCTACACTGTTACTATGAACATTGAGGCAAATCGTGGCAAATTCATCTTAAGTGGCCACACGTTCCTCCATTCTGAGGTAATGTAATTGTAAAATGGCAGCCCAGAAGTCAGTTTCTCCAAACGTTTTTTGACCAAACACCCATGGCAGCTCCACTTTATAACATTTTCCCTGTCCATCAATCCTGTGAATGTATGCATTTCTACCCTGGTCCATAGAATCATAGAGACCTCAAGGGCTATCCAGTCCAACCCTTGTCAGGCATGAACACAGAATCTAAGCACTTCTGACAGATGGCCATGCAGTCTCTGTGTAAAACTTCCAAAAAGGAGACTCCATCACACTCCAAGGGATTGTGTTCCACAGACCAAGACAGTGTCCAGGACACTCTTCTGCCTCCCCCCTTTTTTTCTTACTATAGGAGGGTTGGTCTTTGTCAATTATTGTTGCTGTTAATTACCCTTGAGTCAATCTCGACCCATAGTGACCCTATGAATGAGACATCTCCAAGACCCAATGTCCTCCACTGCTCTGCTTAAATCCTGCAAACCCATGACCTCCTTGCTAGAGTCCATCCATCTGGCATATGGCCTTCCTCTCTTCCTACTTGCCTCCACCTTTCCCGGCATCATTGTCTTTTCTAATGAGTTTTCTCTTCTCATGATATGTCCAAAGTACAACAGTCTCAGTTTGGTCATCTTGGCTTCCAGGGAGATTTCCGGCTTAAACCCTAGGACCCATTTGTTTGTCTTTTTGGCTGTCTGCGGGATCCTCAACACTCTTCTCCAGCATCACATCTCAAATGAGTTGATTTTCTTCCTATCATCATAGAATCATAGAATCACAGAGTTTGAAGAGATCACAAGGGCCATTCAGTCCAACCTTCTGCCATGCAGGAACTCAAAATCAAAGCATCCCCAACAGATGGCCATCCAGCCTCTGTTTAAAGACCTCCAAAGAAGCAGCAGAAAACAAGCTAGCGCCCTCCTCAATATGACATCCCTTCAAATATTTCTTTCTTTGCATTTTAGAATCTTTTCTTTTTCTTTCATAGCCACACTCCCCATTCTTAATCTTATTCTGATTTCCTGACTGCAGTCCCCATTTCTATCAATGTATGATCCCAGATATGAAAACTCTTTTACTATTTCTATTTCTTCATTGTCTAGGTTGAACTTGTGAAGGTCCTCGGTGGTCGTTATTTTTGTTTTCTTTACGTTCATCATTAAGTTTGCCTTTCCACTTTCTTCTTTGATCTTCCTTAGTAGGTGTTCTAGGTCCGTGAAGTCTTCTGCTAGGATTATGGTGTCATCTGCAAATCTTACATTGTTCATATTCCTTCCTCCTGTTTTCACTCCTCCTTCTTCTGTGTCCAAGCCTGCTTTTCTTATAATATGTTCTGTATACAAGTTGAACAGATAGGGTGAGAGGATGCAGCCTTGTCTGACCCCTTTCTCCATCTTCTGTTCTGACACTAGCCTCTTGTCCTAAATACAGATTCCTCATCAGGACTATCAGATGTGTTGGCACTCCCATATCTTTAATGTCAATAACTGACAAGAAGTTAATCAGAAGTGTGCAGGAAAAAAAATTGACTACCAAGCAGATATACTGATATCCACTTGTGTGCACAAATTCATCACCCTTAAAAAATGGAGAACAAACCACTCAGAATTCCCACGCTCTTGACAGCTGTTACTTCTTGGTGGGAATGATCAAATGATTGCCACTCCCTTGTCTTTCCTACCCCAACCACTGCAAATTCTTCCCTCTATCACCATTGTGGCTCCTCTGGTCACACAATGCACATCTGAATTTTTCAGGAAATTCTGGAGAATCCCAGATAACAGGAAGATGTCAGGGTAGCTCTAGGACCAGAATACTCCTGGCTGTTCCTGGAGTATTTTGGCCCATGTAGACTTAGGCAGAGAGGCAGAATCCACAGATCAGGTATCTCTGATGTTTTGCTTCTTCAAGCTCACTGCAATGATAAATTGAAATAATGTAAGCAAAGCCTTGTAAGCTTTATAAAGAGAGGCAAATCAGCAACATGGACTTTGTCTTAAAACAGACTAAACCAGAGGATACAAGTCTGCATGGCTATACACAATCCCCAGAACAGATGAGAACATTATATTTCACTTATGAATGACAGTATAACAATACTGTTTAACTCTCTGGGGCAACAGCTATGCTGAAGTAATGAAATATATTGAGAAACATACTGATGGGATTGGCTTTGCCTTCCCCAAGCTATTGGTCAAATGGCATGCCAGGGTACAGTTTCTTGTTGCTGTTGTGCAGAGCTGCAGTGGGTTATTTAAGGCAGCACTGCCTTGGGAATTTCCAGTCACTTTTTTGAAAATGAGTAGGAATTTTTTTATTGTGCCACACCTGGCTGAAGACACATTTTGTTTTTGCTTTTTCACCTGCTTCATGCTAAATAATGTCTGAGCATACTGACTACAATTTTTATTTAGCTAAGTGGTTAAGCATTACTTTTATGTCACATCTGGAGGGGACATGGCACTGAGCATCAATTAGCTCTCTTTGAAGGCTTTTGGTGCCACTGCAAGGTAAAAGAATTCACCCATTTTCCTATCATTGCTGACCAGCTTGAGGGAAAATATCTAACAGGTTCTTGTCACAAAATGACTTCCTCAGATAAGAGTGCCAAGCAGGACCACCTGTGGCAATCCCTTCAGACCATCTAATTACTTTCATAGAATCAGAATGGAATGAACCACAGGGTCTATGTCCTGGGTTCAAGCCCAGAAGTCTTTGGATAGGAAATCCAGTTTAACTAGATTCCAGTTACAAATCCATGCACTCACACCTCATTTAATTATAATAATATAATAATAATTTCCTACCTACCCCTCCCCATGAAATGAGGCTGGGGACAACAACAATTAACAAACAAATAACATCAGTTAAAACAAACATAAATTTAAAAGGACAGATAACATGTTCACACATTAGAACAATCCACATCAGGGGGTATAGCTCAGTGGTAGAGCATTTGACTGCAGAACAATCCGCGTCTAATATTCATCATTTAAAATTCACAATTTAAAATTCATATTTGTTGCCGGGTTGCAAATTATTGAGGTTGAAAAAGCTCTTGTGTCTGGTGTCATCATTTGGGTTGTAGAGCAATACCTGTGTAAGCTCTCTCACAGGTGAGTATAAGTTTTTATACGAGTTTAAAACATGTCCTGCTCTGCTGCTCAGTTGATACTCGCTGGCTGTTTACAATGTGTCCCACTCTGCCACCCAGCCTCACCACCACTGGCACAAGTCACTTTCTTTGAGGTCAGAATGAGGGGTCCACCCATATGATCAACACCGAGTCCCTTGTTCTGACATCAGAGTGAGTGACTAACCATAACAATGCTAGGTGACACAGCAGGATGCATGTGCAAACAGCAGCCGAGCATCACAACTGAGTCCTCAGGTAATGATGTCAGGAAAGATCCAGGGCCAGAATACTCCAGGCTGCTTGGACATGTGCAGATACCACCCTGGACAAATAATTAGATTTTCCTTTTTAAAATGAAAATCATGTCTTGAAAGAAGAAGCAATGAATGCATTATAACAGTATAGAAGTAATAGTATCAGCTTACAGTCCAAAACTATAACAATAATGGAATTGTTTTTTTCTTATATAACTACAGGTCATTGATGCCATTCTTTGAACTTGCTGCTGAAGATTATGCAAGCAGACTTTTGTACCTGTTAGATTGTGTCATCAGTGTTACATAGCTTTTGCACGTTGGGAGAAATGTTGTTAGAAAGTTCTATTTGCCCTTGCACTTTATGTTGTTTTATGATTGCTGTAGGTCTGAATTATTATCTCTCCCGCTCTCTCTCTCTCTCTCATACAAACAAATGTCAGTGATGATTACAAGAGATTTTGGTTTATATAAGATTATTATACTTTTTTAAAAATAGGTTTTTCACAATGTACTAATAGAGTTTGCAGTGGCTTTCAACTTCTGTTCTGCTGTCTATTATTGCAGCAACAAAGGCATAGATTAGACAAACATCAATCTTGAGAACACTCTTAATCATATTCAAAATATGACACAGCCACATATATCTTTAAAACAACATTTGCACAAAAGATACCATCAAATTCACTGAGCTGTTGGCCAGAGTTCAAATACATTTGGGCTGGAGACTGGGATTATATGAAGTTCCCAAGCAAATGTTTCAAATGTTAGTTGTCTGTAAAGATATTTTCTCTCAAAGGTATAACTATGGGGAATATGAATTCTTCTCCTTTCATGAACTTCTTCTTCAGTCTACAACTTTCTTGCAACTAATAATTTAAATTTGCAAATGATCATTTAGAAATACAGTTCAGCATCCAAAAAAATGGAGCAGGCAAAGTTGCAGAGGAAATGCAAACCCAGAAAATAGAAAAGTTGTAGGTATGACCACCTTGCAATGTCTCACTATGCAGTACTAGAAATTTGGGGAGTGGAAGAAAATTTCATTTTGGTGGGCAGAATTGCCACCATTAATTCTGCACTGAAGATGCAGCCTGAGACAACAAAATCATTTTGGTCTAAGTCCAATGGTTAGTTCCAATTAAAGAACACCCATTGAATGAATGAGATTTACCTATATGTTGACTTACCAACCAACAATTGATTTAATGACTCTACTGTAGATATGACTAACCTACAGATCTGATACATGTCACACATTTGCTTACCTTGTCATTTATTAGGGGGTGTTGTTAAGA
>CM034708.1:7524280-7535636 GCA_020142125.1 Phrynosoma platyrhinos
TCTATCTCCTCCGATTGGGATATTATGGTGTGCAGCTATGGGAGCAGGAATTGAGGCCATGGCCCCTAAATAAGAATTTCACTGCCCCATGAAATTTTCCTTCAGATTTCTTGCACTGAAGATAGTGAGACACTGGAAATAGTTCATACCCAAAACTCTTCTGTTTGCTGTGTTCATATTATTAATGTCACCCTTTTTTTCTTTGGGTGTCTAAGCTGTATTGAATACTCAATTGAGGTTTTGAGATATTTCAAACTTTCATCTGAGGGGGGAAGAATTCTTATTTGGAGGGGACAATTCCCTCATTTTGCCCCTCCCCTGTATACTACTGTGAGTCAAAACACCAGGAAAGCTGATCTCCACTTTTATTCATAAACCAAGGAGTCACTGGCTGCTTCATTCCTTCCACACTGGTAACAAAATCCCACCAGAGTAACTAAAGTAACTAATAATGGCAACTTGGTTTGATAACAAGCCCTAGTTGCTCAGGGTACTCCCTATGGTATACTCTCTCAGCAGGTTGGGTGCCCATATTACCTGTCAGTTATGTTTCGTTCTTTCTTTATACATTTATTTATTAAAACATTTCTATCCCACTCTGTTTTGAAAGATCTCAGTGTGGTGTACAATTATAATGAATGCACACAACGTGGAACAATTTGAAACAATAAAAATAATTGGATCATAGAATCATAGAATTGGAAGAGATTGTCAGGTTAATCCATTCCATTTTGCAATGCAGGAAGACATAATCAAAGCATCCCCAACAGATGACCATCAAACCTATGTTTAGAAACTTCTAAAGAAGGAGATTCCACCACATTCCAAGGCAGAATATTCCAGTGTCGAATAGCTCTAATTATCTGGACATTCTTCCTAATGTTAAGGTGGAATCTCTTTTCCTGTAAAGTAAAATTTCTGTTAAATGCAATTAACAAAATAAAACAGGTTTTAAGGATTAAATTGCTTTAAAACCCTGTGCATATTTGAGGTAAATCAGTGAGGTCCAAAGGCTTTCATAAATAAGTGTGTCTTTTTCTTAATGCCTAAATGAAACCAGACTTGGCACCAGTTGAGCCCCCAAAGGGAAGGCATTCTACAGTTGGGGTGTAACAGCATATATATATATATATATATATATATATATATATATATATATATGTGTGTGTGTGTGTGTGTGTGTGTGTGTATATATATGAATGAGAGCCAAATTGATAGTAATCAATCACCATGCTATCGGTGATAAATAAAAAGGATGAGGTGAAAAAAGAGGCTTCAGCTGTGGAACATCCTACTCTAAAAGGTCTATTCAGAGAACATCCAGCCACCTACAGTTGCACAGGAAAGGGTAAGTGAGATGTCACAGTGGTCCAGAAGATGTTATGTGGGAAGCAGCAGCACATGATTAGGTAAAGGTAAAGGTAGCCCCTTAACATGAATGTCTAGTCATAACTGACTGTAGGGGGTGGTGCTCATCTCTGTTACTAAGCCGAAGAGCCAGCGTTATCTGAAGATGACTCTGGTGGTCATGTGGCCAGCATGACTGCACCAAATGCTGTTACCTTCCCACTGAAGTTGTTCATATCTATCTACTTGCATTTGCATGCTTTTGAACTGCTTGGTTGGCAGAAGCTGGGACTAGTTACAGGAGCTCACTCCATCATGCTGTGCTTGGGCCTCAAACTGCCAACTTTCCAATCTTCTGATCATCAGATTTGGCATCCAAACCACAAAGCTACCACATCCCTAGCACACAATTCGCTGAGTGTATATATATATATATATATATATATATATATATATATATATATATATATATATATCTGGACACTGACCAAAACCCACTCACCAAGATGTCTCCAATAGCATCTATTATGAGCATCTTGTCCTTAAAAGAGGCAGAGAATGGTGTGAGGAAAGGAGAGAAACTAAAGACCAAAGGGTATCAATGAGTAAATCAGTTTTTAAATAATGAGTTTTCAGCTTGTGGATCTTTTGGTCCCATATATCTGAGTTTAAATAAGAAAGTTGTATTATTCTGTGTCTTTCTATGCCATTGCTTAAATTACTGGTGGCACCTACACTCTTAATGAGATATATATATTCTTATCTTGGTTAGGTAAATATTAAATCTTATAGGATGGGACTAGAACTGTCAAAAATATGAAGAAATGTTACCATTATGGAAACTAACAGAAGCAGAAGGAAAAATAAATAAGAACTCTGTGTTAAAAGCAATAATTCACTGCTTTTAGGAGCACTCTCTCATGTAAACTTTCAAAACTATATGACAAATCTCAGTGGCAGTTACAAAAATGCCTTACTTCAGAAATGTCCTATTGACCTTGCATGATTGAATGACTATGTCCATTGCTGCATTAAGCAATATATTATTGAGGACCTCAGCAACAATCTTGATCAACAAAGTTAGTTACCAATGAATTTCAAATAAAGCTAAATTTTCAGTGGAATAAGGAGGCTCCTAGTCAGGCAAAGCATGCCAGGAACATCACGCAAAGCTAAAATAATTTCCTAAGAAAAACAGGAGAACAGTCTTTGGGAAGGATGTAGGAGGAAGGATGGAAAAGGAGAGATTCTGCATGGTGTAGGTACGTAATTCTTCACTTAGTTTTTTCTCAAAGGTAGCAAGGAGTCATTTCAGCAAATGTCTTCCTACTGCAAGACAGTCTTTGAAAACTACAGTTTTCAAAGACTATTCACAGTTCTGCACAAAATTTGCACATGGCTGTTAGGCACAGAAAATAGAGACAAATATTAAAGTGCATTCAACAGAATCTACAATAAAAAAATTGCCCTGCAGATAGTTGGTTGTTTTGATACAAGCCCAATACAATTTGTCCTATTTAAATATTTCAGTGGCTTTCCTTGGGGGCTATATAAAAACAAATAAAAAATACAAATCACAACTTAAAAATCAAAGCAACAACAGATAATGATATCTGTATAAAACACCATAATGCATTATAATGTTTATATAGTGCTTCAAACCTACACATACCAATGTATGAAACTTGCAGTAAAAATTTCTGGAGCTGAAATTCTCAACCCATTATGTGGACCAACAAAAAAACACAACAAAAACAAAACTAGAGAACCAGGCTTATGGTTTTTAAATTCTACAGATGGTCAGGAAGATGTGGAGGGAGAAAACATGGAGTAAGCTAGCCTTCAAGGAGTTCTCATGCAGTGGACTAGAAAAAAAACTATACAGCTTATGTATTTGTTATTATGTAGCCACTGAGGAAGGCAATTGAAATATTTACATAAGGCAAAAGCATTGGGCTTGTATCAAAATAAAAAATAAAAAACTCCTACAGAGAACCTGGGGACATATCTCCTCCTTTTTTCTTGTGGACAGCACAGAAAGTAGCATTTTCTACACAGTAAACAGCATTTTTCTGCACAGAAGATAATATTTAAATGCAGAAATAGTAATTGTTTTGCAGAAATTGCTGTTTTCTGCATAAAACAACTGTGTGCAATTTTTGTGCCAAATGAATCCTGACCTGCGAAGATTCTTATAAGTTCAGGATTATTAACCTAGAATGTGGTCTTCTTGTCCAGATTTGTTCAGAGGGTGGTTGCCCTTGCCTTCCTCTGAGGCTGAGATGGTGTGACTTGCTCAAGATCATTCAGTGGGTTTCTATGGCTGAACAGGGATTCAAACTCTAGTATGTCAGAGTCCTAAAAGTCTAGCATTCAAAGCAGTACACCACACCAACTCGCATGTGTTAAGTTTACCATTGCAGAAATGTTCTCCACACTGCAAAAGTGCCCTCAGTTATCCAGTAGCTGAGAGAATATTGGACTGAATAGGCCTTTGGTCTGAGTGTATATAGCTCTTTTTGACCGGAATTCTGTTATTAGTCCCAGCTAGAGTAGACAGATTGAAACAGTGAGATTTTCATATGTTTTGACTTCCCATTTGACAATAGACTATAATAATAGAATCAAGGGGATGATGGAATGATTTACAACTTTGCTATGATTGATTAATGATGTGATAGACTTTGATTGATTTATGTACTATGCAATAAAGTTATGGCAACTTTGATAACCCATAAGAGCAATGACCGTCCACTCTGTCCTGATGCAACAAGCCAGCACACTCTTCTTTGTGGGAGCCTTTGAGGTATCGGTGATCATATAACCCAGGGGTAGGCAACCTTTCCCCTTTAAAGGCCGAGGGACTTCAGCTCCCAGAAGCCTCAGCCATGTTGGCCAATAGTCTCATGTTGGCCAATAGCTCCTGGGATTCTGGGAGCTGAAGTCCCTCGGCCCTTAAAGGGGAAAGGTTGCCTACGCCTGATGTAACCCCTCAGTATTCTCTTCACCAAGCTGAACATCTCCAACTCCTTAAATGTCTCCTAATATGTTTGTACTCCATAAGTCTTATCATCCTCACTGTCTGTCTCTGAACATCTCTAATGACAATAGGTCTGCTCTAGTTGGAAGTAATAGGATTTAAGCCCTTCTGTTTATATATTGAAAGCTTAATTATTTTCTTGTTGCTTAGTTTCAGGTTGGGATTTCTGACAGGTCTTTCTTTCTTTCTTTAAAAAAACCTTTTTGGTGCTATGTTACTGGTATATAAGGTAATAGCCGCAGGTGTTCTAATTTAGAGGAGATAGAAAATTGCTAATAAACTAAATGAACTTCAATTTTGCTCCTACATCTTGATTTAATGAAATGAAGAAATTAAAAAATGGAGTTTAAAGATTTCAAAGATTTCTAATTTAATTACCAATCAATTCCATAACAGCTTATGATGTAAACATTGCTATCATCACTTGCATTTTAAGCTTGCTTTGACACATCCATAAGATCTTGTGTGTACTTTGTGGGGATGTAAAGAATTCTCACAAATATTTTTACCTTCATTGATAAAGGATCCCTCGATTTTTCTTTCTAATTTTTTTCTTTTACTTTTTTCTTTCTGTTTAAACTTGCTTATTGTGTTTTGTCTTTAGTTTTAATTGTTGGTGAATTTTGCTATGTTTTGTTTGTTCGTGAATCATTTTGATATTTTGTTTGTCTTTTTTTTAAAGTTTAATAATTTTTTTTAAAAAAACGATCCCTTGATTGACT
The DNA here is from genome assembly GCA_020142125.1 of Phrynosoma platyrhinos. Taxonomy (NCBI): domain Eukaryota; kingdom Metazoa; phylum Chordata; class Lepidosauria; order Squamata; family Phrynosomatidae; genus Phrynosoma; species Phrynosoma platyrhinos. The sequence continues at coordinate 7,529,390 of CM034708.1, forward strand.
GAGATCCCCAATGAGAAAATGGTCAACTGTCACAATATATTGATTGACTGATTGATCGATTGTATTTCAGTGTATTTATGCAGAAAGAAATTCATTTGAACAAAATCTGATTCACTTGGGGCCTAAGCAGATGGCTTAAAAGGCTGTCCTCGGCGCAGGGAAGGGGAGGGGCAGCTGTACGCTCAGCGCCCCAACCCCCTCCCAAGGTCGTCCTCACAGCAGCTGGCCCTCCACATGGTCGGTGCTCTGAGGAGGACCTCCCGCCGCAGCGTCCGGATGCGCTGTGGCGGAAAAGTCAGCGAAAGTGTACCGCAGCCTTTTGCGGCGCGCTTTTGCTGACTTGTGAAAGGAGCGCTAATTTAGTGCTCCTTTCAGGGGCGGCGAAGCTGCGCCACAGGATCAAGGCATGGGAATGCCTCGGTCCCACGGCGCAGCTTCCCAGGGCGGCCCATGGCCGCCCGTCTGCTTAGGCCCTTGCTTATTTAACTTCAGCACTAACTTCCTACTTAGGAGATAGTAATCTTATTTCTTTGCAATGGGAAGTGCACAGATAGGTTTTTTGAACCTCATTTGGCTCACAATAATTCAAAATGAACGAATTCATTTCAGTTTCAATTTCTCCCACATTTTAATTTGCTGGGAATTGCTGGCTGCCTCTGAAGAGTGTTTGGAAACTCCATCGGATTCAAAGAACTGCCACCAGATTCTTGAGGCTGGCTACAAGGAACACTCAACTCCCTGGTTACAAAGTTCCACTGCCTATTGGCCCTTTCCCAAGCACAATTCACAGTACTGGTTTTGACATATAAAGCCCTGCACAGCTCAGCTCCAGGTTATTTTAAAGACCACATTCTGATTTACAAGCCTGCCTGTGCTTTGAGATGTGCTGGAAAGGCCCTTCTCTCTGACACAGGTCCATTTGGTGGGAACACAGGAGAAGGAAGGCCTTCTTGCCCCTTCCCTCCCCTGGTCTCTCAAACTCTTTTCCTAGACAATTTGGACTGGCACCTTCCCTACTTTCTTGCTGCAAACAAGTAAAGACTTTCATGCTTCAACAGGCATTTGATGAGTGGTGATATAAGGATTGTCTCCCCTAAAACAATTTGCTGGATCTTGCTAACTGTGATGCTGTTGCATTTCATGAATTTTTAACTGTGCATTTTTTTTAAAAAAAAATATTATTAAAAAGAAACAAAAAAATGACAATACACAAATTGCAAAATTGCAAAAATGACAATTAAGATTAAGACACCTAACACACACAACACTACTTCCCCCACTCACTCCCCTAACTATACATATATATATATATATATAACTAAACCCCACAAATACACAAACTAAACATTACATCCAAATAAATTAAAAAAATATCAACAGTAATGAAAAGAAATAAAAAGAAAAAAGGAGGAAAAAAGAAAGAAAAAGAGAAAATTTAAAAGAACTTCCATAGTTTCAGCTAGATTCTTTCATGACTCCATTTACATGTTACATTCCTGATTCCTAATATATCTAGAATACCACCAAATTATAAACTGCACTCCGAATAACAAAACTTGTGTAGTGGCGAGCACTGATATTTACCTTACAAATAACATTGTAGTGTTAAATGTCCAGGGGGCTCCCTGGTCTCTTAATCTAAACTTATTGTTAACAAACATAATCTTACTCATACGAGTAATTTTGATAGTTTCAATGTTTAACTATGCATTTTTAATTGAATTTTTAAATTTTATTTTAAGTCACATTGAACCCTGAGCTGGTATAAAGATGAGATAGAACAACAACAGCAACAAATACTATTACTACTTGCTGCTGCTGCCGCTACTACTACTACTACTACTACTACTATATCTACCCAAGCCAGCAACTGGATTGAATGAAGGAGGTGCATTCATCTTCCTTCACAAGAGATTTCCACACCACCCTTATGCCATCCAGCAAAGTCATTGCTATCAGAAGCAGAACCCCTATTGAAAGCCCTTTTTGCAACTTCAAGGTGGTCAGATGTCCTCTTTTTCCAGGACATGTCCTACCATTCAACCTTCTGTCCAGGAGGAATTCCAAAACATCCTCCATTTTGGTCATGGCTAAGAAGCAGGGGTGTGGTGGCTAAGCAGTTAAGACACTAACTCAAGATTGCAAGATAAGCAGATTGACAGTTCGAGACCCTAGCGATGTGTGACAGAGTGAGCTCATGTCACTAATCCCAGTTTGAAAGCATGTAAAAGTGCAAGTAGATAAATAGGTCTGGGCAAAAGGAGGACGATGTTCCTCCCTACCACCAGAAAATTTGCACTAGCTGGTGGGAAGCTGAACATACTTCCATTACCCAATCTGGCTGCTGGCTCTTAAGGTGGGTTAAGAAAGATTGGGCCAACAGATATTACTTATTTGTGCATGCATAGCTAAGCAGCCAATGTAAAATATTCACAACTATCCCCAATTTTCAGCCATTTCTCACAGAGAGAATTGGAAGTGGAGATGGGGAATAAATACAAATGAAAATAACTGGAAATAAAATTGGTTCAACAAATCAATTGTTTTTGCATGCATGTGTTTTCAAGCAGGATGCTGCAGCCAACCTGCTATGCAATTTTCTAGTTTTGCCAGTTCAGGGGCATCCCAGGTCCTGACCTTTCACAGCCAAAAAATGAGACATAAGGAGAGTCCCTGGTGATGTCACAGTGAGTGAAGCCTGGTGGTGTCATTGAGCATAATGCATTAAGGGCCTTTGCAGACTGCCAGAAATAGTGTAAATTGAGTCCACTTTAGCTGTCCTGACTCAGTGCTAGGGAATCATGGGAACTACAGTTTATTGTGGCACCAGAGCTCTCTGACAGAGAAGGCTCAATGTCTCAGAAAAAAATACAGTTCCCATGATTCCCTAGCACTGAGCCAGGGCAGTTAAAGTGGACTCAATTTGCACTATTTCTAGCAGTTTGCAAAGGCCCTTAATCAACCTCAGTCTTTCAGCGGATGCCATTCCAACAATACATCCTTCTATATTCACAGAATCTCCTATAGTTGTTGTTTTTAATCTCATCTCTTTTCCATCAGAAATAAGAACTTACTGTGTGTGTGTATGTATGTGTGTGTATTAAATTCTTATTTAAAATGATCTGAAGCAAAACTCACAGCCACTCATACCCACAGTAGAGCATAAGGACACTGGTAGGCTTGTGACTAGCCAGAATCTAATGGAATTGCTAATTTCAGGAGTCCAAAAAGGGATTTCTGCTAGGCCTTATAACTGTAGTTCTCCCCTGAATGAAAATGACTTTCTTTTTAACTCACTCCAGCACACTTTACAAAACAAAACACAACCCATTCTGACATAGTTAATGTGGCATGTTATGTGAGAAACAGTGAGTTTAGAGCTGAATAGTTCATAGAAATGAAGCTATTTAATTCAAATTATCTGATGAATGTAATGAACAAATGTGCTTTGAAAGCTAGGCCTTTCTGGTCCCCATTTTTCTTTTTCTTTCCATTTTAACCACCCAGAAATAAACAGGACTCTTTTTCAAAAGAATAGTTACTTGCCGTATAAAACAATAGGAATGGCTCTTTCTAAAAGCAGGAAAATCAAGCCAGAGATACCCCTAGAAGCCAAGATGAGAAGACTTATGTCATACTTTGGATACATCATGAGAAGGCATGAATTGTTGGAAAAGACAATAATGTTAGGAAAGGTAGAGAGAAGTAGAAAGAGAGGAAAGCCACATGCTAGATGGATGGACTTTATTAAAGAGACCATGAGTAAGAGTTAGCAGGAGCTGGGCAGAGCAGTAGAGAATGGGGGAGGGACAGCAGCTAGAGATGTCTCATCCATAGGGTTGTCATGGGTCGAGACCAATGCAAAGGCAGTTAACAACAACAACAATGAACTGTATTTGCTTACAACTTAGCCTCCATGTACCCAGTTCTCTTTGGGATTTAACACAGCTTGGAGAGTGTATCTTTTGGTCTACAACTCCCAGAATCCCTAACTAGCATGGCCACTAGGGCAGGCTGGAAGAAGAGGATTTTAGGAATACCAAATCATCCCAAGGAATAATTTTTCCCACCCTCTGGTCTTTGTGAAGACCTAAGAAATTGATATCACCATATCAACCACTCACAATATTTAACTGTCTGTCTGTCTGTCATAATCAGACATTTTGGAAATGGTCAACTCTTTGTGAGGTCATGTCAGTTGCTTCTGATGGCTGTTGAAGTTCTACACCAGGAAAGGACACTCTTCACAGACGCTTCAGGGATTGCATCAATCCCTTCCCAACACGTGCGCGCGCACACACACACACACACACACACCACCACCACCACCAATACCACCACCACCACCAAAGAACAAAAAACCCCAATGTGGCTGGAAGTCCACTTCATTTTTTGTTTTTTGGAGGAAGCTCTTTTTAACATAAAAAGATGTAGGCTGCTACACCTTGTTTAAAAGGACTTTTTTAGAATTGCTTATTATAAAGGCTGGTATCCTGCTAGAAAGTTACCTTATCACAAACCAATACATAATTGTGTAACATTGAATTAGTTATGAATTGGTTATCTTCAGCCTCCTCATGCCAACTACCTGTTTTCAAGCTGGGCACTCCACTCCATATCTATTCAATGGCCAGAAGGGACATTGGACAGTGGACAAGGGTGATGGTTAGTCATCGGCTAGCTGTGTTCTTACAATTGGCAGCAGGAAGAAGAAGTCATCCTCTTGAACCTTGGAAGGACCCATATGAAGATCCAGGAGGACTTGTGTAATGTCTTGCAGCTAGCTCCTGAAACACAACCAGATGCTGCCCCCCCAAACCCTCTTACTCCTCTCCATCCTCCCCTGGCCATTGAAAACCCAGAGGGCCATTCAGCTAGGTAGGTGGTGAGTGAAAACATGTAGCTAAACCTGATGGAGCTTCATGCTCTGCCTGTGTGGTATAGGACCTCAGATTAAGAATAATTGATTCCTTGAATTTTTCCATCAATTTAGAGTGTTTTCCAGAAATATCTATATCCATTTCTGTCTATAAGTATCCACAATGCACACACACACACACACACACTCTTCCAATAGCTGCCAAATATTCAATCTACCTTCTGTAGATATCCTCTTGCCTCAGTTGGAAGACAGATGGTAATGCTCAAGAGATGTTGCTTTTGATCTTCATTAATTCTAAAAAAAAATCATGATTTATTTCCTCAGTTGTCAAGAAGAGACGGCATTTTAAAAGAAGCTTCATCCCACCTTAATTTTTTTAACTTTCTTCTTTGCATGTCCCTGAACTTGCTCAAACAGAATCTGTTTTGCTACATACAAACTGGCAACATTCAGACAGAACCTTTTACAGTTATTTAAACAAAGGCTTGCCCTATACTGTGGCATATATATTGTCAAGCAATAAAAATTTGTTACTCCGCATTAGGCCTAACTGGAGAGATATCAAATTTCCAGTCGATTCATGATCAATGTCAGAGAATCATAGCATATGTTGGCAGCAGCTGTGTAAACCTGCTACTCTAATCTCTCTTTAAACTAATTAATTATATCACTCTCCGACATGTGTTAATAGCAAAACCCACATGATATATGCTAATATTACGGGAAGGCTTTGGCTCACAAATTGTTTCCAAACCCCAAACTGATATGTGTCTTGGCTTCTTGAACAGAAAGAAAGAATGCATTATATAATGGTACAGGATTACTTGGGTTCAACCCATTTAGGGGCTTCTATAATCAAAGTTGAAAAACACTTTGTTGCCCTATCATTTTACATTACATCATAAACATACAGGCTTTTTGCCATGTTGGGCACCTGTCACAAACATCTTGTAATGCAATTGTAAGATCTAAGGATACACTGATATACCCAGAGGTGTGGAGTCAGAAGAAGGCAATTGTAGCAACAGATAAATGCAAGGGACTATATGTACATTTGAGGAAGAGGAGCTAGGCATAGGCTGCAAACATTCTTTCTGCAGGGCTACAGTTTTGAGATTCTGCCAGCCATCATGACCAATGGCCGTGGTAGTTGCAGATGAAAGACAGTAAATTATCCAGGCTGTAAGGGCAGGTAACAGATCCAATGAAGATGTATTACAATCCTTGCCTTGGACAGGGCCAATCAGGGTCAAACTATACATTGAAGAATACTTATTCCCTGCAATAAACCTGTCTGTCTGTCTATAATAGGGATTCCTCTAAGGACGTTATCACACATGGCCCAGAAACTGAAAATAAAGTGGA
>CM034708.1:7541856-7554164 GCA_020142125.1 Phrynosoma platyrhinos
GGTCTCTTCCAACTCTATGATTCTATGATTCTATGATTCTGTGTTGAATGGACAGAAACTCACCATGTAAATTGTTGGTTATTTTGTTTGTTGTTACTGTTATTTGCACTTAAGTCATCTTTAACTCATAGCTGACCTATGCCTGAGAAGAGCCCCAATACTAAATGCCCAGCTCAGATCTTGCAAACTTAGAGCTGTGGCTTCTTTGATTGAGTCAATCTAGCTGTAACACTGTCTCCTTTTCCTACTGCATTCCATTTACCAGGCATTATGATTTTCCCCCAAGAAGTAACGTTGTCTTATGTCCAAAGTACAACTGTCTCAGCTTAGTCATTTTGGCTTCTAAGGAGAGTTCAGTCTTGTCTTGCTCTAGGACCCATTTCTTTGTATTTTTAGCAGTTCATGGTTTGTGTAGAATTTCCTCCAGCATCACATATTACCACTGGATAGGAGTAATATATTACTACACATATACACATTTGTTAAGAAATCTGGAGCTTGGTATTTTATTTCTTTACTTGACAGGAAATTACATGCTTGCTAAACACTTTTCATAAACACTATGGTTAAGATCCTGTACCAAAGAAGCAGGGAATAACTAAATGGCCATGGATTTCCACAATGCCACCTCTATAGTGAACTGCAATTGCAAAAGTAAATGTACAGCTGCATGCACAATGTGGCTCAGTGTGCATCACTACATATCAGTGGTAACACAGAATGCAAAAATGTGCAATGCACAATGTTCACTGAGCATCAATATGCATCTATGTCCAAGACACATCCACCCACAATGGCACTGCAATGAACAGCCTTTAAATGCATACAGCTATTTTTCATTAGACAAAAAATGTCCAGCTGTATTGTAGGGAAACCTATGCATGTGGAAAGCACCTATAGAATGCTGTAGCAATTTATGTAGCAATGCTTGTAGTACTTTACACTTAGTCATAGGTAATTACTCATTGTTATAGAAGTTTTGCAGATGTAATTAATACATAACTAGTGTTGAGAACTGTGTTGAAAATCAGTGGGAACAGTTCAGTAAATAAAGGTTTTAAAAGTTAAAGAAAAATAAAGGGTCAAATAAGCATAATAAGCAATAGAGAGGAATTTGCTAGTTACCATAGCTAACTGGATGGTTTAACATTCCTCAGGCATTGCTTATATTATATATGTATTATATATATATATATAATATCCAAAGCTGCACACATGATTCTCTTCCTATCCACTTTATACTCACAACAATCATGCAAATTAGGTTCTCTTTACCACCCAGTAAAAATTGCAATAAAGCTTGAGCTGGGAAAGAACTGGATTCTACTCTAGCCATTCCTACTCTAGCTGTGTGCCTGCCTACAACAGGCAAGGTAAAGAGATACCCTCCCTGATCATGTGTAAACAGCAAAACATAGCTAAAAGGGAAGAGTAAATAAGCTTGCCTGAATAGCTACTCCTATCGACTCCCTCTTGTTTGTTTTTTTTAAAAATTTGTAAGTTTGGCCCCAATGGGAACTGTACAAAAATTGGAGGCTGGTGAAAGAAAAAAGTCATTCCTGGATGAATTTTGGAAGAAACTTTCAAGGCTCAAAATATTTTTGCTTACTTGTGCAAAGCTTAAGTGATGCATTAGTTATGCAAAGCATGGTTCCATCTCACATGTGCGTATATTTTTCTTTTGAACAAAAAGTTTGCTGGAACAAGTTGAACTGCTTTTCTTTTTCTTTTCTATGGTATTGGAATCTATCTCTATTCTTCCTGAGTTATTTCTGTCTCTAGTACCAAATTTTCTGTTCAAGAAGTGATGGCCAGGAACATGTCAGCTTTGTTAACTCAGATATACCTGCACCTACTTCTGTGGGTGGATAAACTGAAGATATATTAAAGCCTTGGAACTGTATGAAACAATTCAATTCCCCTTTAGCTCCGAAGTCTTATTTGGGGCTTTTCAAAGCCTTAATTTTTCCCCCTCTCCCTTTGTCACCAAGAGACTGCCTCTAATTCGAAATGTCACTCGGGTGACCCTTATTTGAAACAAAGCAGACATTCTAATTATCATTCTGCAGTCGCACTTCAGGCTCAAATGTCACTGGGCATATAGCTCACCTTTATGCAGAAAGAGCATCTCTATGTTCTTGGCTTCATTTTCACTGACAGATCTGCTCCAGCACCATCCTCAGCCCTGTCTATCAAAGTGGCTGAGAGATCACACTCTTACTGCCTAGCTAGCAGGAATTGTGCCACAGCTGCTAGAGTTCTCTCCCCACAAAGGTCAGAATCTCAGGGCTCATTCTGACTTGCATATAAACTGGTTTGCGAGTCACATTGACACTGGGTCACAGAAGCGATTTGTAATGATGCGTAGTTCCCACTATGGAAGTGAATTATTTCAAGAATTCCATGCATTTGTGTCTTTTTTGACATGCTTGTCATTCACACTAGCCGTATGATGCACATCTACATGTCATCAGTGCCTACCGGCTCCTAAGCTCCCAAGTCTCCCAGAGAGCAGGCAGTCCGGGAGCTCCTGGATCAGGTGGGGGGCCATACCCAACAGCCCCAGCAGAGAGGAAGCCTAGGGAGTGACCCTTCCATCTCCTGACTTTCTCCCCCTCCTCAGGCATCCTCCTTTTCCAGAGCAGGGAGGCACAGTGGGCAGGCAGTCTGGGGGCTCCAGGATCAGGTGGAGGGATGCCCAACAGCCTCAACAGAGAGGAAGCCAATCCTGCTGAGCAACCTTTGGGGAGGGAAGGAGGGGGAAGGAGGTGGCAACTGGCGGTGCTCCTTCTGACTCCCCCCCCCCACATACACTGATGTTCCATCACCTTCCCAGCTCCAGGGACTGGAGAGACCCCTGGAGGAGCAGGCATGGCCAAGCAGCTGATTGGCCCTGACTCCTGCGAGGTGGCTGCTGGACCTGGAGAGGTCCTGGGCCCAGCCTGCTCCCTCCAGGCCCTCTCACTTGGTCACTATATCAGTCCCAACCTTCTACCTCTAGTACCTCCCCTCCAGTGCAACTGGAATCTGATCAGTTGTTGAACAAGCTTCTGAATCAATTTTTTTCAAAAGAACCACCAAATGATCCATCTTCAAAAAGAGCAATTTTTTAAAATATTTGTCTCACATCAATGCAACTCAGACCGAATGCAGTCAGGTCTAAAACAGTTTCCAGTGTAAATGAGGCACATATAAACTGATCAGCAGTTCAGTTTATATCATAGTGGGAATGAGCCTTATGAGGGCTAAATAGGAAGCAGAGATGAAAAGCCAAAAGATGAGCCTTCTAGGGGGTAATAAGTGAACCAAATAAAGAGAAAAGGAGACCCTGGTTGAGATCTTACTTTGTGGTTATGCATCATAAACCTCCACTCACATAGTTACATGATGACTTCTGCTGAATATTGGCATTCACCACAAACCTGCATAGTCAGGATGAACAGATGTCCTAACCACAAAGTCAAGACATTGCAAAATGTAGGACAATCAAAAAAATTGAGGGCATGACCAAATAAAAGCTAAAAATTACTCACAGAAATAAAAATCATGTTTCTTTGCCATGCTCAAAATGGAGGAATTTAGGAATTCCACCTGGACAGAAGATTGAAATGTAGGGTATGTCCTGGAAAAGAAGGATGTCTGGTCACTCTGTGCAGGGTCCACCATGGTGTAAAAGTTCTGTGTGAAACATTACAACTGACCATTCACTGTTATTGTTGTTGTTGTCAAAGCATATGCATTTTTTCTCTGAAGATGCTAGCCACAGATGCTGGCGAAACGTCAGAAAGAAACTCTTTCAGAACATGGCCACACAGCCCAAAAAAACCCACAAAAAACATATGCAGATGACTTAGTATGTTTTCTAGGAGATCTTACACAAAGTATAGAGAAACTAATTCAGATATTTCATGAATATGGCAAGGTAGCAGGATTTAAAATTTATCGTGGGAAAACATTGATTATAACTAAGACTATGCAAAAAGGAGAAGAGAAGAAATTAGAGAAATTATCTAAATTCAAGATAGAAAAAAAGTAAGATATTTGGGTATATATCTGGCGAAAAGGAATTTAAATTTATTTCAAAACAACTATGAGAAACTAGGGAAAGGAATAAAGATAGATATGCTAAGATAGACAAGATACCACATTTCTTTTCTGGGAAGAATTTCAGTCATAAAAATGAATATTTTGCCAAAGTTAATGTTTTTGTTCCAAAATTTACCTATTATTTCTGATGAAAAATGTTTTGATACATGGCAGAAAGTGTTATCAAAATTTCTACGGGAAGGAAAAAAGGCAAGAATAAGATGGAAAGTTTTAACATATGTAAAAGAAAGAGGTGGATGTGCATTACTGAATATCAGATTGTACTACCAAGCCTGTGCTTTGGATTGGATAGAAGAATGGATAAAGTTAAAGGATGAAAGAACACTACATTTGGAAAGAGATATTAGGTATGGATGGCATGGCTTTATGTGGTACAATAAATTAAAAGATAATAGAGATTTTGACTATGATATTATTAGAAGATCACTATTGAAAGTTTGGCTTAAGATCAGAGAAATATTTTATAGAGGTTTGCCAATGTGGGTTTCTACACAAGAAGCATTCTTCTGTAGGAGTAGAGAAAAGCAACTATGGATCTGATATAAAAATCTATTGATAAAATATAAGGAAAAGAACTTTAGAATGAAACCAAAAGAACAATTAGAAAAAGAGAATATAAATAATAAATGGTTCTTATATATGCAACTTATGGAAAGATTTAAGTTGGACATGAAGAACTTTGGAATCACAGATGAAGACAAGATAGTGATGAATGAACAAAGAGGGTACATTTGAAAATATTATAAAATCTTAAAAGAAAGAGTTGGAACAGGAAATGGTCAAACATACAATGATCAAATGGTTGCAAGACATTGAGGAAAACATTAAATTAGATTATTGGGAAACAACTTGGAAGATAACAAATAAATTCATTTTGTGTCAAAATTATAAAGAAAATTTTATAAAGATGATGTACCGGTGGTACCTGTCACGTGTTAAACTTAATGCTATATATAAAACTGGAAAATCTAATTGTTGGAAATGTCAAGACCCCCCACAGAACACTCTTTCATGCATGGTGGAAATGTGAAAAAACAAAAACATATTGGAAAATGATATATAAAAAGATGACAGAAATATTGCAAATTGAAATACCCTTTAACTCTTCCTCCTGAACATGACATATGGATTAAAAGAGAAGAAATACATATGGATTATCTTATACATGGTGACAATTGCAAGGATGTTATTTGCCAAATATTGGAGGAAAAATAATACACCAACAATGGAAGAACAGATTCTAAAATTAAGGGAAGCAATGGATATGGACATGTTGGCAGCTAGGTTAAAAGGGAAATCAAAGGGAAAAATAGAGGAAGAATGGAAAAATGTTATAAAAATGTGGGAAAAATGTACATATGAATAAGACCAGAATAATGGCAAATAAAATTAGTCGATTTAATGAATATGGACAAGCTGACAATGATGATCAAAGGCAAAACAGAGCAAAAATACCATGAGAAGTGGGAAAAATTAGAGAAACTTTGGGATTGAGTATTGATTGCAACTATTCGTAAAATTAATATTCCCTAAATACTCTCTAAATAAGTATCTGCATTTTTCTTTCTTTCTTTTTTTAAAAGAAAGAGATAGGAGTGGAAATGGACTGTGTGTAACTTGGAAAATAGAAGGGAGAAGGGGAGAGCGGAATACAATTGTAGTTTAGGGTGAATGTGATTTTTGTATATATATATATATATATATATATATATATATATATATATATATAGATGTTGTCTCTCCAAAGACGTGTCTTTCAATGTACTCTCCTCACTTTATTTCAAGCTACTAAATCCAAGGGGAGTCATCTAGAAATCACTCTCAATCAGTTTAGATGAGTTGTAGTAAACAGAGTAAACCGTTAAGACAAATGCCAAACACCATAAAGTAAGATTCTTTATTTTTACAATGGTGGATCTAGTTTTTAATTATTAGAGAGAGTAATGTTTTAAAAACAAAATTCTATTGTAATTTATTAAGGGACACGCTATGGTGTATATTTTCTTTGCTAGTCTCTTTGATTACTCTGTTGATGCCAGTTGTTGAATAATAATAACAATAACCCCCCCCCCCAAAAAAAATAAGACCAGAATAATAAAAGAAAAACAGAGATGAAAATAAGAAACACTAAGGAATTCAGCTTGGCTATATTGGATTAGAAAGTGAAAGAAGATAAGAACTAGGAGAATCAGGAATAATACAAGGAAAAGGAAATGAATGGAACATAATAAATGAAGACAAAGTTTGAGAGTTGCATAAGTGCTGAATCATTATTTAGTGGAGGATTAATTAGATAATAGATAAGTTTATGAAGTGTTATCCTTTTCTTTTAAAAATTAGTAGCTTAGGGACCTACATATATGATAAGTAAAAAACAGAGGAAATGCTGAAGTTTAGGTTAAAGAAGAAGGCTATAATGTGTTTTGGAAGTTAGTTATAAAGCTACATCATTACATTTGGACATAAGATGAAGTGATGTGTTAGTATGTGAGATATGTTGTCAATTGTTATGTTTGTTTTACATGTTTTATATATTTTATATGTGATATTGTAATAAATTTAAAATAAAATATAAACAAAAAACAACTGACCATTCACCGACACCTGCAGCTACCACAGTGTTGCTGCAAATCCCCCTGCCATGGCCATTCCATGTTTGATGAGAGCAGTGAGGAATTGGAGAAGCATCTGGCTATGTTCCAGTAACCAGATATGAAGTGATCGTCCTTTGAGTTATACTGGAGTCCTTCAAAGATTGCATGGATGACATTATTTCATGTCTGGACATAAGGACATAGCCAGAAGCTTCTCTGATTTGCCACAACTTTTACCAGGGGGTTGCAGTGACTCTATAACAGGTTTGGAGGTGTTTTGTTCAGTGCAGATGGAGAAAGGATATACAAACCTCCTTATCAACCAAAATGAGACATATCCAGGTATAAGGATGACTTAAGATGCATCTGTACTGCAGAAATAATGTAGTTTGACACCACTTTAACTGCCATGGTTCAATTTTATAATTTTTCAAGATATTTATCATTCTCTGAATTACATAGCACCCAAGTGATGTCAGACTGCCTTATTTTTACAGTGTAGATGAGGCCTTACACATGCCACTAATATAATGCCAGCCATTGGGCTATCAACAGTGTATCCTACAATGTGCCTGTCTGCAGTTCCAAGGGGAAAAATGGTGCATTGAAAGCATTAAGGAATAGTTATGCACCATCAAAGATGCTTTCCTGCATCTGGCATTACAGAAGGTGGTGTCGGGTGAGGGTGGCGCTGCCACTCCTTCATCGCCATGCAGATCTTTGTGAAAACCCTGATAGGGAAAATCATAACCCTTGAGGTTGAACCATCTGATACTATAGAAAATGTCAAATCTAAGATCCAGTATGTGGAAGGAATTCCTCCTGATCAACAGCATCTGACTTTTGCTGGCAAACAGTTGGAAGATGGATGCACTCTATCTGATTATAACATCCCAACGGAGTCTACCCTTCACCTTGTGCTGAGACTTTGTGGTGGTGCAAAGAAAAGAAAGATCTGGCCTCAGAAGAAGAGAAGAGCAGGCCAGATCCATCAGGTTTAGCTAGAAAAATAATAAAAATCCCTCCACCATAATCCAGCCTCAGAGGGAGAGAAAGGCAAGCCAGCTCTATCAGGCCTAGCCATAGTAAGAAGAAGGGCTTTCCCTCCAGTCCATCTGCCATGGTCCAGGCCTCAGAGGGAAAGAAGATCTGCTGGACTTATTCCCTTTCCCCATTGCCATTCCCTTCTTTTGTGTCTTGTCTTTTTAGATTGTAAGCCTGAGGGAAATGTCTAATTAACAATTTGTAAGCCACTCTGAGAGGCTTTTGGCTGAAGAGTGGAGTATATACTACAAATAAAGAATAAAGAATGTTGATCTGCATGGCTGGAACCCTGTTTATCAGTTCCAGTTAGAGTAGATCCATTGAATCAGTTGTTGATTCAACACATAGGTAAGTCCAATTGATTCATTGGCTCTATTTCAGCCATGACTAACAATACTATTTAGGCCCTGTGTAAACTTTACACTGAGAGCCAGTTGGAACAATGTTCCTTTAAGACAGTGTAAAATAGTTTGTATGACTGTAAATGATAAGTAAAAGCAAAGCAGTTTCATGTATGTACTGCTTCATATCACACATGGGATGTCTAAGTGGTTTACAACTGTGAGCTGATAACACCAGGTGTCAATCTTTAATCATCACCACTGTATATAAGTGCTCTAAAACCCAGGGCAGGTGTGGGTTCAAGAGAGAAGAATTGTGGTTGGTGGGTTGTTTGTAGAGAGTGGATTGTTGTATATCAGACAGTGAATTTTGGAGCATTAAAGAAGAGTTGTATATCATTTGTACATATTGCAACAAGTGATAAAAGCCTCCAAAGACTTTGGAAGAATCCAACTGTGTCTGTGCATCATTCAGTGTTGGTCAGTGCAAATTGTCAAATACTACAAACTTGAGTTTGTGCTTCCACAGTCTGCTGCAAATATCTACTATTGAGGTCATGCATCTCAGACAGCACTGATAGTTGACTTCTCTAGTGGGCTTAGTTTTGGTTTTGTTGCTGCATGCCTGCAGGACATAGAAGAGAGCCAACAGAGCCAGCATGGTGCAATGCTTTGCACATTTGGCTATGACTCTGGAGACCAGGGTTCAAATCCCCATTCAGCCATGAAAACCCACTGGGTCATCTTGGTGAAGTCATACTCTCTCAGCCTCATGGGAAGACAATGACAATCCTCCTTTGAACAAATCTTGCCAAGAAACCCCCATGACAGGGTCACCTTAGGGTCAGCATAAGTTGGAAATGACTTGAAGACACACAGTAGATACACTATTTAGAGCAGTGCAATGGTTTTACTTGTTTTTTTGGGAAAGCTCCTCACAGCACTAATTCTCTACAGCAGTCATTTTTAAACTGTGGGGTGCACCCTGGGAGGGAGGGAGGGAGGGAGGGAGGGAGGGGCTGAGAGGTACTCAAGACTTGAAAGCCCTGATCCCTCCTCCTCCTCCTCCAACTTTTTTCTGTCTTGGAGAGGAAGAGAAAGGTGAGGAGAATGCCAGGAGCAGCTGCCTTTGCTTGAAGGAGCAAGAGAACACAAGAGAATGAAAGTTTCTGTGTGTGAGAGAGAATAGATGAGTATGTGTGTGAGTGAAAGAAAGAATGAGTGAAAGAGTATAATTAAAGTGTACATATTTATGGGTGTTGGTGTATATGAGTGTGTCTATGTGATAGAAAATATGCATAAAATATTACACATGTTAAGTACTCGATTTATTTAAATAAAACTTCTAATTCAAATGCTGTTATTTCCTTATAAAATGTTAAAATATGAATATGAATTAATGTGCTAATAAAAATATTCACACTAAACAAACAAAATATTTTATTCATATACTATGGACTTTATCACACGGGAGGCAATTCCGTGAATAAAGCACATTCAACCTCGTCAATATTCTGCCAGAGCAGGATGGTTTTCAGACAATGTCCCCTGATGTCACCATTATTGGGACATTATCCCATGAATAAAGCAGCAAAATTGTGCCGCTTTTTATTTTCAGGATTTTCCTGTAAATAAATAGCAGTTCTATTTTGCAATTTTATTCATGGGATAATGTCCCGATAATGGTGACATCGGGGAATGTTGTGTCCTGGTCCACCAAACACGCCAGCTGACTGGGAAGGAGCTACCAACTGATAATGCAGGCAGAGGCAGTGAGTTACAAACAGCTTGAAATTGTCCTTGCCTGTGAGACTCCATCAAAACAAAGGCATTGGTCAAGCAGTCTGAGTCAAAGGAGGCAAAAGGAATCAAGGTCAAATGGTCCAAAGGTGGAAGAAGCCAGGAGGTCTGAAGTAGGGATGCAGGAGCCAAGAAACAGATATCAGGGACAGGAATGCTGGCCAGAAAACAGACAAGCTACTTCCAGCAAATCCTTAGGCAAACTTAGCTCTTAAGTAGCCTGACACCAGCTGGTTCTAATCAGAGCTTGCTGCTTAGCCTGTAGCCTAGCTGAGTGCCTTAGCTCTATCTTATGTTCCTCCTCCTTGATTGAGGACTTAAGACCCCAGATGTGTCCTCTGTCTCATCAGCAGGTAAGTCTTGCCCTTGTCCTGCTGGCTGAAGCTGCAATTCCACATGATGAGCTAACTGGAGCTCTTCAGCAGGGCTGGCAGGCTGGAAGATTTGCCTGGGTTCCTTCCTCAGCTTCATCAGATTCTTCCTCCAGGTCCCAGTCCTGCAGTTCCTGGCCCATGAGACCTCATCTGAAAATCAACTGGCTCTAGCAGGATATTGACAGGATTAAATGTGCTTTTTTTCACAGGAGGAGGACACTTGTCTTCCATGTGATAAAGTCCTATGTGAAGTGGGGGCATGAAGTCTGCATGTAGATGTAAAGGGGGACACAAGTAAAAAGTCTGAGAACCACTGTTCTACAGGACCTTACAGGCTGAAGGTTTTAAGAATGGATAATTAAACAGGGCGACTAAAGACAGAAAAAGTTAGCAGTAGAAGCAAACAAAACATCAATGCAAGATGTTTCTCAAAATAAAAATAAGGGGGGGGAGTACAGCATGGAAATAAAACTCTATTCTTGTCCAATCTAAGAGGGCTAAAGTGGTGTAACTAAGCTTAAGAGACTACATTCTAAAACACACACACGGATTTTCTCATTCTCATGACATGAAGAAGCTAAATGGAGATCAGTGCATCACAAGCATTTCCAAAAAGACAGGAAAGGTCTAAGAGAAAGATTCTCTCCTTTTGTCTCTGTACTTAATATCTTCCTTACTTTGGGGCTGTCTCCTAAAAGTGAAGGGAGCACCTGTGGGTGGGGCAAAACGTAACCTCAATGTTGTTCTGTGGAAGATTCAAAAACCAAAAATATATGCTTGCAAAGGTGAACATGCCCTTCAGGCACTAATAATGACTCTTAAGTGGTCTGGGCAGTAGAGAAACAATGGGTTGCATACACAAGACAAAGGCCAATTAAGTATAGATATTCACTCTTTTTCAAATCTAGATAGTTTGCTGAACCTCTCTGAAAGCTACACAATATCTTGCAATGGTGGTATGCCAGTCTGAAATAGTTTATCCAGACTTCATAGAATCATAAAATCATAGATTTGGAAGAGACAACAAGGGCCATCCAGTCCAACCCCCTGCCATGCAGGAACTCTAAATCAAACCATCCCCAACAGATGGCCATCCAGATTCTGTTTAAAGACCTCCAAAGAAGGAGGGAGTGTGTTCCACTGTCGAACAGCTCTCATTGTCGGGAATTTTCTCCTAATGTTGAGGTGGAATCTCTTTTCCTATAGCTTGCATCCGTTGTTCTGAGTCTTATTCTCTGGAGCAGCAGAAGACAAGCTAGCACCCTCCTCAATATGACATCCCTTCCAATATTTAAACAGGGCTATCATATCCCCTCTTAGCCATATCTTCTCCAGGCTAAACATGCCCAGTTCCCTAAGTCGTTCCTTGTAGGGCATGATTTACAGACCCTTCACCATTTTAGTCGCCCTCCTCTAGACACTCCAGTTTTTCAACATCCTTTTTGAATTGTGGTGCCCAGAACTGGACACAGTATTCCAGGTGGGGCCTGACCAAAGTGGAATACAGTGGCACTATTACTTCCCTTAATCTAGATGCTATCATTTTATTAATACAACCTAAAATTGCATTGGCCTTTTTAGCTGCTGCACCACACTGTTGATTCATGTTCAACTTGTGGTTTACTAGGACTCCTAGATCTCTTTCACACGTAGTCTCCTTAATTCAGTGGAAGTAGATAAGAAAGTTAAGCACTGATTGCTCTCAACAGGGGTGGGGGACAGGCTTGGAAGGAGCTTGCAGTTTGAATTTTTGGAATAAGGCTTGACTTTTTTCCAAGATGGGCAAGGAACCAGGCCAGCAGCCCCACCTGTCCAGCATGAATTCTTGAAAGCTGGAAGCAGACAGCTTTCCTGCCTTATGTATCATAGTTTAATATTCTTATTTATTGAGCTTAACTAATAGCAATACCTTCATTAGTGAATAAAACATCATTATAATTTTGAGTCATTTTAAGATCAAGATCATTTGTTTCCATAATAATTTTGACATCAAAGTAAAAATATGTCCTAAATGGTTTTTTGAGATTGGTTTCAGTAGATGCAGCCTG
>CM034708.1:7585333-7595351 GCA_020142125.1 Phrynosoma platyrhinos
GTCAGAGACTACTCTGTGGTCATGTGGCCAGCATGATTGCACAGAGCAGTCTCCACCATCCTCCTCCTTAGGTCCTGTAAATCCATACATGTGAGCTCCCTAATAGAGTCTATCCATCTGGCATACAGTCTTCCTCTCTTTCTACATCTCTCTACCTTTTCTAGCATTATTGTTTTTTCTAATGAGTCTCTCATGATGTGGCCAAAGTATGACAGCTTCAGTTTGATCATCTTGGCCTCCAGGGAGAGTTCAAGCTTGATCTGTTCAAGGACCCATTTGTTTAGCTTTCTGGCTGTCCACAGTATTCTCAACAATCTTTTCCAGCATGGTTAAGGTGTCCCTTTTCATTGACAGGGGAAACCCATCAATACCTCCCTGTTGGACAGCAGTCCCAGTACTCCTCATTGCAAAACATAGCTGTTGTGACAGTTTCAACATTGGTAGTCATATGCTGTCTCAGTCTCTTACTCTTTCCCTCCCCATCTCCCCACTATTCCCAAGCAGCCTGGTTTATTTTCTTTTTTCCCTATTTCTGTTTTTTTTCTTTTCTTTTAAAATTTAAATCTCATTTGTAGAATGCCAGGACTGCATTAAAAAGTGAAAATAAAAAAATTAAAATGTAAAAAACAAAAGGCATGCTGGGTAGGGCATAGGGCAGGGAGGAAGGGTAAAGGAGGAGTCTGTAAAAGAGCTCAGTGGCAGAATTAATCCCAGTTGTGCAACTGTTAAGATGTGCAATAGTGGCTGCTCACAGACAGGTATAATTCCATTTTCTTTAACAAGTGTGATTGCTGCAAAAATTGGGGCTGATGTGATAACGTCTTGTGTCCATATCTTTTCTTCTGCCATTTCAATTAACAATAATAAGGGAATAGTCTGCTGCTGCAGTTCTAAGGGTGATGTTAATCAGAGTTTCTTTTTAATTCCTATCTTTCAATAATAAATAACTGTAATTGATGTCAATTTCTTTTTTTTTAATCCTAAAAATTTTGAGCAAATTTCTCTCACTTAATTTAATTCCATCATATAGTCCAATGCATATGTAATAATAAGTGCTACAAACACTTTAGTCAATGAAGCAGTAAAACACAGTGGTATACAAAAAAGAAAGAAAGAAAGAACCCCATCATTTGCTTCAGAATTACCTAAAGACTTATATCATACTACAAGGTAGCTCATTTACCTATTAGGAACAATGAGTTCAATCATCCTGGGCAGAAATCGATAGCCAAATCCCGTCTCTCCCAATCCTTCTTCACCATTTTCCTGCTTTCTTTACAGAAAATCAGTTTCAATTCAGCACCCTCCCCAATAAATCAATAATGTTAGTAGGTCCTCAATGCCTATCTCCATTTATTTGTGTATTCTCATTGAAGTTCTCCCATATGAGCACCATTAAAAATGAACAGGGGCATTTACTGTGTTCGTGAGATGCTTTTATTCATTAATGATATTTGTGCACTCTTGATGAATTAGGTTCTGTATGGGAGGTGTGTGTGCATGTGTATATGTGCTTGTGGGTGCCTTTAAGTCACCTGTTGACTAATAGTAACTCCATGCATTTTTACAGGATTTTTTTTAGAGAAGGCTACTCAAAAGTGGTTTTGCCAGTTCCTTCCTCTGAAATATAGCATTTGGCACCTGGTATTCATTGGCAGTCTCCCATCCAAGTACTAATCAGCACTGATCCTGTTGGGCTTCCAAGATCAAACAGGATCTTCTTCCTTTAGGGTATTTAGGGAATCCTTATAAAGGTCTATTGACCCATGGAAAAAAGCCAGATGGGGTCAAGATAAACTGAAGAGGGGTTGGAGTCTGAGCCACACATAGGTATAGCTACATTTTCCCCACACACTTTCTTTCCCTCTCTGTTTCTCCTATCTCTCTGCACCACTTCTTCTATCTCTCTCTGTCTGAGTTGCAGTGTCACAGATTGCTTATTCTGAGGTAGGGATTGTGGATAGAAGAAATGGCACCTTTCTCTGACTAGCAGCCCTTGGGTGTATCCACACTGCAAAGCATCTGATACCATATTACTAGTGGAAAACATCACAGACTTGGATCAATTACTATGGAATATCAAAGAAGAAAGTGCAAAGGCAGGCTTACTGATGAACATGAAGAAAACAAAAATAAAGACCATGGAAGAAGTACATAAATTCAACCCAGACAATGAGGAAATGGAACAAGCATCGATCAGAATGGAGACTACAGTCAAGAAATCAAAAGACTAGAAATGGGAAGGACAGCTATGAAAGGACTAGACAAGATCCTAAAGTGTAAAGATATACAACCCGCCCCCCCCATCAGAATAATCTAAGCCACTGAATTGCTCCTCACCTTGTACTGATGTGAGACAGTGAAAAAAAGTGAATAAGAATAAAATCAATGCTTTTGAGATGTGATGCTGGAGAAGAGTGTTGAGGATACCATAGCCAAAAAGGAAAAAAAAAATGAGTCATAGAATAGATCAAGCCAGAAATTTCCTTAGAAGCCAAGATGATAAAATTGAGGTTGTCGCACTTTGGCCACATTGTGAGAAGACACGACTCAAAAGAAAAGACAATAATGCTAGGAAAGTTTGAAGGTAGTAGAAAGTAGAAGTAGAAAGAGAGGAAGGCCACATGTCAGATGGCTAGACTCAGTCAGGGAGATCATGAGCATGAAACTACCTAAGCCAGTGGTAGGCAACCTGTCCCCTTTAAGGGCCGAGGGACTTCAGCTCCCAGAAGCCTAAGCCATGTTGGCCAATAGTCCCATGTTGGCCAATAGCTCCTGGGATTCTGGGAGCTGAAGTCCTCGGCCCTTAAAGGAGAAAGGTTGCCTACCTCTGACCTAAGCAGAGCTGTGGAGGACTTGGAGATGTCTCATCCACAGGGTCACTATGGATTGGGGTCAACTTGAGGGCAGTTAACTATAATAATAGCAGCAACAGCTCTCTTCCACAGCATTATGGGATTTATAGGCCACAATCCTACATTGTTTGGGCAACCTCTACACTGAATACCATCATAGGGCAACATATGTGGATCAGTGATCAAAGTGAATGGATGACACTCCACTATGTAACAGCAATGTGTAATGTGTGAATACTATGCATAGAGGCAATGTGTATTCACATGCCACTCTGTGTACTTTAAAACCTTACATGTGCAACTTTGCTTGCACCACCATCAGCTGGATATTGAACATCACCCATCATTCTGCATATGTAGGACAACTTCTGCTTCTTGTAATTTGCTATCAAGTTGGCTTTGACCTATGGTGATCCTTGAATGAAAAACCTATTTGGGGTAGCTGTGTCTGATTTGGGGTAGCTGTGTCTGTGTCCATCTTCATGGCTATAGGGCAATGCACATCTATGCACAATGTGCACTTGCACCCATGTGCAATGCATAGTGCACATCCATGTGCAAAGGCACCACATGCACAACACGTCTTCTGGAAACTTGAACTTAATCTGGCTGTTTCATGTCTGACAAAAAATGTCCAACCATTTCCATAGAGGAATTTACACATGTGTAAGACATCCACAGGATTATGGTCAGTATCTTTAAGAAAAATCATTGTACCTCTCTGACATCATTGCCCTGGTGTCTAAAATCCACATAAATGATGCTTCTTCTGAGCAACTCTAGAAATAGCCTTTAAAAAAGAATACAGATAATAAACTAAAAATTGCTTGTTACAGCTCTGCCTGCGTCCATTCTTCTTGGAACACCTTTAACAGATAAGCCACATTTTTAATCACTGTCAAGCAAAGGTGACCATAAACAATCCAAGGGATACATCTTCCCTGACATGACCCTTATTCACTTCAAATAAAAATTCACTGCCCTTGATTAACATTGTGCTGCTGAATTTGATGTCCCCATGGTGACATTGATCAAGGCTTAGCACAAGATGGAAAGTTCAGTGCCATGAATATTTTTAATATGCAAACACACATTTGCTCAAGCTTCTGAAAAACACTCCTAACTGGACTTAGCTTTCTGATCCTCTGCCCAAACCATGCAAAACCATACCCAAAATGTCACAGTTTTGCTTCCCATGCCACATGACTGTCTATTCCATACCCACCAATCCCAGAAATTTATAGCATTGAGGCATGTCAGTTAAAGTGGTGTCAAACTGCATTATTTCCACAGTGAAGATGCAATCATTGTCTTACTATATAACTGTGTACATGCCCATTTACAGCATTATACATATGTAACTAACTAGCCGATATAGAATATCAACATGTGTTTTTGCACAGAAAACAGATTTTGTGCAAAACACAATGTATTTTTTTCAGCATAATAATTCCTCCATAGCACTTTAGGATGTTTGAGTACCAGGAGAAAATGGTACAGAATTCTCCCTGGTTTTACTCTTCCTGACAGGGTTTCTCACTTATCTGGAAGCCCATTTTTGCTCTGGGAAAGCATGATTATTAATATTCATTCCATCTCAAGAGCAGAACTGGGAAATATTATTGTAAAATCCCTGAGCTAACATGGTCACCTGCCATGATATCTGGGAAATTTACATACTTATTGTCCAAAACAAGAAACTTTGTAAAAAAAAAGTCTTAATCTACTCTATCTGCAATTGTTTTTGCACTGGTAGCTTAGCAGAATTCCAAAGATGCAGAGACAAACTCTCAGCTGCAAGGAACAGAGAGTATCTGAATTATGTCAATCTCAATGACACCTTCTATCTCTTTAGCAACTCATCACCATGCAAAATCCTAAATGCTGTTCTTCAAAGTTTAATATACGTTGGAAGAACTGAGAAGGTTGCTAATCAATTGTACTTTTATTTGATTCATGCACTCCAAACTGACCTTGATGCTTACTCAAAGATTTGTGGTCCAGGAGATAATGACCCAGGGAGCTGCTAGACTAACCAGTAATGTAGTATATGAATCTCTGTTGGGCTTCCTCCCAGTAACAGTATATCACTCCAGTGCCTGAAGTACTACTTATTCTTGCACCTTTACCTCCATTGGCATTATAAACACTTTATCTTCCTCTGTATCATTAAGGGAGAGAAATCTTGCAGATTGGCAGGAAACAATTTAGATTTTCTGACATGCATCAAAAAATGATGGAAAACAAATAGAAGACCAGCCACTTGCGATTTCAAGGAGCATAGCAAATTAAATGAGAACAGGGATATCTAGACTGATATTTTGCTAGCGTCTGACAAGAAGAAGGGATGAATAGATTTTCCTCATTCCATTCTGTTGTTGTTTCATGGGATTCCTCTTCCTTGCCTTTAGCTCTAGCTTAATTTGAGGTATTCTGACAGCAGATTTCAGAGTTGCTGCCTTCATCATTTGCTGTGTTCAGTCCGCCTCTTTTTCATGCCCATTAATGGCCTAAATAAGGGCATGCACATGTAGCCTTAACTGAGATGGGGATGGAAATTTTGATGTGATTGTATCAGGATTTGTGACTGCACTATGATTTCATTAAGGTCAAGCCAAAACTATCTCTTCTGACTCTGCCAGCTTATTCACATGCTACAGAATTGGGCAAGACCCTGTAAAGATTTTAAGAGTAAGGATTCAAAGCACCTTGGGCAGCTCCTTTGAAGTTCAGACTAGAACTCAAAGTGGGATCATCATTCCATGGACCTGAGCCACCACTAGCATTCAGAGAAGACCAACACTGTTCCAAATACAAAGCCAATATTTTTTCATTTCGTGTAATTTCCATGCTCTGTTTAATTATAAGGTTGTTGTTGTTTTGCAGGGCTTTTTTGCAGTTTTTTTTAAAATTAAATTTTGTTTTGTGCTGCTTTGGGAGGGAGTCAGCTTTCCCAGGAACCTGCTTGAAGGATCTGTTCATAAATTCTGAAATAAATAGAAGAAATCCATTAAGCTGACAAATATGCTTTGCATTTTACCTCTCAATGCCATTTTAAATAAAATTCTGCCATGGTTTGGGTAACTCCCCTGGGTCCAGTGTAAAAGACAAGGATCCCCCGCCCCCATAGTTAAAAAGAAGTTGAGAGGTTGCTGTTTTTCCCTATGCTGGAAATATCACAGACTGAACTTGGGACCTCAGTCATCCCTGGGAACAAAATCTCTAAGGAGGATCCTCATACCCTATGCCCTTATCTCCATTGCCTGTAGGCACAAAGATATATATATAATCTCAGAGGCTTATTAGGTTGTGATCTGCTGTTATCTAAATTGCTTTGTATTTTTATGATTTTTTTTTATGTCCACAGTGTTCTGTAATTCTTGTTTTTGGTTCTTTTTTAAAATTTTTATTTAATGCTATATGTCACCTTGGGCTACGTAATGGATTTTTTAAAAAGAAAATACAACATTAGGCTGGAATCCTGTTGGCTAATTCCAGCTGTAGCAGATCCAGTAAATCAGATATTTGAATGGTAAGTCAACACATAGATAGACCCAATTGCTTTAATAGATCTACTCTAGTTGTGATGATTGAGAGGAGCGCATGAGAACCAGTATGACATGGTGGTTTGAGTGTTGGACTATGACTCTGGATACCAGGGCTCGATTCCCCCTTTCGGCAATGGAAACACATTGAGTGACATTGGCCAAGTCACACCCTCTCAGCCTGAGGGGAAGGCAAAGGCAAACCTCTTCTGAATAAATCTTGCCAACAAAACCCCATGATAGATTCACCTTAGGATCTCCATAACTAGGAACTGACTTGAAGGCACACATAAACAGTTGCAACTATTGCTACTACAACAACAATAAACATGCACTGTTTATTATTCCCTGGCTGACTCTCTTCTGGAATGAAGAGGGCAGGAAAGAAGGCAGCTTACATGCTACATTACGGCATAGCACCAAGAGCTGATATTTTATTATTTTATTTTAATTTAATTTCACCGTTCTCCCAACATGTGGCTCCAGACAACTCATAATGTGAATTTAAAGAAAATACAATTACAATAGTGGAAAATTAAAAAGTTAAACAGTCTATTAACATATCGTTTTTGTTAATTGCTACCAAGCTGGCTTCAGCTTATGGTGACACTATGAATGAGAGATTTCCAAGTCATCAACCCCCTTTCCACAACTTGCAAATGCAGGGCTATGGTTTCCTTGATTGAATCTATGTACCAATAATGTCATCATCCTCTCTTCCCACGGCCTTCCACTTTAATCTTTTCCAGTGAGTCATCTCACCTCATGATCTGTCCAAAGTATGATAGCCTCAGTTTAGTCACCTTGGCTTCTCTTGAGAGTTCAGGCTCGATCTCCCTCCCTGCCAAGACTGCATCTGCAATGCAGAAATAATCCAGTGGAGCCATTGATTCTGTACTGCAAAATTCTTGTTATATCCTCATTTTCTGTATAAAACAAACAAACAAACAAACAAACAAAAACAGTAGAAGTTTTTATGCTTCCCTCCTTGGACTAGATGAGGACCCTATTATACCACAAACTGCTTTGGAAATGTTCCTGAATCTGAAAAACATTTTTCTCAGCATGAAGTGGTGGGGGGGGGGGGGGGGGGGGGGGGTGAAGATTGAGAAAGAGATCCAAAGCCCTAGTAGGTTCACAAAGACATAGTAGCATTGACTTCCATTCCCAAGTGTTTCCCTGTGCTATTGTTGTCTTGGTTGCTCAGGAAAAAGAAAAAATGAATAAAAATACATGTTGCTGTCTGCAGGATTCTTTGATTATCCTCCTACTATCCTGCCAGGTTCACAAGTGCCTTTCATCCTCTTCACTCTCAAGTGGCACTGCCATTCATTTCAGATCTTTGATTTCTGCAAAGTTCCCATCTCCTGTGATTTACTTGGCTGACTTTGCTGTGCTTAGTGCATGCTGAAAAGAACAAAAATATATTTTTAAAATTGCCGTTACAAAGGAAAACTAAACATAAACCAAACATCATAAATAAAAAAGAGAGAAGCTTTCCCATGGACCATCTGAAAACAAAGAAATTAGAAATTCAACAGAGATGAATGCAAGATTCTACATTAAGGCCAGGAAAAACAAAACAAAACAAATACACAGGTATACTATAGAGGATGTTGGGCCCAGCAGAACTACTTGTGAAAAGGAATTTGGGATTGTCGTTGATTATAAATTATAAATTGAACATGAGCCAAGAGTATGATGCCAAGAAAGCAAGTTAGCCTGCATTAAAATAAGCATAGTTTCCAAGTCAAGGGAAGTAAAATAGTCCCACTATATACTGGAGACCTCATCTGAAGTATTGTATTCAGTTATGAGCACCTCATTTTAGGAAGCATATCGACAAGTTGGTGTGAGTTCAGAGAAGTGCAACAAAGATGATAAGATGTACAGAGAACAAAACATATGAGAAGAAGTACAATAATGTCCTGCCCAATGGAAATGGACTGCATACCCTCCAACTGACTTGATTTGGCAGGGATAATCCTGATTAATTTTCTCTTTTTCAGATGCTTTAAAAATATCCCATCTTCTCTCTTCTCCTCCCATGTTCCCCCTTTGTCCTCAGCTTACTCCAGTTGCTGCAAAATGAGCTCAAAATACAAAAGTAGTGTATATTCAATTGATTTAGGATGGGAAGAGAAGATGGGACTGTGCCTTTCCAACAGGCTCAGGCAAAAGCAAAACACTGCAGCTTCTCTTACCTTGTCTGTTCTTCCTGATTAATAATGTTTGGCATCTTGTAACATCATGGAACAGTGGTTTGAGCATTGGATTACAACTCTAGAGACCAGGGTTCAATTCCCAACTCTCCCATGAAACTCACTGGACAAGTCACATGCTTTCAGCCTCAATGCAATGACAAACCTCCTCTGAACAATCATGGCAAGAAAACCTTGATAGGATCACCTTAGGATGGCCATAAGTTGGAAGCGAGTTGATGGCATACAACAACATGTAGCTTGGCCATATGGATCCTGTTTTTCATCAGTGAAATACTGGAGGGTATAGGATTGTTGCCAACCATAGACTTTTCCCATTCAAAGAAGAGCCTTCCTTCCTTCCTTCCTTCCTTCCTTCCTTCCTTCCTTCCTTCCTTCCTTCCTTCCTTCCTTCCTTCCTTCCTTCCTTCCTTCCTTCCTTAGTGTATTTATATCCTGCCTTTCTCCTGGAATGGGATCCAAGGTGGCTTGCATTAATTTAAAATAAGATTAAGCTAAAAAAAAATGTTTTACAAAAGTTAAAAAATCAAATAACAGTATTATTTTTCTTTTAAAAATCAGATAAAAACAGTTAAAAACACATTTGAAACATACTTTCTGATAAAAGATATAAATAGAGCACACGCCCTCCCTAGAGAAGTTAAACTCCTCCTTTGTTTTCCTTTTGGCAACAGGACAAGACTTTTGTTTTCCACTAAGTGTCTGGAAACCGATTTTAACAAAAATGGCTTTTATGGTGCTGCACTGTTT
The DNA here is from genome assembly GCA_020142125.1 of Phrynosoma platyrhinos. Classification (NCBI taxonomy): domain Eukaryota; kingdom Metazoa; phylum Chordata; class Lepidosauria; order Squamata; family Phrynosomatidae; genus Phrynosoma; species Phrynosoma platyrhinos. Next base: position 7,594,706 of record CM034708.1, read on the forward strand.
TCAGTCTTTCTTAAAGTAAATTTTAATTCTGTTGTTATTTGGAGCAGTTTTTATATTGATTTTTCTATGTTTTTACTGGTTGTATTCTGTCTTTGTATTAAGTTGCCTTCTGTCCCAGCCTAGCACAGTATGAATAAAGTGATGAATGCTTAATAATAATAATAATAATAATAATATAGTTTATTTATATATCCCGCCTCTCCTAGTGGATCGAGGCAGGAGTACAAGGTAAAAGAAAATACAACTAATTAAAACATAACAATAAAACCACAACAAAATAAAGTGATAAAACAAAAATAGCAACATAATTAATACAATTACATTTTAAAATTACAATAAAATTACAAAGTTATTAAAATTACATTAAAATTACCGATGCCAAACTGGGTGATGGTGATCTTTCTTTTTCTTAATGGATAGAGGAGTCACATAATCCTTGTATTTAAGTCCAGTCAACAGCCTGGCTGAAGTATTTTGGATCCCCTCAAGTTTCTGAACAGTTTCCAAGGGCAGCCCCACATAGAGCACATTACAGTAGTCCAAATGTGATGTAAGGAAGGTATGGGGCACCAAGGCTAGAGCTGTTTTCTCAATCTCAGTGTTAATCATGATGCACTCAGAAAATGTTACATTAAAACTGCAACCT
>CM034708.1:7603041-7633272 GCA_020142125.1 Phrynosoma platyrhinos
GCAGGAATGGCCCCAGGTGCAGCTGCTCAAGTCCCACTGGGAGGGGGAGAGATGTTACCACTCAAGGCTCTGTGTCCTCCAAGTGTCCTCCGGCGCCTCCCTGTAGCACTGGGGACAGGATGGCACCATGAGGGACACCACAGTTAAGCTCCTTTTTTGCTGAGCAACTGTCCCTGAGCATCACCCTCTGGAATCTGCCCAAGAGGAAGGAATGGAACCAATCCAATGCAATGCCTCCAATTCCTAATTCTCTCAAGTGTTCCAAGAGGATGTCATGATCTATTGTGTCAAAGGCCACTGAGCAGTCCAGTAGCACCAACAGGGTCACACTACTCCTGTCGATGCCCAGACGAAAGTCATCAGCTAAGGCAGGTGTGAAGATACACCCAACTAAAGGTGGTGGCAAATTTGGGTGTGCAATGCCAGTACCCTGGTGAGATCAATCTCTAACCCAAAAAAGGCTGCAAAGCTGAGTGTAAAGTCCAAAAAGAGGGAAATTTATTAAAGAAAAACAAAAAAAGGTGTTTCTCCTCCCAAGCTCTAATAGGCTTAAAATAAAAGGTACTTTACACTTCAGGTTTAATGATATTCAGTGTTGTCATCTCTCTGGGTTTGTTCCTGGATTGATCTCCTTTTCAATGAAGCTGGTGCAGGGTCTTTCAGCTTCTGGTGCTATTGTCTTCTTTGATGTTGATGTTTACTAGAATTAAATGCTACAGGTAACTTAATTGGCTAATGTGGTAAATAAGTAGGCTATATGGTAAATAATTTGGCTGCAGGTGTAAGAAATGCCATTTCCCTCTGCCTGGGCCTGTTGCCACCAAAACAAAAGAAGCCAAGCCTGCCTAAGAAAAACTAAAAAACCCAAGCTAAAGCAGAGCTTGCTGGGAAAGGGCAAACCAAAAACTAGAAAAATGCAGGGGATTCCTACAGCTCCTCCCACAAACTAATACAGTGGAACATTCCTATGCTCAAACAATCTAAGGACTGAACTAAATGAGGGAAAATGCAGGGGGAAATTTAAACAGTCCAGGTTGGACATCACAGCAGGGGTAGGCAACCTTTTTGAGCCGGGGGCCGGGTTGCTATCCCTCAGACAATTGGGGAGCCGAAGCACCATAAATAAATAAATAAATAGCCTGGGGCTTCCCTGGCCCTTGGAAAGGCCTCCCTGCACCCGCGGCGGGCGAATTCGCCCGGCACAGGCACGGGGGGTGGCTTCCCTGGGACTTGGAAAGCCCCCCCCCATGCCCGTGGTGGGCAAATTCATTATCAGTTCATCTTGAGGTTGCTATATTTCAGAAATGACTTCAGGGCACAACAACAACAACAGAAATTAAAATTCACCATCTCTTTACACTTTGTTGTTGATGTCAACTGCCCTCAAGTTGACATCGACTCAGTGAGACACCTTAAGACCCCCTGTCCTCAGCCACTCTGCTCAACTCTTGCAGGCCCAGTTTTATGGTGACTTTGATTGAGTCTATCCATCTAGTATGAGGTCTTCCTCTCTTTCTACTGCTCTCTGCCATTCCTAGAATTATTGGCTTTTATAAAGAGTCATATATTCATTTTGTCTGAAGCTGGATATTCATTTTGTCTGAAGCTGGACAATCTCAACTTGATAATCTTGGCTTCTCAGGAGAGTTCGAGCTTGACCTGTTCTAGGATCCACTTGTTTGTTTTGGCTGCCCATGGTATCTTCCACACTCTTCTTCAGCACCACATCTCAAATGAGTTGATTGTCCTTTTATCAGCCTTCTTCATTGCTCAGCTCTCACATCCATATGCTGATGGAGAATATAATGGCTTGGACTATCCTAACTTTTAGTATTCATTTTTATGTCTGCAGTTTAGAATCTTGTCTAATGCCTTCATAACTGCCCTTCCCAGTCCCAGTATTTTTCTGTTTTCTTGACTGAAATCTCCATTCTGATCAATGATTGGTCCAAAGTAGGGGAAGTCTTTTACTATTTCTATTTCTTCATCACCTGAATTGAATTTATGTAAATTTTATGTAGTCATTATTATATTTTCTTAATGTTTTTGCATTTTCTTCTTTGACTTTCATTAGTTTTTGTTTCAAGTCTTTGCTTTTTTTCTGCTAGAAGTATAGTGTCATCTGCATATCTTGTTGATATTCCTCCCTACGATTTTCACTCTACCTTCCTCTGAGTTTAAACCTGCTCTGCATATGTTTTCTGCATACAAGTTGAACAAGTAGGGTGATAGAATGTAATATTGTCTTGCCTCTTTGGTGATTGGGAACCACTCTGTTTCTCTATGTTCTATTCTAACACTAGCCTTTTGCCTTAAATATATGTTTCGCTTCAGGATAGTCAAGTGTAGTGGTACTCCCATTTCTTCGGGAGTATTCTATAGCTTTTGTGATCTCCTTACACTCCCTCCCCCCCCCAAAAAAATAAACTGATGGAACTTTGACTATTATTTTTTTTTTTAAAAAAACTGAATGGACGCAGGACAGAACTGACTTAAAGTGAAAAATGGAAAAATATTCATAGAAATAGGCTTAATGGATTCACACATCTCTTGTGCATCTTATTGTGCATGGTAAAGGAATGTGTTATGGTAGGGGAGGTATAAGTTTTGCTCCCACCTCATCTCTTTTAGCAGGAGTCCTTTCCTTTCTCCTCAGAAAATCAATCCAGCCCTTAGAAGTCAATGCAGCATACCATATTGATGAGCCCTGTACTATCAGTTTTAATATTCAGCAGAGACCTGCACAGTTGAAGACCTGAAAACATGGTTGTGCATAATTTGTCCTATTAATTTGGTGAGCTGTGCTGCTATGTTCCCATTTTTATTTTGTAAGTAGTATTTAGCAGTTTGACATCATTCTAAGCCCTTCTTGATTATTGCCCATTATTTGGACACCTTTATAAATTACTTGTCAAATTTGACAATGGTTTTACAACTTTTCAGTTATTAGGTACTCATTTAGTTATCATTCCTTGAGCAGACTGAGGTGGCAATTATGGATATACCTTGGGTATCTTTTTTGTAGGTTGGTGGTTACATTGGCTATTTAATAAGATGCAACCTCTGGCATTAGATTAAGCCAGATATCAATCCTACAACCTGTGGCTGGCTTCCAAGGCTCATCCTCAGAACTTGTGGCAATTATATAGAGTTTTTCTTAGTATGTACAGCATGCACTTTTCTAAACCACTCAGTCATCAGAGATATTCTCATATGCATAGCAGGAAGAATTCTAGCATACCAAGGAATCTTGTAGCACCTCTGGGACTGTGTGAAAGAAGTTGTGGCATCAGCTTTTGTAGACTTGGACTTCTACTTCCTTAGGTGCATGAGTGAACTGGTGCACAGGAAGGACCTTTATAATCAGATGGTATGAATAGAAGTGCAAAACGTGGGGGGTATGGTGATGGGGTGACAAGTTCAGTTGGTTGTTGAAGAACAAAGGTAGGAGGAAAGATGTTGCCTAAGGCTAGGGTAGGTGGGCAACCATATGGATGGTGGAGGGAGCTTTGGAGTGTTGCCTGTTTAGTAGTATTTAGTAGCATAGTGTTATCTGCATATCTTGAATTGTTAATGTTCCTTGCTCCAGTATTCACACTTCCTTCCTCTGGGGGCATGTCTACATAGGCCATTTGCATTGATTTTCCCCCAACCTTGCATCACCCTGCCCAGAAGATGCAGGGCCAAGGGACCAATTCAATTTCAGAGTAGACTGTCTTTATATGAGAAACCAGTCCTGCAGCAAATCCAGGCCATTCCTGTATTAAAGCAAATTAAAAAAAAAACCCTACGTTTTGTTCCAGAACCTAGAAAAGTTACACCAGGTGGTTCTTTAGACAGCATTCCACTGTGTCACCCACTGCTGTTGCTGGTGGTGGTGGAGGTACAAGTTGCAATATCTGAGATTACCTCAAGGCACCCAGTCCTGTGATTGATATTGAATGCCTTGTTTTCAAACTCAGAAGGAGCAATTCAGTGGCACTTCGGGATGCATGTGTAAACAACCTCCCAGCATCACTCCAGAGTGCTCAGGTAACAAGGGGAATTCATGGTAGCTTCAGGGCCAGAATACTCCAGGAGCATCCCAGAATATTCTAACCAGTGTAGACTTGTTTTTAATGTGTGCCTTCAAATCATTTCCAACTTACAGCGACCCTAAGACTGGGCCTTTCTTGACATAATTTGTTCAGAGGAAGTTTGCTATTGCCTTCCCCTGAGGTTGAGAACATGTGACTTGCCCAAGGTTGGATTTCATGGCCAAGCAGGGAATCAAACTCTAGTTTCCAGACTCACAGTCCAACAATTAAACCACTATACTACACAGGTGTAGACTTGCCCTGAATCTAATCCAGTTTTATGTATGATATGTTCAGTATACAGTGAAGGAATACTGTGGTCTAATCCAGTTGCTAGTCTCAGCTAGAGTAGAGAATTAGCTGCTGGCTACATATGTTGGGTCTACTCTAGTTGGCCATAGCAATTGAATTAGGTCGGTGTCTTTCTATTATTGCTTTCTCATTTTTCTTCTTATTCCATGGATCAGGGTAATCCAGCTAATTTCCCATGGGCATGTAATTGCTCAGTAATTTGCAGTTTACTCCATTAATTTCACCCACCATGACATTACATACTCATTTACCAGCTCATATGCTCAGATCAGCCTCACACATTAGACATGTATTTCCCCTATTTTTCCTCTTCTAAGAGAAGGAAAATGATGCTTACAAGTGCACAACCTCCCAGACCTTTTTGGAATTCAATTTAGATTAGTTACCCAAAATTACTGCCTTTGATCTTTTCAATCAGGATTGGATATAAATGTACATTGAAGAGGAAAGTAAGGAATCTAGTCTGAAGTCTGGAGTAAATTTACAGCAGAATTAAATGGTAGCAGCTTCATAGAATCATAGAATCATAGAATCATAGAGTTGAAAGAGACCACAAGGGCCATCCAGTCCAACCCTCAGAGCTTGAAATGATGGAGTAGACTATGCCCCTTTAGAATGAAAGTTGTGTCCCAATTTTAAGTATCCTCCATTTTGTTTCTAAACCATCATAAAAAGTGAGGGAATGCTCTGTTCTACTAGTTCTGCTACTTTAGTTTGCTACTTTAGGGATCATTTTACATAAGACTGTATTTTTAAAAAGCAGTTCCTCACCTGCAACCTAAACTAGTACATAATGTTCTACAAGTTCAAGGCTCTACCACATCATTCTTCTGCATGTGTTGCTCAGTTAGTTGTAAAGTACTGAATTGACTATTCGGGTTGAGACAATAAACTGGAACCATAGTATTATAACAGAGGGATAAAAATTCTCTGTATCTAATTTCTCTACACAGTGTATAATTTCATTCCTTTACTTATAAAACTAAAGTCTGGCTTTAATGACTGAAGCTGAATAGTGGCTGGAATGAAGCCTTCATACAACACATGGTTAACTATAGAATTAACTTATATAAGTGAATATAGTTCTATATAGTTCAAGGTTGCAGTTTCCTGAACCCCCTACCAATGGGGCTACCCCTTTACTAATTCTACTTTAGTTTGATTACATCAGGGGTAGGCAACCTAAGGTCCAGGGGCCAGATGCGAGGCCTTTGGACCGGCCCCAGGCCAGTCCTGCCTCCGCCGCCACCGCCGCCCCTGCTGCCGCCTGCCATGATGATATTTATTATTGTTGTTATTACTTGTTCTTGGGGTTTTCTTGGCAAAATCTCCACAGGGGTTTTGCCATGGCTTTTCTGGGGCTGAGAGAGTGTGCATGCATTTTTTTTGTTATTTTTAATTTTTAAATAATTAATTAATTAATTAATTACTTTTTGGTGCTTTGGCCCCCCAATTGTCTGAGGGACAGCAACCTGGCCCCCGGCTCAAAAAGGTTGCCTACCCCTGCTCTATGACATTTCTACAAATGTCTCTCACCCCACCACCACAAACCTTCCACTCAGAGCTAATTAATTCAGTTTCTCCTAAAGATGAGAGAAGTTGTTGAGATTATACTGGATCAGTTTCAAACGGTATCGATGACATGGACAAGTTCCTTGGTAGAGTGAGGAAGACAACTTGCCCTCTTGACCCTTGCCTTGTGGCTGGCTGTCCAGGGGGGAGATGTCTTGAGGATGTTCCTGAGGGACATTATCAATGCATCCCTTAGGGAAGGTTGTGTTCCATCTTGTTTGAAGGAAGCAGTAGTCAGGCCGCTTCTGAAAAAAACCTTCCCTTGACCGCTGAACATGAACAGCTATAGGCCAGTCTCTTTGCTACCTTTTTTGAGCAAGATGATTGAGAGGGATGTTGCTCTTCAGCTCCAAGATGTATTGGAGGAAACCAATTATCTGGATCAATTTCAATCTGGCTTCAGGACAGGCTATGGAGTAGAGACTGCCATGGTTGCCTTAGCTCATGCGCACAGCAGTGGGTGCCATTTTGGAAGGCCCCACGGCGGTTCCACAGCCACCGTTGGGCCTTGGGCACTGCAGCTACGCTGGGCGAATTGAATCAAATGACACACTGAATCAAATAACAAAAGAATTACGCACCTTCCAAGCATATGCAACTGCATGGCTAACATCCTATTGGCTAGTCCCAACTAGAATAGCCCTGCTAAATCATTTGTTAAATGAGAACTTAACATACAGGTAAAACTAATGGCTTCGGTACCTTTACTCTGGATGGAACTAACAATAGGATTTAAGTCCATGAGAAATGGGCCTCCACTTATGCAATGATGAACTGAACACATTCTTGGTACAATGACAAGAAAAATGCAACCACATGTATCAGGGAACTTGCATAGGTGTATGACATCAATAAGATTCTGAACATTGTTGGCATGCATCCACTTATTAACTAGTATGGATTGTAGTGTATTCATATGTATTGTTGAAGGTTTTTTTAAAAACATGCACATGAATAAATGGACTTGGTTTATGGCAAAACATGCTAACAAATGTACATGTTTTCAAAGAAGGCACTTGAGAAACTTAGGCACCCACAGGAAATAAGAGAGCATTTGGAACTTGGCTAGAATTTGTGAGAGAAATATTATATCCCACTCAGATTGGCTGTTACTGTGCTTTAACTGCCAAGATAGTGGTCAATAGGACAGCTTAGCTTGCAAGTTTATGGAGAATCCAAATGGTACAATACCAATTGGGCAATGACCACTATTTCATGAAATGCTGTCTGTTGGTAATGTTGAGCTGGGAATAGGTGTACTTGAAATGTTTTGCTCTCAGCTCCAATTGGACATTTGATGGTGGAAGAAGGCCTATAAAGCATAGAAGGCAGCATTGAAAGCAACTGGAATTTGAGTGGTGAAAATTGGAAATAACCAGAAGTCATAAGAGTTCAAAGGAGGAAAAAGAAAACAGGACCAAAGGAAATAGTGGACAGTCTGAAGCAAGACCAGAGCTGGATAAGCCAAGGCAGAACAAAGTCAGTGCTGAAGTGATGGAGAAGAGAACTCCATGGGCATTAGTTCTTAAGAGACCTGATGGCCTAAAAAATGGAGGAAGAGTAGGCTCTAGAATGTTGACTTCAGTATCAGCAGTGAAGATAATTCAGAGTTACTCTGGAATAAAAATATGCAAAAGGATCTTGTAGCACCTTTGAGACTAATTGTGGGGGGGGGTTGTTGCAGACTGCCAAAAATAGTGCAAATTGAGTCCACTTTTAGGGTTAGGGTTAGTGCTAGGGAATCATGGGAATTGTTTTTTTTTTCCTGAGACATTGAGCATTCTCTGTCAGAGAGCTCTGGTGCCACAATAAAATACAGTTCCCATGATTCCCTAACCCTAACCCTAACCCTAAAAAGTGGACTCAATTTGCACTATTTCTGGCAGTCTGCAACCCCCTTGTGTGAAAGAAGTTGTAACATAACCGTTCATAGACTTGGTCTAGTTCCTCAGATGTACTGTTGCCCAGGAAGGACCTTTATAATCAGACTGTATGAATAGCCATATACAGTGAGACCTCAATATCTGTTGGGCTTTGGTTCCAGGGCCCCTTATGAATACCAAAATCTGTGGATGCTCAGGTCCCATTATATACATCAGTATAGTAAAATGGTGCCCCTTATATAAAATGGCAAAATCAAGGTTAGCTTTTTAAATTTATATATTTTAAAAAAATATTTATTAGGCATGGATGCTTGAATCTGTGTATATGGAGGACTGGTTGTAGTTAACACTGAACTTGTCACCTCATCACAATTTTTGCAATTTTTAGCTATTCATATACTCTAATTATAAAGTTTCTTCCTGGGTAACAGTCAACTTCATGCATCTGAGGAAGTAGGCCAAATCTACAAAAGATCTACCCCCCCCCCTTTTTTTTTTACACAGTTAGTCTCAAAAGTGCTACAAGATTCCTTTGCAGCACTGAGGAGATTTCAGAAGTGTAAAGTTCAAGTCATTATTAAAGTCAAATGCAGACTTTCAATATCTGTGAGTCATTGACAGTCGAGACTTTCTTGGGAATTGGTTGTTAATACAGCAGCTAAACAGTGAGTGTGTACAGGGGGAATAGATAGGGTTGATGTAGCATAGTTCTACCTTCAGAATGTTTACACTACCCTGTGCTATACAGGATTTCAGCCAAATATATATACTTGTAATAGTAATATATATGCTAGTTTGTTGTGTGTTTTCAAGACATTTCCAGCTTATGGCAATCCTAAGACAACCCTATCTTTCTTGGCGAGATTTGTTCAGAGATGGTTTGCCTTTGCCTTTGTCTTCCTTTGAGGCTGAAGGAGTGTGAATTGCCCAAGATCACTCAGTGGGGTTGCCTGGTTAAGCAAGGATTCAGATTCTGGTCTCCAGTCATAGTCCAGTTCTCAAACCAGTACACCATGTTGGTTTTCAGTATACATACTGGTACTAGTGAGCTTTATGTTGGTTATGTCTGCCAGTATGTCCTCCATTTGTTATCATTGCAATAACTTGATGCAAATCAAATTTGATTTCATCTCTGCCATTGTGTCGTTAGTCTGAACTAGCACACCTTCAGGTTTTTTTGCTTGTTTTTTGTTTGTGTGTGGTTTTTTGTTTTTAGCAAAATCTCTGAATGAAACCGTGGCCTAATATTTTTTAAAAAGTGCTTGTCTCCCTTGTGGTCTTCTCCTGCATGGAAGCCAAGTCACGAGATTGCTTCTTCCAATATTACATCCAGCACATAGATACCAGTTATGCCTGGGATGGAGTAGTCTCTGTGATTCCACCAGAGCTTGGTTAAATAATGTTTTGTATTACTGCTGTACTATAAGCCAGTAGTCTGGCAACTGTGGGCTCCTGGAAGTTGTGCCAAACAGTAACTTTTCCAAGCTTTGGATTCTACTATGCATAGATTTTCTGCAGATAAAGCTAAGTCTTTCTAGCACATGAAATTTGTTCCTCAGCTCATATTCTTTGTGAAAGAGTTAATGAACTGAGTGTTTATTGATTCTGTTGATGAGCATATACTCAACTTGCATAGCAAGCAACTCCTCTAGGGAAAGAATGTATCCATTTGTCTGTTAAGTATGCATAGGCACTTCACAAAAAAAAGGTGGTTACAAATCCATAATATAATATAGCCTGGAGAGCTGCATTGGATGTCAAGTATTACACAACATGAGATATTGAATTTGATAGTGAAATTATTTATCCAGCACCTGATTTATGAAGCTCTCTGTTCAAGTAATCAGCTTAGCTTTTCAGTGTAGCAACAAGTCTGAGGGAGAGATCAAATTCTTCAAGGGTCGGAGCTCATTAAGCCATACCCTGTGTCATGCAGAGATATAGGGCCTTTGCAGACTGCCAGAAATAGTGCAAATTGAGTCCACTTTAAGAGTTAGGGTTAGGGTTTGCACTATTTCTGGCAGTCTGCAAAGGCCCATACTTATGGCTTCACATAGTATAATGCACTGACAGGAAGATGGAGTCATGAAGACAATGCATTTTTTTTTATATTGGATGGGGTCAGCATGTCACTATTTCTTGCAGGAACCAAGATCTTAATTCTGCAAAAGGATATTGATTCAAACTCTGAATTATTCAAGAGCCTTGTTCACATTATATACAGACCTCCATGTGACTTTGTGGGTACAGCAGCAACAAAGAAAGACATGACCTTTTCTCCTAAAACTGGTAGATATATATGTTGGGTTGGAGGGACATTATCAGGTTCTCTTGATGCAGAGCAGGCTACACTGTTGTTCTGGTTGTGTTCCTTCAAGTTTTTTTCTGACTTATGGTGACCCTAAGCAAAACTATTATAGGGTTTCCTTGATAAGATTTGTTCAGAGGAGGTTTGCCATTGTCATCCCCTGCGGCTGAGACCATGTGACTTGCCTAAGATTACCCAGAGGGTTCATGGCTGAGCTGGGAAACAAACCCTGGTTTCAAAGTCATAGTCCAACACTCAAACCACTATGCCACACTGGAGCAGGCCACACCACTGGATGGAATGATTTGAGGGACATATACATCTACAAGTCACAATATGCACATAGAGCAAAAACAACAGCAGCAGCAAGAACAACAGCTATTCCTCCATGGATATATTCTGCTAATAGCAGCAGAAGTAGAGTTGCACAGATAACATGTTTAGTTTTGCCTTGATTTTGCAAGTTGTACCTGGCGTATTGCATCCTATACTTTGCATGTGGTCTAATTCTTAAAAAATCAGGGTTCAGGGAAGACATTAATGGTAGTCCAGGGGGAGTGGACCACATTGGATCCCCCTAAGGAGTGATGGACTCCATAACACGCTGTTCCCATTACTGTCCTAAAATATATCATTTGCACATAATCTGTTGTTACCATTTCCTAAGATATACCATAAGAAAGGGAAAGAATGAAAACATCCCCATTCCTAAGCCCTAAAAAATGAGATTTAGATTTATGGACCTTCTGCACAGACATTCATAGAAGGTTCAATAGTCTTGATAAACAACCAAACAGATAGTGGTGCAAATATGGTCCTGGAAATAGAAATGCATGAAACAACCTATGGCTTAAATCCTATCGTTAGTCCCAATTGGAGTAGATACATTGGACCAACTGTACTTACCTATATATTGATTCAGTGTTTAGTAACTGAGTCAATGGGTTTACTCTAGCTGGGACTAACCAATAGGGTTCCAATTTCACTTATGCATGCAATAAGTCTAGATTCAGTTCACAGTTGTGTAAGCAGAATTCCACAAGTGTAACTGTTGCAAATGCAAATGGATCTTGCAAACAGTAGCACTTTGATACTTAATAAGAGGAAGAAATTGGTTATGTAAGTTCTCTAGAACAAGGCCTGTAGTTCGGTAGAATCAGGCCTCATTTGCACTGCAGAAATAATGCAGCTTGACACTGCTTTATCTGCCATGGCACAATGCAATGGAACACTGGGATTTGTAGTGTTTTGTGGCACCAGAGCTCTCTGACAGAGAAGGCTAAATATCTCACAAAACTACAGATCCCAGTATTTCATAGCATTGAGCTGCAGCAGTTAGAGCATTGTCAAACTGCATTATTTTTGCAACGCAGATGAGATCTAATAAATCTCCATCAGATCAGATAACAATAGAAACGTAAAACTTGGTGTGGTGATAAGATTATATTCAGTTTTGATAATGGCCATTGGTGGGGCAAAGGCAGAAGAAGAGATGTGTGTGGCAACAGCCCAAGTGAGTGGCAACAGCCCAATTCTAATATGGGCCTTCCAGCTAGTGCAGATCCTGTCTTTCTCTATAAACTCTGATCTTCCAAGGCCTGGAAAAACAAGTCCTCCTTCCAGTTGGTTAGTCCCACACCACTGTTTAAAACCAGTGCTTGAAAAGGGACTTTTGGGCTGCACCACCCATAACTCACCAACCACAATGACCAGTATTCTTGCCAGCTGGGAAATTCTAGGAGTTGTATTCCTCAAAAGTCACTTTTCCAAACTCTGATTTTAATGTTTTCTTCTTCTTTTAAAGTTTTGATAGCATTAATAGTTTGTCTAATTAAATTGTATCTATGCCAGGGTACAACATTATACTTTTCCTTTTATATTAAACAATCTTCATCTAAATAGCAGGGTGTGATTCTAATTATTATAACAGGATATGCAATGCTGACTAAATTTAGGAGTTAATTATTCACAAAATAATAGTGCCATTCTCCCTCAAATAAGACAAGGAGGGAAACGTATTTTGTGCCTCACAGATTCAACTAATACCAGCACAGTCTATATATTTACTGATGTGTAGCTCATGTAACAGTTAAATGAATTTCAATCAATTCTCCTGCACAAGCTGCATGTAGAAATTTTAACTAGCAAATTAGAGCGATGACATCTAATGCCTCCCATGGGAGAGCAGAAATCCCCGGCAGAAGATGATCAAATTATTCTTTGCCAATTGTCTGAAGAAATGTTGAACTAATACTAATGCTTCCTTGAGTAGAGTGTATCAGGAAATATTTCCCCAGAACAAAATGTTAAGTAATGGTTGAACAAATTCAGCAGTTGAACAGCTGAGATCTCTTCACTGTATGAAGAGGTCACTCCTATTCTGAAGGTATTAAGAATATTAGCTGGCATCCTTTTGGACAGTAATGATGTCATAAACTAGCTTATAACCTTATAACTGTTGGTACTCAGATTTGGAGGCCCAGAGTTATACAGAACACAGCAATGCAGGAGAGGAACCACCTTTTGATGGCCCCTAGGGGAAGAAGACCAGAATCTCTTGTAATTGGCACAAAACACTGGCATGCTGAACATGGGGGTGGCAGAACCAATGGTTATATAAGGTCAACTCACCCCTATACGTGCCTCCTTCCGATCATCCCTTCACAATCCACCCTCTCACACACACACCCTCAGTGCAGTGTGAATGTTAGTGGTCACTTCAAGGCCGGTTAGGAATTTTTCCTAAAATTTCTCCCCTTTTTTCTTGCCTACCCCACACTATATCTGTGGACTTAGGGCCTTTGCAGACTGCCAGAAATAGTGCACATTAAATTGAGGCACTGCCCTGGCTCAGTGCTAGGGAATCATGGGAACTGTAATTTATTGTGGCACCAGAGCTCTCTGACAGAGAAGGCTCAATGTCCCAGAAAAAAAATACAGTTCCCATGATTCCCTAGCACTGAGCCAGGGCAGTGCCTCAATTTAATGTGCACTATTTCTGGCAGTCTGCTTAGGCCTTTAGACAATTGGCTATGGGTGGTGTTGATAAATAGATTTCTACTTGGCAGGTAGCAGGGTGAAATTATAAGAGTTTGGTGTACATTTTTGCATCCTTTTGGTGTAGGGTAGGGCCAATCCAATCCAAGAGACAGGTTGGATTGCAGATAAGAGTCCTTGTTGAGATGCAAATGGACTTTAAATTTCCTGGACTTTAAAAATCTCCCAGTTGTCACATGGCCAGAAGGAGGAGGGGCCTGCCTGCAAAAGATACCCTCCCCATACCATCTTGATTAAGGACAGAAAGAACAAAATGCAGGCATCTGACTAAAATCTCCAATTGTTTTTTGTGGGTTTTTCGGGCTGTGTGGCCATGTTCTAGAACAGTTTTTTTCTGACTTTCAGAAGAGGAGACATCCATCCTGGCCAAAGGGAGGCAATTTTGCAGTAACCACCACCAGAATCCCTGTTGAAGACATCATTGCCCAGGTAGAATCTGCACTCCACCATCTCCCAGAAGAGGAAGTGGAAGAGATAAGAGGAGAAACAGCAAGGATTCTGCGCAAGGCAAAACTACCTCCCAGAAACATAACCAAAAAAGAAAGAAAAGCCATCAAGGACCTCAGTTCAGACCCGGAAATCATCATTCTCCCAGCAGACAATGCCACAGTAATCATGGAAACAGAACAATACGAACAAAAAATCAGGGAGCTCCTGGATCCTACAACATACAAAAAACTGAAACAAGACCCAACCAACAAAATCACCAGGAAAACAAACACCCTGATCAAAAATTCCTCAATTCAGCCAACCACAAGACAAAGTTTGTGCAAATCTGAGGCTCTCCCGCCAAGACTGTATGGACTTCCCAAGATTCAGAAGGATTCCATTCCACTCCAACCCATAGTGAGTGCCATTAGATCCTCCACATATACAAGATCTCAACCAATGGACACATTTGCAGTTATAAGTTATTCATCTAAAGTCATGTTTGGGATCAGCAGGTTCAGTGCCATTCCTTTCCCCCATTCATATGCACAGATAAGTCACATGGACATAGCAAAACATTGACCAGAGTCCTATTGGTGATTGATGCCATAGCAACTTTTACACTGTTGTAGTGTACTTCTGCAGCAGAGCACAACAGTGATATGTGAAGGATAGAGAAAACCATCACCATGACTATTTTGAGCAGTTCAGGAGTTATCAGGTCAACTGTACCACATGACAGAGCTTTTTTTGCCATTACCCACTACCACTGTGACTAAAGCCATTCAACAGCATGACCACTGTCGCTGAACTGCCACCAGCACCCAGAAATGGAGTTAACTTGATCACTAGGTCTTGATTCTCATTAAATCAGGTTAGATGTGGGCTGTATGTCCAAATATCTTTACATAAGTGAACTGTGGATCTCAGTAACAGCCCAATTCTTCTACACTGAACATTGTATCACTGGGTAAAATATATTCCTAAACCATGCAATAAATTTAAAAAATATTCCAAGATTTTCTGCTACCTAAATAGTGAAGGCCTATAAAATACAATGGAGAGTCAAAATATTCCATACCACAGATCTGTTGTGACAGGTAAGAAAGTACTTTTTGCACCCTTACCATACTCTGCCAAGTACTTGGGAATCTATTATGAGGAAAGGCTGTGCATAAATATCAGACAATATCATCTGCAGACTTCTAATTTAGCTTGTAAACTTTGGATCATTACAAGTTCCCATTATTAATCAAGCTCATTCACAACCTGACTGCTGTCCAATTTTTTTCAACATCAGGCTCCATTCTGCACTTATTTAATTCATTCTCTTCATTTTTGGTTGGTTCCTCTACCTGTGTATAAAAATAATGACTGTCATGGGATGCCAATCACTGGCATGAGGGTTTCCTCTTTGTTTTTTCATTAATGTTGTGTCCATTAATTCCATCTGGTAGTGTCAATTCCATATGGTTCCTCAGCCATTCCTCACCCTCCACTGGTCACTACATGATCTTGGAGAGAGGACAAAGAAGAAAGATGAGTCCTGTAGGAAGGTGGATGGCGGCAGACATTTCTTAGTTCCCCCATGGCAACACTTTACAATATGTCTGCTGATGCAAGATTTCTGCCTTCACTCATCTCATTCTCACGCACAAGAATGAGTAATTTCAGAACTTTTCTCCCTGTTTGGTGAAATTACGAGGTTGGGTCTTATAGATTGTTAAGAACAAGACTATATGAGTATTATTTTAGCCCCTAACACAAACAGAATAAGGTCAGATTCTGGCTCTGTGATCTTACCAAAGTGGTAGAGAACTAAGGGCCTCTGCAGATGGGCCCTTTGCTGCATCCTCAATGTAGGGATGGGGAGGAGCAGCCACACGCCAGCTGCTGCAATGCCTCCCTGAGGACATCCTGATGCTATGCACCATTACGCATGGTGCGCAGCATCAGAACGTCCTCCCGGTGCAGCGTCTTGACGCTCTGCACCAAAAGGGGCACAGAAGAGCCACACGGCGGCTTTGGGGTGTCCTTTTTGTTGGCTCTTTTCCAGGCTGGCGAAAGGGAGGATTGGGGCCAAGGCATGGGCCAGCCTCGGCCCCAATCCTCTGCTTCCCAGGGCGACCCAGGGTCTCCCGTCTGCATCCCCCCTAAGATGCTATAGGAAATGCCCCATCTGAACTAGGTACTTATACACTTGTGGGGGATTTTTTTTTTCATATCCATTCAGATTCTTAGTTCCTTCTGTATTTTCCCCACCAATCTCTTCTGAATGGTAAATATTTGGAGAGATACTGAAAAACCTGAAGTGGAAGATGCCACGTCTTGTTTTGCCAGCTGTCATGGAAGATGATTGTGTAAGAGTTTAATCAGACCTGATTGTGTTGTGTTAGGAACATATGCTTAGCAGTCCAGTGCAAAATGCTCCTCCACCAGAAGCATCCTTGTGTCATGTTTCATCATCCAAATAGAAAGCTGATCAAAAGTTCAGAGCATGGTGTCTAGCTTGGGGCATTTACCTCTTCCTTCATATTTCCATATCTCATCATATGTGGCAGATGCGTTGGATCAGACACCTACAGAAACCTACAATTACTATTCATTAATTACACCTTAGTAGCTCTTATAAAACACTCCACAGCAGGGGAATGGCACCTGCAAAATGAAGCAAAATCCATCAAGTGTTTACAGCTGATCAAGTGGATTACCACCAAGACTGCTGGCACACAGCAGAATTAATGCAGTTTGACACCACTTTGGCTGTCTTGGCTCCATCCTATGGAATCCTAGGCTTTATTGTTTGCTGTGGCACCAGAGTTCTCTGACAGAGAAGGCTAAATAACTCACAAAATTACAGATCCCGGAATTCCATAGCACTGAGTCATGGCAGTTAAAGCAGTGTCAAACTGCATTAATTCTGCAATGCAGAAGCAGCCCTACTGACATCAAACCATTTAACATCCCTCACGCCCTGCAAACTGGAGTATTATATCCAGATAATAAATTTATACTGGTGATACCAAAAGAAGTAGAATGAAACCATAAATCAAAGAGATGGAGGGTAGATATCTGCTCATGGAATTACATTGCAATTACAGTTGTCTGTAAATTATTACACTGGGAAATTGAATTTGAAATGGAAACTTAATGTGAAATGGTGACACTGTGCAACTGCTCGATGCCCACCTATACAGAATGCATATCAATGTACAATACGAGAGCCATCATGGTGTAGTGCCCTGAGTGTTGGACTATGACCCTGAAGACTAAAGTTTAAATCCCGGCTCAGCCATATAAACCTTGGACAACTCACACTCTCTCAGCCTCAGAGGATGGAATGACAAAGCCCCTGTAAAGAAACATGCCAAGAAAATCCCATGATAGGTTTGCCTTAGGGTCACCATAAATCAGAAACAATTTGAAGTCACATAATAACAAGACAATGACACTTTTTCATTAACTCCACTTCTGTAATTTTGAACTGAAGACAACCTTTCTGCATCTGTCAAGAAGGTCCAGCTATTTTTATACTGGATAATACTTAGGCAATATTATACTGAACAAACTTCATTATTCATATTTCAAACTATTTCAAAGTAAGTTATTTGGATTGGTGCTGCCATATTTTTTAAATTATGAAAAATCCTCATGACTCCCACTTTGCATCTTAGCAAGTCCAAGAAGGAGGAATACTCATGCTTAGTAGCATCTATGACCTTGAGGAAGTGTGTGGACATAGCTTAGGATCATCATTTCAAATGCAGATGGCATAGCTTGCTTCCTATTGGAAGTCCCAACCAGAGTCAACTAATTTATATCAGTGGGATTTATCTATGTGTTGTTTCACCATTCAGCTATTAACACAATGGGTCCATTGTAACTGAGACTAATCAAAAGGAGTCAGCTAGTGTCTCAAAGAGCAGGGGCCCATTCACACTACAGAACTATAGTACTATCATTCTAACTGTTATAGTTCTATACTATGGAGCCCTGAGATTTGTAGTTTAGTGAGGTCCTGGAGCACTCTGGCTGGAATTCAAAAAGTATCTTCCTAAACTACCAGCCCCAGGATTCCATAGGATAGAACCATGAACTGTTGGAGCCATCAGATTATTGAAAATTTGGAAAAAGTATTGAATAAAAATGTATCCGAATTTACTGTATCTCTTATACATTTTTATTCAATATCATAAATTCATTATTTCCAGATTTTCATTAAATCTCAAGATAGGAAGAGAGTTTAAACACTGGGATAAAGTGTCAAAATGTTATTATTGTTTATTAAGATAAAAGGGAAATCATTAATAATGTTTGATTTTCAATGACATATGAGTTTAAATATAGAGGTAATCTAATATAATTGACTTTCTGAAAAAGAGTGAGAGTAGTTTGAGGATTGTTGGTGTTATTAATTAACATGAGTTATTTACATAGATCAGGGGTAGGCAACCTTTCCCCTTTAAGGGCCAAGGGACTTCAGCTCCCAGAAGCCTCAGCCATGTTGGCCAACAGTCCCATGTTGGCCAAAAGCTCCTGGGATTCTGGGAGCTAAAGTCCCTCGGCCCTTAAAGGGGAAAGGTTGCCTACCCCTGACATAGATGATGTGTAATTAATACTTAGAAGTAAAAGCAGTGGACATGAAAGGTTGAACTATACTTCTGGTATAGATAGTTGGAAATCATCTTTTTCTTTGTTATTTAATTGTTGTTATTGTTGTTGTGTGCCTTCAAGTTGTTTCCAACTTATGATGACCCTAAGGTAATCCTAGTATAGGGTTATCCAGGGGTGAGAGTATGGAGCATATCACACCACTTCAAAAAAGCATCTTACCTCTCCCAAATTCAATTCTAATTTGGGCTGCAACTAGATACTATCATAGGAATGTTGCTGCCCAATCCACTGGCCAAATACAGCCCGGGTCCAGCCGGGGTCCCTGGAGTGCTCAGCATACTTCTTTTCAAAATTGGGAATTTTCCAACTTTAAAAAATGGCTGTCAGAGTGCTCCAGAAACCTGGGCTGGACCTGGGCTATATTTGGGTGGCAGATTCAGCAGCAAAATCCCTGCGATAGCCTGAATTAGAATTGAATTCTGGAGAGGTGAGACTTTTTTTTAGTGGTGCAATAAGCTCCTATGTGACTTACCCAACCAGTGGAAACCAGTGGAAATGAAAGACTAATTATACCTGTGATGAAGATAACTGGAAATCATCTTTTTCTTTGTTATTTTGTTTTTGTTATTGTTGTTGTTTGGCTTCAAGTTGTTTCCAACTGAACCTTAAGGTGACCCCATCAATGTCACGCTGAGGCTCGGTGTACATGAATTTCAGTATCTTGGGGGTGCATGGAAGCCAGCTGCTGCGGTTGAAGGGTTTATTTACACAGGATAGGAGGCAAAACTATTTACAGCAGATGTGCAGCTGTTGGATGAAAGCATAAACAGGCATTCTCCTTCTCCAGCTTTCAGCAATACAACAATACAGGAACTCTTCAACAAACTCACAAGCACCAACCATTGACCAATTACAATGACACACACATGCTCCCATTTAGCTTTGCTTCTAATACACTCAGCTTATGCAACATTGTCTAGGCACTGCATCATACCTATTTTCACTTGGTGTCCAGGTGCCATCCCAATACACATTAGTAGTCTGACTCCTTCAAGGAAGTGATCAGCAGATGCCCTGGCCTTTGTCACACATGCACACTCACAAATGACTCTGCAGTTCTGCAGATATAATACCACACGTAAGTGTGACAACCACAGGGTTTCCCAGGGCTGAGAGTGTCACCCAGTGGGTTTCTATGCCTGAGAGGGAAATTGAACCCTGATCTCCAGAGGGTAATTTAACACTCAAACCACTACACCATACTGACTCTCTCTTGTTACTTTTTAAAAAGATTATAGGTAGTTTGATCTTTTATAGTTTTTAGTTTTGTCATTTGTTTCTTATTTTATGTAGTTTTTGTTCAATAAAAATAATATTTTTTTTATTTTAAAAAAGGATGGAACCTTGTGAGGTTAAAATGAAATAACAGCAGTATAATTTTATAAAGTGAATGGACCCCAGGACTCCAAGCCAGCCCATCAAATCTGGAGATTTTATGAACAATGCCCTAAAATGACTGAAGATCCTCACACTGTAAATTAACCCCTAATCTTGTGAGTATACATCATAGTGTGTGTGTGAACTTTGATTGGAAGCATCAGGTTTTATAATGTGAGGTTGCTCTTCCCCATTCATGTCAATGATATTGACGTGCATCTCTTATCAGCTTGTTCCCAGTTGATCTATTCATGAGCTAAGCAACATTCTAGCCTCTCTTTCAAGGCAGTAGTGGGACTGCTGGGGATTATAAGTCACTCATCTTAAATGGCAGTTAAACAACAGCATCCCAACAGCTTAAGCACATACATGCACACAAACCCTATGGCTAACCTCCTTTATATTATAGTTATTTTGTGCAGTAGATATTGAGAATATCAATAAAAAAAGGAAAACAAATTCATTTGTGTTCAGTTTTGTTTCCTATGGATATTTCAAAAAGAGAAAGGAAAGGGCTAGGCAGGTGAAACAGAAATAACAGAAATAATATTGTCTATTACGCCTTTCCTGATTTAAAAAATGCCTTTTTATAAAGCTGGAAAACCCTATCAGGATATAATCCCTATAAAGCAGGAATTTATTTATTTATTTATTTATTTGGCACAGTTTTCTCAGAATATTTGAGACCTGTTGCTTTTTTTTTGTACAGAAAGATCCTCTGGAGCATTTTGTGACTCTCATATACAGTGGTAATACTGAAAAGAGATCCTTTTCTTCTTCTTCTTCTTTTGGACTTGCAGTGGGGAGAAAACCACAGTAATTATTTACAGAAGTTGTAGAAGCAAAATTGTGCATCTGGGCCTCAATCCAACATCCTCTGAACGTAGCATTAATATCGACATCCAACCATATACTCAAACAGCCCTATGCTGTCCCTATGCAGAATAGCAACACATGTCAATGACTGAGTGCCATGGCAAAATGCAAAATACACAATGCACAACCACAATGAAGAGTATAGGATGCATAATTGCAATGCAGAGTACAAAGCATAAGATTCACAACAATGGAAAATATAGAATGCATAACACAATGTGCAATCACAATGCAAAGAACAGGATGCACAACCACAATACAAAACATGTAACTTGCAAAAACAAGGCACAGATGAACATGACATCTGTCCAACTCCCCTTTTGCTGCTATCAGCAGAATGCATCCACTGCACAATGGTGCCTTTTGGTCCCACATGTGTATTGTGACTTACAATGTTCATAGAATCATAGAGTTGGAAGAGACCTCAAGGGCCATCAAGTCCAGTTCCCTGCCATGCAGGAATACATAATAAAAGCTCTTCTGACAGATGGACATCCAGCCTGTTTAGAAACTTCTAAAGAATAAGACTCCACCACACTCTGAGGAAACATGTTCCACTGTTGAACAGCTCTTACTGTCAGGAAATTCCTCCTAATGTTGAGGTGGAATCTCCTTTTCTGTATCTTGAATCCATGTCCTAGTCTGAGCAGCAGAAAACAAGCTTGCTCCATGCTTAATATGGTACCCAGTGTTAGGTCCCTGAGTAAATTCTGACCATGGTGCCATAACACATGGATGTTCATGCACATTTTGTTGCACATTTAGTCTCTTGATTCAATTTTATAACATTACCATTTTTGACACAAGGTCTGTGTGTAGCACAATTAAGGGCTGACATCCTATTAGTAATGCATGTCCATGTATGTGCAGCTTATTATGTTCATGAGTCCTTTTTTGGTCAGGGCTATAGAAAGCTATTCTCTTGCCCTTGCACTCCTCCCCCAAACCTCCCATCACCCAGCAACTCTAAAGTCTTAGGATGGTCTGCTGTCACTCCTTCCCATCTGTAGGAAGGAGAAGAGAGAGAGAGAGAGATGATGATGATTCAGATCAGGGGTAGGCAACCTTTCCCCTTTAAGGGCCGAGGGACTTCAGCTCCCAGAAGCCTCAGCCATGTTGGCCAATAGCTCCTGGGATTCTGGGATCTGAAGTCCCTCAGTCCTTAAAGGGGACAGGTTGCCTACCCCTGATTCAGATCATGGAAATCCAGTAGCTCTGGGCTCCTGGGGGAAGGAAAAAGTAGATGCACTTCATTTGAGAGTTCACCTCCATATCTTTCCCCATGACTGAGATGAGACTAGATACTCCTTTATGGTCAAAATGGCCTCCCCACTTTCTCCCTATCCTACCAGTAAGCATTAGAATCAGTGCTCCCTCCGAGGACTTGACTGATGCTATGTAATGGTGATGGGGATACAGAATGGTATGCACAGAGCTCCATGATTAAGAGCAGGGGTAGGCAACCTTTCCCCTTTAAGGACAGAGGGACTTCAGCTCCCAGAAGCCTCAGCCATGTTGGCCAATAGTCCCATCTTGGCCAATAGCTCATGGGATTCTGGGAGCTGAAGTCCCTCGGCCCTTAAAGGGGAAAGGTTGCCTACCCCTGATTAAGAGAATCTTAATCATTGTTTGACTTTGTAGGCAGGTATTTCTGCTGTTCAGTCTTTATAAAGAAACTTGGTCAACATCTGTAAGGCAATTAGCCAGATTCCCTGAGTGAGTAGAAAAGAAAACTAAACCAAAGAGCTGATCAAGATAAGGCCTCTGTCTGCAGACTGGGGGATACTTGGCTCAAGTCAACCTACTATTTTCTTTTGCCTATATAAATCAATGTTTTGAAAGGACAGGTTCTTATTTCTTTTTCCAGTGGTACCTTCTTGAAAAGGGGGGTGGGTGGGAATGCTTGCAGCACTCAAACAATAGCAGCATCCACAATCACAGCAGCTGCCTAAAGGACCAGGGGCAGGCAGGGGTGGGTGGATTCCTTCCTACACACATAATTCTCTGAGCTCTCAATTATTGACACAACACAACAACACCTACCTCCATGTTTCCAGGGGTTTTGTTCAAAAAGGCCCTATTATTTTGGACTCACAGGGAGGACCCGTCAAGTAAACCTTGTTCATGAAAGTTTCATGCCCTTGGAAACTAAGAATTGTTCTGCAGCAGTATCTCCCCTTTGATCTGCTATTGGTCTGCTACAGTCTTATCTATCTTTGCTTACATGCCTGATGCTAAGGGTTTTAAATGCATAAGATGGTGCTTTTAAGATTTTCATTTCATTGATTATTATTGAGGAGTTTTCAACTGTTTTAACTTAATTGATCTTTTAATAGTATAGCTAGTTTAACTTCTGTTTTAATATGTCTTTTATTGGCTGGAATCCTAAATTGTCCCAGTGGGGCATAAAATATGTTCCATGGTTGCCCCCTCCTCTTCCCCATAAAAAGCTGCTTTGTAGTGCTGTATCAGAAAACCAGCGTGGTGTAGCAAAAGCAATGGCAAGTACATTTCTATACCACTTATCAGTGCACTTAAGCACTCCGTAGTGGTTTACAATTTGTTAGCTAATTGCCACCAAGAAGCTGGGTACTCATTTTAGTGACCTTGGAAGGATGCAAGCCTGAGTCAAGCCTGAGCCCCTGGCTGGTATTGAACTCACAACTTTATGGTTTGTGAGTGAGTGGCTGCAGTACAGGCATTTAGCCAGCAGGGCTTGGTGTAGTGGTTTGAGTGTTGGACTATGACTCTGCAGACCAGGGTTTGAATCCTAACTCAGCAATGGAAACCCATTAGGTGATCTTGGGCAAGTTACTCTCTCTCAGCCTGAGAGGAAATAAAAGGGAAAGACAGATCACCTCTGAACAAATCTTGCCAAGAAATTTCCATTTTCCTAATTTCCACCTTAGGGTTGCCCAACAACAAGAGGAAATTCTGCATCATGCTCCCCTAATCCATTTACTAGTCAAGAAGGCTGGGAGGTGCTTGGGTAGTGTCTGACCATAACCCTGCAGCTGGGAGAAAAAAGCTGATGTCAGCCTACCAGATCTCCAACGAGTTGCTTTTCTGCATGTGTCTAATTTGTTCTTTACTTTTGATTTCCACTTTGATTCTCAGTTTTAAGGGCAGATTGAACCAGTATGACATAGTGGTTTGAAACTAAAATTCTGGAGACCAGAGTTTAAATCCCCACTTGTCCATGAAAACATAGTAGGTGATTTTGGGGAAGTCATGAACTCTCAGCCATCAAACAAATCCTATGATAGAGTTGCTTTAGGGTCTCCATAATCAGAAATGACTTGAAAGCACACAACCACAAAACAACAACAACAACAACAACAGCAGCAGCATAGGGGACATTCCCCCCTCCCCAATAGTAGCAGCTGGCAGCTTCTCCATCAGTGGCACAGTGGATCCTTTCTGGGTTTTGACTAGAACTTTTAAAATGTTATCCTAGGTAAGGAACTCTATCTCCCAAATACATTCAGCACCTTGAATAGCACCTGTAAAGCTCAGATTGAAATTCAGGCTGCATCTGCAGTGCAGAAATAGAGTTTGAGCACCATTACTCAATGCTATGGAATTCTGGACTGTATAGTGTGGTGGAGCACTAGAACTCTCTGATAAGGATAGATATCTCACAAAACTACAAATTCTAGAATTCCATAGCATTAAGCCATGGCACTTAAAGTTGGGTCAAGCTGCATTTTTCTGCAATGCAGATTTAGCCTCAGAGTAACTTCACTGCTCCACTAATATGGATGGTACCAACTGTCACAATCTTCCCCATAACCAAACTGTCATATTTTTAAACCACACATGATTTGCTCATTTAGACTAGGGTTTTTTTTTTTTTTGGAAAAAGTTATTTTCTTGTACATATTTTCTGGAAACTCAGAGGCTAGAGCTTACTTGAAGGTCTAATCTATGGCAGCGTGGGCAACCAAGAAATTAGTGTTTTCTGCTACCATTGCATTTGCAAAGAACCATCCAGCATACCTGTTCCAGTGGCCAGAGATCTGTTATATTCTGTGTCATGAGAAAACAACGCAGACCACTCAACAGCCTATTGTGAAGAATTTTCATGGCACTTCACAGATAACATTGTTGAGATCCATTCTCACTAACATAATACAGATGATATAATCTCAGAGGATATCAGATTGGCCCCTTCCTGGGCAATAATAATGTATTCTTTTCCATTTGCATAGCCTCAGGATGTGGGGGGATCCTTGGAGGAGTGATACTTGTCCCCTTCTTGGATCTGTAAAACGACCCAAGGAGGACTGGCTGAGTGGATGAAGGGAGTAGTCAATGTCTCCATACAAAGAGCCAAGTTTTCAACATATTTGAAGCAGGCAGTTGAAAGGTCTCTGTTGGAAAAAAACTTCCCTGAATCTTTTTGTAATGGAAAAACTATTGGCCAGTGTCCAACTTTCCACTTTGGGGAAAGATTTAGTGTGTTTGCCTCCCAGCTCTAGAAGTTCCTGAATGAAATGGATTATCTTGATCCATTTCAGTCTTATCTCAGAATGGGTTATGGGACAGAGATGACTTTGGTCACCTTTGTGGATGACTTATGCCAGGTACTACACATTTCCTGTTGGTTCTGCTGGACATTTCAGTGGCTTTCAATACCATTGAGCATGGTATCCTTCTGGGATTTGTGGCTGGGATGGTACTTTTGGGCACTATTTTACAGTGTTTCCATTCCTTCCTGGATGGTGAGGAAAGTGTCTAAGGATCAGAGTAGCAAATGATAAGCTCCTGCTTATCGAAAGGTCAAAGGGCTAGACCAGGGGTAGGCAACCTTTCCCCTTTAAGGGCCAAGGGACTTTAGCTCCCAGAAGCCTCAGCCATGTTGGCCAATAGTCCCATGTTGGCCAATAGCTCCTGGGATTCTGGGAGCTGAAGTCCCTCGGCCCTTAAAGGGGAAAGGTTGCCTACCCCTGAGCTAGACCCTGTGAATCCTGGTTTGAGTATACAACTGCTCCTAAGTCACATTACTAATTTGTCATGATTCTTTTTGTCTCTGCCTATCTCTCCTTCTAGGACAACAAAGACGGCTCCAGCTAGCAGGCAACATGATACCACCCTGGGGCCTAATGAATAATAATCTTCTTACCACTTCATCTTCTTCAGATCATAATGTCTCCCATCAGTGAGCTACCACAGTAATTTTTAAATGGTCTGGATGTGTTTAGTTCTTCATTTCCCTTTGATCTGCCATAATAATTCTCTCTGATTTTGTATGCTAGTCATCAATGCTTATCTTTTATTACTCTCAATATGTGACAGAAATGTAACAGAGCTGGAAGCTGAGGACTAGGGTCAAAATAATAGGTTTGACACTGCAGACAAAAGAAATGTCCCAATTCACCATGAACTGCCAAATGATTTTGTTGTTGTTGTTGTTGTTTCTGCTGAAATGTTTGCATAATTCCAACAGCCCCATTATTTGTCTTGACAGGGGTGTGGAAGAAGCAGTGGATTAAAATGAAATTGTGTTAATTTGCATGAATCAAAATGCGATGGCTTGGAGAACATCCATTGCAAAATTCAAGCCTTTTGTACTGGTCATTTCACATTGCTTTTCAAATGAGTGTCCTTTTCTGAGAAAGCTTCCGCTCATTTAAAGTTATGGAACAGTTTTAATAACTGATCAAAGAGAGCATCTAATTGCTTCTGTATGTGAATAAAATAAAAATAAATGAGATTCTATTCACTGCAACAAGGAGAGGGGAAATCTCCATCAATCCTGAGTTCTGCACATAGCAGGGCAATGCTTAGATGAAAGTATCTACATACAAATGTTGGCTCTACTTAGCTAATCGATGGGGAGATGAAAAATTATTCCCATCATAACAATGAGTATGCTGAAATTTGCTACAACCAAACCCTCACTACAAGTAAGTCTGGTTTTTTTTAATGATGTGGAGGGAGGTAAAGATTGGTGATTTTATTTTTCCCACTTCCTCCAAAATTCAAGGACTCTTTCCCCACAAGCTATTTGGATCAGATTTAAAAACAGATTTATGAACATTGGAAATTTTGGATCAAAAACTAGGAATGAGCAAGTTTGGCTTTCTCCTCTCATTCAACCCCCCTCCCCAATTTTTCAGATTCTAAGAAAAGAGGAATTGAAACAAAATTCTCACCTCTGCTTGGACCACATTAGGAGAAGGCATGACTGACTAGAAAACATGATAATGCTTAGAAAGTTGGAATGGAGTAGCAAGAGAGGAAGGCAGCATACAAAATGGATGGACTCAATCAAAAAGGACACAGACCTGAGTCTGTAGGAACTGAGCAGAGTGGTTGTGGTGGTGCTTCATTCATGGGTTTGCCATGAGTTGAGGCTGACTTGGGGACAGTTAACAATAACAATGCAAGATCTCAACCAAAGTTTGCCACATAAAGGGTACATAGAGAGTACACTGTAGTATTTAATCTATTTTCTTTATTTATATTATGTCTTTCCACCAATATGAGACCCAAGTCAGTTCACAATATTAGTTAAAACTAAATACAGTTAAAACAGTGGCTAATATATAAATTAAAACTTCATGCTAATAGCATATTAAACCATGCTGAAAGACTGTCAAAATGGTAAAAGTACATCATAGCCAAACTGCATCAGACAGTAACACTGAAAGGCCAGAGTAAATTGAAAGGTCTTCTTCGCCTGGAGCTGAAAAGAGAACAGAGAAGGCCCCATCCAACTTTTCCATGGCAGGTCATTCCACAGTTTTGGGATAGTCCCTGAGAAGGCTCTCTCCCATGTTCTCACCAAATATACTTGGATGGTACTGGAGCCAAGGATCTTAAAAAGCAGAAATTCAAAACATCATCTCATTTTTTAAAAACTTTACTGCATTAGAACAACATATGAATCATATTGTAAGGTTCTTCTTCTTTTCATCTTCAAAGGACCAATTTTTTTCTTCAAAAGACCCAATCCATCCCTTAAATATAGGCACTTGATTTAAATTATCTTGATAGTGATGTATTTAGAATGGCTAGGCATTAGAAATTGACAACTGAGATCTCTTTTTCTTCTTGGTTAAAAAGAGTCTGGTCTATTGTAGAAAAACTACCCTATCAGATAAGAGCACCAAAGTGACAAATAGACAAAAATAAATTTGCTTCAGTTTCAAACCCATTTATTGTATACATAAGATTTGAAACCACATTATTTTAACCTTTGGATCAACATTTGAGTTTTTGGGCTAATCCATTTTAATTATTCACAGCTGAAGAATAGACATGCATACAGTATATTCAGACTTGCAGATATTGAATTAATGCATGTCTTGCAATTGAGTCGAGTTTTTATATTATTAATTACTTCTAGTTACTTCTAGGTCTACTGTTCTCTTTTTAAAAAGTATTTCTCCCTCCATGACTATAGATAGATAGATGATAGAATATTTTGTTAAAAGTTGACTTTTTTTAAAGGGATTTATTGGTATATTGGGAGATATGATCTTTCCAACTGTCTGGATGTAAACTGCATAGGACTTTATAATCAAAAACTATGCTCAAGGGAAAAGTTAGACAGTTTGGGGAGATTTATACTTAAAACACTAACATGTTCAGGACAAAAGAACAACATCAAAACCTTTTGGAACAAGCAGGAGACAATAACAAAAGAAAACATCATAACTTGATAGTAAATCAAGCTGTTTCGTGTGTGTATAGCTTTCCACCACACATTTACAGCAAAGACTGAGGACCAGCTGTAGACCAATTAAATTCAAAAGTTCACAGGTGTTCACAGGAGTGATTATAGCATAAAAGAGCACTCCTGTTTAGTACCTTTTAACATTCCTACTCCCTAACAGTCTGTTTAAAATGTGGCACATTAAAAAAGTGAATCTCAGCAAGAAAGCAGGGAAGGGTTTCTTTTTTTTGAAAGAATGGTCGAAATAACGCTTAAAAGTAGAGTATATCTAACTGGCATCCCTGTATCATGCCTAAATACATCAGTCTTACATGCAGCTGGGCAATTCTGATTGTTATGTGTCCCAAAAGCTGTATATACACAGACCTTGGGACTGGTTATTGGCCTTCATCTGCACTTTATAATTCAATTTTCATCAATTATTTCAAAGGGTACAGAACCCTTCCTAAGACCATGATGCTTATCAAAGCATATTTCCAGAAGAACCAATAGCAACTAGTTCACAAATTTTAATGATGTCAGAACTAAACATTTTTTTTTCAGAAATTGCTTTTGAAATCCAGTTTTGTGTAATTTTAAGATCTAGGCTTTAAAGCAGGGGTAGGCAACCTTTTTGAGCTGGGGGCCGGGTTGCTGTCCCTCAGACAATTGGGGGGCCGAAGCAACAAAAATAAATAAATAAATAAATAAATAAATAAAAATAATTTTTTTTAAAAAAAATATGCATGCATACTCTCTCAGCCCTAGAAAAGCCATGGCAAAACCCCTGTGGAGATTTTGCCAAGAAAACCCCAAGAACAAGTAATAACAACAATAATCAATATTATCATGGTGGGAGGAGGCGGCAGCGGTGGCGGCAGGACCGGCTTGGGCCGGTCCAAAGGCCTCAAGGGGCTGCATTCGGCCCCCAGGCCTTAGGTTGCCTACCCCAGCTTTAAAGAGCATACTTGAGTTCGACTGATGCCAGGACAGGTGGTTGAGATCTAAGAAAGTGTTCAGTTCTTCTGTTGAAATTAATGGAACCACTGTTATAATGCAGCCACAAGAAAATTCACCAGATGAAAGTCCCACTGAATTCAATGCAACTGATTCCCTAGTAAGCATGCTAGAGATGGTGATATAAGTGTGCAGGAAAAACACTAGCATCTGCCTGATACATGTTGCAAATCTAATCAATACTTTTAAAAACCTTCCCTTAAAATTCCTTACAGGTTTGACCCAAGCCAAGCTGACCAAATTTATTGTGAATCTCACTTGGGGCAAAGTAATCCAGCAAACCTAGACAAATTGGTCCCAAAAGAGAACAATATGGACAGAACGGATTAACCTTTCTCTTTTGGCTTCATTACCATGACTGTTGTTGTTTCCCTTTTGTTCTACCCAGTAAAATATCTTTTACTTTACACCAGATATTTTCATGTGTTTGAGTCTTTCTTGCATTCTTCTTCAGAGTCTCCCTAGGTTCAAAGCTGGTTCTTTGTTTCCCCTAGTAGCCACAGGCGATACTAGCAGGCATCCCTAAGCTTAGCTTGACAAAAACAAATTGTTTCTCATGTTTTGCTTTCTGTGTGCTTAGAGAGTTTCAGACTCTGTTTTCCAGAATTCTAACCCCTAAGTGGTTCATTTAATGTTATATATTGTATAGTGGTTATTGAGAGAGGAAAGTAAAAGAAACTTTGAATTACCTTAATTAAGGATGCTGGTTAGATAGGAAGGGAGAGGAGAATAGTGGAGGTGAACAATTGGCTCTGCAGATAGCACAGCTGGGAATAATGTGGCTTATTGGACAATGGTCTGCAGTTTCATGATGATGGACTTCTGGAAAGACATGGATTGCACCTCACACCAGTTGGTAGAAATGTTTTTGCCAACAACAAATTTGATCAGGGGGGCTTTAAATTGAGCTCTTTACATTTGCTGTCAGAGGTTTTCAAGTTCAGTCATAGAATCATAGAATCATAGAATCATAGAGTTGGAAGAGAC
>CM034708.1:7633372-7645252 GCA_020142125.1 Phrynosoma platyrhinos
CCCACTTTTTACAAGCTTGTTTGCAAGAATATCATGGGAAACCTTGTCTCTTCACTTTATGCAGGGAACTAGGGGAAAAGACTCATGGTCTTAGATGTCTCTACACTAATGCACAGAGGATAGGACATAAAGAAGATGAACTTGAACTCCTAGCACAGCAAAGCAAGCACGATGTAATAGGCATCACTGGAACCTTGTGGGATGAGTTTCATGATCCGAATGTAGTAATAGAGGGGTATAACTAATTTCAGAGAAATAGACTGAACAGGAAAGGAGGTGAAATGGCATCATACATAAGGATATGTACACCTGTGAACAGATCCATGACTTAAATTTTGGAAGCCAAGCTGAGAGCATATGGCTAAAAATTAAGGAGAAGAGAAACAACAGGCATGTGGTGGTGGTAGGATCTACTACAGATCTCCAAACTGAGGACTTGGATGATGCCTTCCTGGAACAGATGATCACACATTAAGAAAGGAGAGATGTAGTAATAATGCAGGACTTCAACTATCCTGATATTTGTTAGAAGTCAAACTCTGCCATAAATTTCAGGTCCAACAAATTCCTTCTTGCCTTGAAGACAATTTTTCAGAAGGTGGAAGAAGCAACAAGGTGATCCACTATTTTAGATCTCATCCTAATCAACAGTGATGACCTGTTTAATTGGGTGGGGGTGGGACTGGGAGTGACCATGTTCTCCTGGAGTTTGTTATACAATGGAAAGGGGAAGCCAAGCATAGTCAGACATACTTTCTAAATTTAAATGATTTGGATTATGGAATAGGGGGCATATTTATCAAAATTGCAGATCACACCAAATTAGAAGAATATCTAATCATACTATTAATTAAATAGATCCTTGGAATGAATGTGCAAATGATTTTGGGTTCCATCTGTATATTGATATTGAAAAAGTATGTATCCTTAAACTGTATATTTTTAACTATTGTCATTTTAATCTGTTTAGTTTAATTTATTCTTAAGGGGTGGGTGGGTGTGGGAATAAGGGATGGGATTTGAATTGATTTTAATTTGTTCTGATGTTTTAAAATGTTGTATGCCACCCCAATTGCGTGGCAGAGGGGCGGGATATAAATAAAAATTATTATTATTATTATTATTAATCTAAATTTCTGTATTTCTTTATTTCTGGAGACTTCTGGGTGAGGTTTTTGGCAGGTTAATGTCACTCAGTGGTGCACCACAACAGAGAAAGTTTTGACAGCAGAAACAGATGACCAGAAGGGGAATTCCAGTTGGTGAAAACTCTCTCTGGACGAGGAGAAGTATGAGATTATCTATGCATACTCCAAAATGTATGCTCTTTGCAAGGAGACTGGGGAATATGTAGTGGTCTGTGGTGAGTTGCCTGCTGGGGTGGGAGCTTGGGATAACACCAAATTCAGTTGCCTAAACGAATCTGTATGGATACTTGACCTATGAAAACCCTCATTTTCTTAAACACCTTAAATTACCAGATTTACTAGTGAAGATAGCTCTGATCAGTGGTGAGGTTAAAGCCTTGGTGAGTTAGCTTCTTTCTGTAAATAAGATCTGAGACAATAAAAGCTGTGTACAAGGTTTCACCTTCAAAGCAAGAAGTTTTAAATAGATAAAGAAGGCAGCAGTTTTAGAATATACAAGATTTTTTTACTTCAGTTCTTGATTATTTGGTCTTACGTCTTTATTTTAAAGGTTTTGTATCATGAATTTTTAGAAAATGATGTTTTGCTGCTGCAAGGTTTAGAATGTATAAAAGGATTTTGTTGTTTAGAATATATAAAGGGATTTAAGAGGTATCCTGGAAATGTGTGCTTCTAAAGGGATGCTGGATATGTCCCCCCCCCCCACACACACACACTTTGGGAGGATTTAAATGTACATATTAATAACAGAGGATTTAAAAATTAATATTTAATTAAAATGAGAATGTATTCTTTTTGGAATAATGGATGTACAGTTATAGAAAAGCCATGGAAGATTAATCTAGTAGATTATGATGGCAGCATGATTGTTATATGTGGAAAGATAGAATTCAACACTACCCTCTATGGAGGAATGGTCATGGAAGCTGATAAAATTAGTAAAAATTGGCAATTTTTTTATTTGATTAGAGAATGTTTGTTAGCAATATTTCTTGAAGATCTGAAACCCCTTATGGAGTTTTTGTGGGTTGTGGTGGAGGAGTGAATTGGCAATTTTTAGTTTTGATGGTTGGAGAGACTAGATTATTGTAAGAAGAGAACAGTTTTAATCTTTAGATAGAGAAGTATAAATAACTGCATGCTTATGTAACCACTAAAAGGAAGTCCAGAAGCCATCATTTTCTTCTTTTTTCCATTCACTTTTTCTTGTGTTTCTTATATCTTTAAAAAAAATCTGAAGTTTTAATGTACTTTTAAAATTATCAGTAAAAATTTCGCATCCCATTCCCTCCTCCCATATTTCTGTTGAAAAGACCACACATAAATGTGTCCTCTGGTTGTTCCTTCTTTTTGCTTCTTTCTATTTTAAATGTCCAGGCTGCACATTTTTTAAGTTCTTATATCAAGACAAGGGGAAACTGTTATTCCCTCTGCCCATTAATGTTAGATATATCTCTAGGGACCAGTAATTTTCACCCTCATCCACCCACATGAACGTATTCATACATAAAGGGGGACAATTAAAAAATAAAGAGAACATTTCTCTCTTTCTCCTTTTTCTTATCTTAAGTTCTCCCATGTATTTTTATTGCAAAATGAGAGGATGCCTCATTAATAGCTTTTCCTTTTTTTGTTACAATAGCTTGATGGGTAACAGTAGTTTAACATTAAACCTGTTCTTATTTCACTGAGTAATAACTGCAGGCTCCTAATCCCTTGATTGTAGCATTTACTAGTTTAAAATGGGAAACATTAAATTATTATTTATTTCCTAGAAAGAGCAGTCTGAAAATAATCTTCTTAAGAGAAGGGGTGAAAGGTACAAGACAAACCTTGTAACAGTAAAAGACTTTCAGCTATTTTTCAGAATTACTTTTTTTATGAGTCATAAAGCATACATGGCATTTTACTTATTTTTGTGACAGAATTAGCTTTTTTCACAGGATAGTGCCCTGGTCTGAGAGGAGCGATAAAAACAGCCTTGACTGTCTCCAACACTGTCATTGCAAATGGTGACTTCATACAAGGTTGTTGCTGTAGCTATGGATTGCTGTTAACTATTGAAACTTTTCTATTAGACTATATGGCCTTTTGAGGTGATGTTATTGAATGTGCTCATGGTCCCTTCAATGATCTCATGGTAGTTATTGGTTTAGATCGGGGTAGGCAACCTTTCCCCTTTAAGGGCTGAGGGACTTCAGCTCCCAGAATCCCAGGAGCTATTGGCCAACATGGGACTATTGGCCAACATGGCTGAGGCTTCTGGGAGGTGAAGTCCCTCGGCCCTTAAAGGGGAAAGGTTGCCTACCCCTGGTTTAGATGCTGTGATGTCACAGAGAGCCTATATATTTCCAGCATTCCATTTTGGATAGT
Organism: Phrynosoma platyrhinos; assembly: GCA_020142125.1. NCBI lineage: Eukaryota > Metazoa > Chordata > Lepidosauria > Squamata > Phrynosomatidae > Phrynosoma > Phrynosoma platyrhinos. The sequence goes on from CM034708.1 coordinate 7,636,894, forward strand.
GAGTCTCCATTGGCTAAGGATGGTCTCTTAGAATCACAGAGTTGGAAGAGACCACAAGGGCCATCCAGTCCAACCCCCTGCCATGCAGGAACTTAAAATCAAAGCATCCCCAACAGATGGCCATCCAGCCTCTGTTTAAAGACCTCCAAAGGAGGAGACTCCACCACACTCCACCAACTCTTTAGAAAGTTGTACTTCATAGCAAGTGACAGTAGAAAGGGATGGATTTAGCATTCTTCCCCTTCTTTTCACATTTATTTCAAAATGTCTACATGGGTATCATACCTCCATATCTGTGACATAAATCTAATTGCTAGTTCCAACTAGAACAGATTCCCTGAATCAATGGAACTTTGAAAAGTGTTGACTAACCAATTTGCCCTTGGTTCAATAGTACTATTCTAGGTGAGGCTAACAATTTGATGTAGGCCTAGGATTCTTGTTTGCTTTCAGGAGAATGGGCAGCTTGTCTTTTGCCTATCTCACTTTCCCTTTTGTGCATTGTCTACTGGGGGAAAAGGGACTTGGCAGTGGCTGGGATGTTAGTTGGTGCTGCATCCACTGTGGCTTTTAGTTTGAACATTAAAGAACCTATTCAAAGGGCAGAATAGGTTCACTATGGATAGTTTCTTTAAAATTAAGACTAAAACCTGAAGTGCTTTTATCACTTCACTAATCATCTGATCATGGAACCTAATCAGGGTCAACCTGGGTTAGTACTTGGATGGAAGATTACCAATTAGGACCAGGTACTATAGACAATGTTCAGAGGAACAAATTGTCAAAACCCACCTGTGAGGATTCATTGCCTAAGGAAATGTCTTTCCTAAAAAAATAATGGGGTCACCATAAGTCGGTAGACCACTTGAAGGCATGAACGTGCTTGCCTGCATGTGTGTGCGTGTGTGCATGCACACACACATGCACACACACAGTCTTCAATGGATCACAGAGTATCTCTGGGATCTTCTGGGACTTCTCCAGCTATAGAAAGAACTGTGTCAGAAGTTCCTGCTACTAAGGACACTATCATGCCTCCCTTCCCTTTGAGAGTTCTTATTCATCAGAAGAAGGGCCAGACTTCCTGATGGAAGAGTCACAGCAGATGCCTGAAGGCCAGCCAAGCTCTCCTTCCATTCTACAGGACAGGTCAAGTTCAGAGCAGGAAGAGGAGCCAGAGGAAAGCATTCATCCCCCCCCCCCCCCCCAATCCTAGAATGAGGAAGGCGCTCAGAGGTTTAGCTCAGACTATTCATTGCAGATGAAGTGAGAGGCTGCAATTAAGGCATGAAGAGGTGCACAGGTGTGGAAGATTCTCCTTAAATGCTGCCTGGGATCTGAACATGTTGCCTATAAAAGGCAGTTATGAACACCAGCTACTCATTGAGAACAACATTAGTCTTCCTCTTTGAGTGCTCAGCATGTGAAGGTGCTTCTAATGGATAATCCTTGGTCTGCTTAATAACCTGGCTACAGTTGCTCTATGGAATTCCAACTCTGATTTATGGCTTTCTTGACTCTGGACTTTTGGACGCCAGACATCTCTTGTTCCTGACAAAGGTTGCTTATTTTTGGCTCCTGGGTGATCATAGTTCATGAATGTTGAGTTGTAACTGACTGTAACGGGTGCTCATCTCCATTACTAAGCTGAAGAGCCAATGTTGTCTAAAGATGACTCTGTGATCATGTGGCCAGCATGACTGCATGAAATACTGTCACCTTCCCACCAAAGTGATACCTATTTAGGTACTTGCAGTTGTAAATGCCTTTGAACTGCTAGGTTGGCAGAAGCTGGGACTAGTGACAGGAGCTCACTGCATCACATGGCGCTTGGGCCTCAAACGATCATCAGAATTGGCATCTTAACTACTAGGTCACTGTGTCCTGGTCACAGTTCATGGATTTTGTTTTTCTAAAACTTATTTATAGTTAGAGCAGAACAGACACTTAAGATGAAGTGGAAAGGGATTTATTAAAGTCAGCAACTGACCAGGGAAGGAAACAGCCTTTTCTTCTACTTAATAATAGCTATGTGAATGTCATGAAGAAGCATGTGAGTGTTTCCTTGCCTCAGCTGTTGATATGAATGAGAGTTCTCCAAGATCCTTGATCATCACAAGCCCTGCTCAGGTCTTGTAACCTCAACCACCATGAGAGGCAGAAGATCTGGAGCTGGCTAAAAATGTTTGCAGCTCTAAAGTTAATTGATTGGTACCAGGATAGTACTTCCCTAGTACTTCTAGGGAACTAAATGAAACATAGCCCTGTAAGAGATTATTGCAGCTGCTAAAAAAAGAGAGCAAAGGCAGCCAAATTCATTAAGTGAAAATAAAATATATGTTTTGGAGAAGGGAACAAAAACAAGCCCAACTGAAATCCATTTGCCTCTCAAGAGAATATTTTTGTTGTTTCTTTTCACCTTGCATTGTATTTCCTGTTTGCTGAAAAATGTAAATACACAAGTATAACATTAAACTGTTTGGTAAATAATGCTCCCTTTGCAACAGTTTGGGAAAATAAATAGCGATAAAACCAAATTAATGCCTGAGATGAAATAATGCTGTTAAGAGAATAAAGTTACATACTTGCAGCTTCAGCATTTTCAGTGGAACAGTTAATGAACAGAAACCCAAACTGATGCCTTTTGTCCCATCCCTACTTCCTTTCAGCGAGCAGAAAAACAACAACAACAAACACTCATAGCTAGTTGCAAATTCAGTTCAATAAGCACATTTTCCTAAATTTCAAGAGTTAATTCATCCAAGAAATGGGAAGAGTCCAAAAATAATCCAAAGATCATCGAATCACAGAGCTGGAATGGACCATGAGGTTCATCTAGTCTAACCCTTACCATGGGAAATAATTTGGTGCCAAGATCCAGTTTGAAGGGGAAGTATGATCCCTGTTCAAAGTATCACCAAAATGATTATAAATTCTACTCCTTGCTTTGACAGGCACTACCACTGATTTCTGACCCCAAAATTGCAACATCTGAAGATCATACCTGACAGCCCAGCATCTCAGCTACCCAAGGAAGCCTGAGTGGTGCCATCTTGGAATCATGACCCATCTTAGAACAATTTCTCTCTGGCATTATAGAGAGACCAAGAGACAGAACAGTTGGGAGAGAAAAAGATTTTATATTGAATCTCAAAAATGATTTATTCTAATTTAGGGCCTGAACAGATTGCCAGAAATAATCCATCTTGAGACCACTTGAACTGCCCTGGCTCAGTGCTAGGGAATCATGGGAACTGTAGTTTATTATGGCACCAGGGCTCTCTAACAGAGAGATGCATATAACATCTCAAAAAACTACAGTCCCCATGATTCCCTAGCATTGAGCCAGGGCACTTAAAGTGGTCTCAAGATGGATTATTTCTGACAGTCTGTTCAGACCATTATTCCCCATGATTGTTTCCTCCACTGAGTTTGTCATTTCACTGTCTCCCACATTCAGGTTTTTAAAATCTCAAGGGCTTAAATTCAGCAGTTAGTCTCAGTCAGAATACACCTATTGAATCAATGAGGATTTGGCAATTCAACCCTTACATAATTTAATGGATTCTATTGGGTCAATGGTGCTTGTATAATTCCATTGGTCCAGTGGGATTATGTAAATTCCATTGACTCAAAGGATTTACTCTAATTAGAACTGAAAATTTAGGCCAAGTTCTTTTGCTCCTCAATATGAGAACATTTGGATTTTTTATTTAGGAAAAAAAATCATAATAAAGGAACTAAAGATAAATGTCCCCCAATATGCATTGCTCAAAATCAATTGAAAGAACAGCTGCTTTTGGCACAAAAAAATCTCAGTTGTACTTCTATCCATGCAACTGTTAAAGATGAGAATCCTCTCAGGAAAAAAGAGGCAAGAGCCCTAATTTATTTTCACCAAGGTGGTTGAATGCAAACAAAGTTCAAGACTAAGGGCCTTTACAGACTGTCAGAAATAATGCAGCTTGAGTCTACTTTAACTGCCCTGGTTCAGTGCTAGGGAATCATGGGAACTGTAGTTTATTGTGGCACTAGAGCTCTCTGACAGAGAAGGCTCAATGTCTCAGAATAAAATACAATTCCCATGATTCTCTAGCACTGAGCCACGGCAGTGAAAGTGGACTTAAGCTGCATTATTTCTGGCAGTCTGTAAAGGCCCTAAAATATAAATTTAGTAAAAACCACTAGTTCATACCCAATTCTTACTCAAACAGAAAGAACTTGCGATTTGAAACATTCACCCGTGGGAGAACACATAATAGAGAATTTCACCATCCAAGACTAGAGGTTTTCAGATTTATAAAAAATACATGTTAAAACAAAGGCTGTGTCTGCACTTCAGAAATAATGCAGTTTGACATCACTTTAACTGCTATAGCTCAATGCTGTTGAATGTGGGGAATTGTAGTTTGCTCTGGCACCAGAGCTATCTCACAATGAAAGCTAAATGCCTCACAAAACTGCAATTCCTAGAATTCCATAGCATTGAGCCATTGCAATTAAAGTGGTGTCAAACTGCTTTATTTCTGCAGTGCAGATGCAACAAAAATATTCACAAATCTCTAATCATGTTTCATTGTAAACAATGGCTGGGATCTTGTTGATGTTATATGCATGTATAATTTTCCCTACATAAGTGGTTGGATCATTCAATGTGGAATGTCTATATTCAATTCAAGTTTATGGCAGCAGTGTTGCCCATGTTCATGGTCATGAATTATAGACAGATAGGTAGGTAAACAAAACAAAAAGGAGATAGGAATAAACTAAGAAACATGAATGCAACAGTACAACGGCCAGTGTGCAAAGATAAGGAAAATTACTACAACAACAAATGAGAAAAAACAACAAAAAGGGAAGAATGGGAGACCTATTCCACAAGATTCAAGAAATCAAGGGAAAGTCCAAACCAAGGACTGGGATACTTGACAACAATAAAAATAACATAATTCAAGGCCAGGAAGGAATAAATAGACATTGGATGCAATACACAGAAGAACTATACAAAAGAGATGACAAAATGAAGGACACATGAAATGAATAGCCATATGAAGATGAACTCCAAATTCTAAAAAGTGAGATGGAAACGGCAATAAAATAAAAAGACTATGAACAGATGATATACCAATAGAACAGTTGTAATCCACACTGACAATAGATATAGAAAACAAAATGATGGCCAACAGATTGGAAGTAATCAATATACATCCTCATTCACAAAAAAAGAGACACAAGAGACTGAAGCAACTATAGAAGCATAGCACTAATTTCCCATGCAAGCAAAATTATGCTCAAAATACTGCAACATAGGGCCTCGGCAGATGACTAATAAAGTCGTCTCTGAGGCAAGGAAGAGGAGGGGCAGTCCCACGAGTGGCGCCCCTTCCTCCTCCCGAGGTTGCCCTCAGAGCTGCCGGCCCTCCGCATGGCCGGCGCTCCGGGGGCAACCTCCCGCCGCAGTGTCCTCACACGCTGCGGCGGAAAAGCCAGGGAAAGTGCACTTAGGGTGCACTTTCCCTGACTTCTGAAAGGAGCGCTATTTTTGCACTCCTTTCAGGGACACCACCGGTGTGCCGCGATGCAGATGCCGTGGTCCCGCGCCGCACTGTCCCAGGGCGTCCCGGATGCCCTGGTCTGCATCCGCCCATAGACTCCAACCATACATGGAGAGAGAAATCCCAGAGGTCCAAGCAGAGTTCAGGAAAGGAAGAGGCACCAGGGATCACATTGCAACAATACGATGGATAATGGAGTTCCAAAAGAAAATCGGCATGCGCTTTGTAGACTATAGCAAAGCCTTTGACTGAAGAGATCATGAAAGGCTATGCCAGGGGTAGGCAACCTGCGGCCCGGGGGCCGGATGCGGCCCCTCGAGGCCTTTGAACCGGCCCAGGCTGGTCCTGCCGCCACCGCCGCCCCCCGCCATGATGATATTGATTATTGTTGTTATCACTTGTTCTTGGGGTTTTCTTGGCAAAATCTCCACAGGGGTTTTGCCATCATGGCTTTTCTGGGGCTGAGAGAGTGTGCATGCATATTTTTAAATTTTATTTTATTTTATTTTTATTATTTTTATTATTTTATTTTTTTGCTTCGGCCCGCCAATTGTCTGAGGGACAGCAACCCGGCCCCCGGCTCAAAAAGGTTGCCTACCCCTGGGCTATGCAATGCCCTTAAAGACATGGGAGTGCCCAGACATCTGATAGTCCTGATGAGGAATCTGTACTCAGGACAAGAGGCTCCTGGAGAGAACATGGAGAAACAAAATGGTTCTCAATTGGCAAAAGAGTCAGACAAGGCTGCATCCTATCACTCTACCTATTCAACTTATATGCAGAACATATTGTAAGGAAAGCAGGCTTGGACATGGAAGAGGGAGGAGTGAAAATAGGAGGAAGAAATATCAAGAATCTGAGATATGCTGATGACACCATAATACTAGCGGAAAACCTCACAGACATGGAACATCTACTAAGGAAGATCAAAGAAGAAAGTGCAAGGGCAGGCTTACTGTTGAACATAAATAAAACAAAAATAATGACCACAGAGAACTTACACACATTCAAACTAGACAATGAGGAAATAGAAATAGTAAAAGAGTTCTCGTATCTGGGATCAAACAGTGATCGGAATAGGGGCTGTAGCCAGGAAATCAGGAGAAGATTAAGAGTAGGGAGGGTGGCTATGAAAGAACTAGAAAAGATCCTAAAATGCAAAGGCATACAACTCAGCATAATAGTTAGGATCATATAGGCCATCGTGTTCCCTATTATCATGTATGAACGTGAGAGCTGGACAGTCAAGAAAGAAGATAAGAGGAAAATTGATGCATTTGTGATGTGATGCTGGAGAAGCATGCAGAGGATCCCATGGATAGCCAAAAGGACAAACAAATGGGTCCTAGAGCAGATCAAGCCAGAAATATCTCTAGAAGCCAAGACAAGACTTAGGGCTGATACAAATTTCCAAGAAGGGGCGGCTCTGGGCTGCCCCAGGAGTGGCAGATCAGGGCTGTGGCAACCACACATCACGGCCCTGGTCCTACTTTTTGCCACCCCCAAAAGACCAGCAAAATGCCACTCCTTTTGGGAGTGGCAAAAGACTGCCTTTAGAGCCACTTCTGTCGCTCTTTTGCACCCTTTTGGTGTAGTGTGTGTACACGCTGCCCCAAGAGGGCACCCTGATGCTGTGTGCTGTGCAGATGGGTGCACAGAGTAGGGGTGGCGTTTGGGCAGAGTTGGGGCAGCTGGCTTGCAGTTATCCTGCCCCAACCTCACCCCCAAGCTGGCCTAAACTGCCAGTTTGCATCAGCCCTTAGACTGTCATACTTTGAACACATCATGAGATAGGTAGCAGTCAGTGTGGTGTAATGATCTGAGCTATAACTCTGGAGATTAGAATTCAAATCCCTACTTGACCATGGAAACCCACTGGGTGACCTTGGGCAAGTCACACACTCTCAACTTCAGAACCCCCCCAATAGGCTTACACAATAAATTGGTAATGACTTGACCGCACATAACAGCAAAGGTAAGTAAGTAGAGAGCTAGATAGATGTTTATTGTTGTCTTTGTATGTTTTAAATCTATTTTGATTTTAAAATGGGGCTGATTGAGATTCATGGGAAGGGGAAGGTTGGCTATAAATGAACAACAATGACGATACCCAGCTGTTTATGGATGTGCATAGATATTAATACTCATTGCATCTTGCACATACAGATGTTTGTAGATTTAGCTACACATGTGGTTGCACAGTGTTGCAGTTAACTAACAAGTTGATACTATTCAACTTCTGTGTAACTCAGTGAGCATAAAATTATGCGCTCTCTCTTTCACGAAGTATCTGTATCAATATGCTCCACAGCCAAATAAGCATGGAAAGAATATTAGAAAATATTTTTAAAATGGTTTAAAAAAGTGAAGTTTAAGAAGCTGTGATGAGTAAAATATCAGACTGATAAAACTCTTCACCATTTGCACAAAATTCAATCTTTTCCCACAGAAAATATTATTTTCTGAAATTTTTCTATGCAAAAATATTTTTTCACTACTGATCATGCTGTTTCCTATGCAGAAAATGCTGTTTCTGCACAATAAAGGATTTTCTGCTGCTGAATAGACTCACTAGAACATAAGCCAGTGAATTCAAAATATAAGAAAAGGGGTTCTATGAAAACAATTAGGAGAAACATTTTGAGTGTAAGCAGTTTGACAGTGGAATGGACTGTACTGGAATGTGCTGGACTCTTATTCTTTGGAGATCTCACAACAGAGTTTGGTTGGGAAACTTTAGCTGGGAAACTTTAGCTGAAGATCCCTGGTGGCGCAGTGGTTAAATGCCTGTACTGCAGCCACTC
>CM034708.1:7654965-7690161 GCA_020142125.1 Phrynosoma platyrhinos
TTGGAAAAGATGTTGAGGCAAAACTATGGGTGATATTTACTACAGATGAAGCCTTCTCCAGGATCCAATTGAGTGAAGTGGCATAGGACACAAATGTTCCACAAGCATTAGTTTGAATGGCAGTGCTGGTAGCTAGACTAGAGATCACTTTGATGTAGTATCCCCATGAACTCCAAATTAGCGACACTGAGGGGGGAAATCCAGGGGGTTTTAAGGGATAAAACTAGCTTCAGGGCAAAGGTGTATGATTGTATGAGTGGGATAATATGGTCTGGCAATAATCAAGGTGAATGGGAAAAGGATTAAGTCATTAGCTGGCCCATCAGGTGAGACATCTAGACAAGTTTTGCCATTCTTTTGATTATGGAGGTGATGATGGTCCATTTGCAACTCCACAATATCTGCCTGTCTATTTGATGGTTTCTTCCAAGTGACCTTGGTATGACCTGCCTGTCATTGCCTAGGTGACACTTGGGGTACATCTGGGGTTATGTGGAATTCATACACATACCAAAATTCAGAAAAATGCACTTTGGCTAACAGGCTTCTCAAGTGTTGGGAAATATTAATGAGTGGAATTCTAGACATGTGAGAATCCACAGTTCTCAATTGATTCTGTGTGAAAAATTAACTTTTTAGTGGGTGAGGGAAGGCAAACATGAGCCTAAAAAGGGGAAGGAGAAATGGGAAGATTAATTGAGGATACACTTTTTGGGAAAGAGAGATCCAAAGATTAAATAGCTAAATATTGCTAACATTCTGATGTTTGGAGCTTGTTTAATGAAGGAATTATCCTATCAATACCTTTTTTAAAAATTCTAATGGACCTACACTGCTGCAAACGTTTGGCTAATTAACTTTAAAGCTTTATTTTTTGGCCTCTTTCATTACAATTAACTTTAAAGCTTTATTTTTCCAGCACTTGCCATGAATTAGCTTCTCCTCTCAGCTCAAATCCTCTTGCAAGTTCACGCTTAATAGACATGATGGCTAGGTGGCTTAACTGTTCTGGTCTCTTCATAGATCACCTGCAACTTTTTGATGAGTGCTAGCCTGATGAAACTTCTTGCAGCTTCTCCCATAGTCACTGGCAGGATGCATGTCTTTATGGTGATGCACACTTCACTGAAAATTAGATACAGATCTATAATAAGGGAGATTGCAGCCTGGGCCAAGTCCTTCTGGAACCCCAGCCTCCAAAAAAGTGTACCTGCCATTTTGGCAACCCATGTCCCAGTTCACCAGCACCTCCAGGTAGTAGAAGCATTACATGTATGAATGGAGATCCGTTGCTAGTTCAAGATCATTCCAGGCCCTGAGAGTTCCAAGCCAAAACCTGAAACTGAGGCTGCTGCCTTATTGCAGAACTAATGCAGCTTGACACTGCTTTAAATGTCAAGGCTTCATCCTATAGAATCCTAGGATCTGTAGTTTGTTGAGGTACCAGAGCGCTCTGACAGAGAAGGATAAATATTCCACAGAACTACAAATCTCACAAATATCTCACAAAACTACAAATCTCAGCATTCCATAGCATCGAGCCAGGACATTTTGGGTTAAGTACCAACCACATTTGCTCACAGCTTCTCAATCAGACATGGCAAATGTATTTTCCAGTTTGGAAATTAAGAGAGAAGCCTCCTTGCTTCCAGTCAAAAGCTGGATGCAGAGCAGAGTGGAGGCTTAGCTCTCATGGTACAAGGACTGGTAGAGAGGAATAGGAGGCTAAACAAACAACTACGGGGGGTTGCAGACTGCCAGAAATAGTGCAAATTGAGTCCACTTTTAGGCTTAGGGTTAGGGCTAGGGAATCATGGGAACTGTATTTTATTGTGGCACCAGAGCTCTCTGACAGAGAAGGCTCAATATCTCAGGAAAAAAACAATTCCCATGATTCCCTAGCACTAACCCTAACCCTAAAAGTGGACTCAGTTTGCACTATTTCTGGCAGTCTTAGACACTCCATCTGGAAAGTCTTTGCAACTTGAAGTAACCAATCAATTAAGCTTTGAAAACTTATGCCAAGCTAGGGCTGCACTGGAGATTTCCACAAATTCTTTGCCCAGAGCTTGGCCCCCTCCACCTGAAATGAAGAATTTGTACTTTTTTCATCTACCTAGAAATGGCCCATAAAAATGGAGACTCCAGCTCTGAGATCTGGCAACTCTATTTGCCAGTCATTGACAGCATGACCACATGTCCAGCTTTACAGAGGACAGTCCTCAATTAGAAAGTGTGCCCAAGAGAAGTTCTCTCTTTTGCTATGGCACCATCCTACAAAATCCTGGGGTTTGAAGTTTTGTGAGGCACTTACACTCTTTAAGCCTACAATCCCAGGATTCAATTAGATGGAGCTACAATACTTAAAGTTGTGCCAAACTGCATTATTTTTATTGTGTAGATGCACTCCTTGAAAGGCTGCCCTGGCCAAGTCTATATAAAGGCTCATAGGCCTGCTGGCCAAAAGCTGCCTGACCATTATGGCCAGAATATCTATTTGTATTTCAGTTGTAAATTCTTGTTGTTGTATGCCTTTAAGTCATTTCCAACTGATAGCAACCCTAAGGAGACCCTATTATTGGGTTTCCTTGGCAAGATTTATTCTGGGAGGGTTTGCCATTGCCTTCTTCTGAGGTTGAGAGAGTGTGACTTGCCCAAGGTCATTTCATGTGTTTCCATGGCTGATCAAGGGTTTAAACCCTGCTCTCCAGATTTGCAGTCCAACACTCAAACTACTGAACCTAGCAATGAGTAGTCTTCATGCTGACCCGTCAGTTATAATACCTCTTTCTAAATTAGCATCTATGCATAAAAATTAAAATATGCAAATTGTATGCACACTTTTGTTTGCTTTCTTCCCCTTTGTGTCTGATGCTTACAGACCCATCCTAATCGGTGTCAAGATTACAATGATCTGGATGAAGCAATGGTAGAACTAAGTGTAAAGCAGTTTTCTCTACCCATCTTGTCATTTCTGAGAACCTGGACACAGGCCCTGAATTCTGGAACTGAGCCTTCTCACATCATACTGTTCCATGCGCTTCTATTGATATTGAGCAATGGGTCTACTCTAGTTGGGATTCAATGGGCTTACTTGAATTGAGCTTAATTGACAAGCATGCAGTTTTCCATGCACTTATCCATGCAGTTGTGCTTTCTTTGATAGCGCATAACTATTTGTCAGTGCCTTCACTTGGTTCACTGGAATTGCAAGAACAGCCACAGTTCATTCCCAATTGCACAAGGGAACAATAAGCAGGCACATAGGGAGACACACTGTTAGGTACAATATTGGTATTCAATGGTGTAGTGGAATCACAGTATAACTATGTGGGTGTAGATACACCCACCTGTAGATGCAAGTATAATGCGTGCTTTCAGCCTATGAGTATATACATAGATGATGCATAACAATATTGGCAGTAATCCAAAGAAAAAGATGAACAAAAAGATATATGAAATCTTTAAAACTAGATGCATAAACTGATGGCCTTCATCTTTTTTTCAGAGTTCTCTCTCTTCCCCTGTCTGGGTCCATATGTATTCAGACAGATATTTACAGAGAAAGGTGACACATATTCCTGAGCAGGTTAAGAAACGTGGCCATTGCAAATCAGATTTTAAAAAAAAGTGCTGCAGTAAACACCCATCAATGGGAAAGGATAGGAAAGAAAGTTCACTCTGCTCTCAAGCAAGATTATTCTATCAAGAATACCTGCAGAGAGACAACCTCATAAATCAGGAGACGTCAGACACCGATTTGCTGCAGTGCACATAACTCAGCTAGATACTCATTAGACACTTCGGGTTTCATTAAGAAAAATCCATCAGCCCATGTGTATTTTCTTCCACCCCAAATATATTTCCAGGCCATTTTTAAAATAAGAAATGAGTTCGGAAAGCCATCACTTCAAACCAGTTTACCATTTCTTGTTTACCGAAGCATAAAACTATATGATAAAACATGATGAGTTTGCAGAGACAGAGAGTGAGATGGAGAAGGGAGGAATAGGTTGAATGAAACTCAGTAGTTGCTTTGGGCCTTCTTATGTTTCAGGGAGAGGCAGTGTGATGTAGTGATTTGAGCACTGAACTATGACTTTGGAGAACAGGGTTTGAATGCCCACTTGGCCATGAAACAAGTCATACTCTTTCAGTCTCAGAGGATGGCAATAACATGCCCCCTTTGAAGAAACATGACAAGACAATCCTATGATAGGTTTGCCTTAGCATCACCATAGGTTGGAAACTACTTGAAGGCACACAACAACGACAACAACATTTCAGGGTCTGCCTAAACCCTGTTTTAGGCAGATTTAACAAACCATGAAATTTGTTACAGAGTGATATTTCTTACATAAACCAGAAGTAGCCCAAGAAATGTTGCTGTCCCTATTAAGGGATGAAACGACACCTTATCCATTATATATAGAAGAGGAGCTGACTGAAGTGAAACTTAATGCAGTGGGGCAATGAGGGTAGACTTCTCCATCATGCCTGAGGACAGCAAGCCCATTGCCAGGTTCAGTACAGGTCATGAAGCCCCAGAGGTTCCTTCTCCAACTCCTCACTGTTGTTAGACAACTTTTCCAACCTGAAATGGCTGCTTCACTTTGGCTGTATTTACACTGCAGAATTAATGTAGTTTGAGATGGCGTGATGAACTGCCATAGCTCTATGCTATAGAATTCTGAAACTTGGACTTTTGTGAGATATTTAGCCTACTCTGTTACAGAATTCTGGTCTCACAGCAAACTGCAGATCCCAGGATTCCATAGGATAGGACTGTGACAGTTAAAGTGGTGTCAAACTGCATTGATTTTGCAGTGTGGCAGCAGCCTTGGTCTCAAGTTTTGGCTTGGAAACCTCAGGGCCTGGGAAAATCCTGAAATGGTAACCCTACTGGCAAAGGATCTCCATTTATACATGTAATTCCTCCAGGATTTTTTTACCTGGCGGTACCTGGAGCTACAGTCTATGTACTTTAAAGTTCATTGTTCAAGGCAAAGTGGACTGTCAAGTGGCCAGGGAAAGATCTGGCTGCAATTCTGTACAGAAAAGAGCAACTACCACTCTCACTGGAGATGGAGTGTGGTGATATCATAGGTTTGCACCTCCTGAAAGTCAAACAGCTGATATATGGGGTGGTATAGCACATCGGCAAAGAGGCTAAGTCAAGCTAGTAATATGGAGAGTCAGAACACCAGATTTCTTCCTTTCAACAGATTTACTCTATGATCATGTTCTGTTTTTGTTGTGTGCCTTTAAGTAGTTTCTGACTTATAGCAACCCTGTCATGGGGTTTTCTTGACATGCTGCTTCAGAAAGGGTTTGCCATTGCCATTCTGAGAGAGTGCGACTTGCCCAAGAGGGCAGGTATCCATATGGATTCTATAGCCAAGTCAGAATTTGAACCTTGGCCTCCAGAGTCCTAGTCCAGTGCTCAGACCACTATGCCATGGTGGATCCTTTATGCACATAAAAATTTCCTTATACATGCAGGTGTACTTATCTGGCTATAGCATGACATCTGTATTCTGTTCACAGGTGTGTAAACCAAGTTCCACAAGTGTAATTTGTTTGATGTTCAATTGGTCATACTCAGTTGGTGAATAAATATTAGTAGTTCTTCAATTAATTTTCTTCTCTATGGAAACAATGAGTAAAATTAACCATTTTTTGGCATAGCTTTTGAAGGAATCTTGCCTTGTTGGATGTGGGGTGACAAGGAAGGGTCAGCTAGGCAGGTTTTGTGATGCTACTAAACACAGAGTTTGTGCTGCACCTCCATTCCAGACTTGTTGATGATGTCACTAACAGGATCCCCCCTTCTTTACATACTAATTTTACAGACTAAGATGGCTATATCTTAGGTTCCCCCCTTGTTTTGAAAACATTGCAAAATTAGGGAGATGTCTGGAACAATTGAAACAATGCTAGAATTTTAGGATTATTAACCCTGCTTTCTAATCTCAAATTCTTTCCTTCCAGACTATGGTGAAATTAACACCTTTTGGGTAATTCTTACCAAAAATGAACTGAAATAAAATTCTTAAGAATCCTCAGTCTTTGTGCCAATCCAGGTATCTTTAGTTTGATACACCTACCCTTTGCCTTGTCAGAGCTGGCTAGTGAGGCACAGCATTCTATATTAGCTGTTTAAGATTAAAAACAGTCCTGTAATACTGAATTGTCTTTCAGAGTAATTACCTCATTTGGTTTAAATTAGCTCTGCACAAAGGTTCACCCCTGACTTGTGTTTATGAGGGAAGTGTGGAATTATTCAATTTGAATGGCAGTAGAAAAGATAACAGGGAGGCAGTTTAAGACTCTAAGTTGCAAGTCTTCTGATTCAAGAGATAGACCACCCTGACTCATTGGGAGAGGTCTCTTGTTGCGCTGGCCCTTTTTTGGAGGCCGTCGCCATGATTGGTGGAGGCCACAGGAAGTCCTGCCCCTTCCTGTGGCTCCCAGACAATCAGGGGATCTCATGAGATTCCCCAGCAACCACCATAATCTTGTGAGATTGCATAATCTCATGAGATTTGGGGCCTATATAAGGCCCTTCTTCACCTCTCTGCGGTCATTGCTAGCCAGGCACCATAGATTTTTGGGTCAGGAGGACCTTGGAGGGGTGGACAAGGGAGCTCCCTCCTTCTTGGGATACCCATATGCCTGTTTCCAACTTAGTTCTTCCTCAGATTTTAAACTCTCTCCAGACTGTCTGCAATTTACCTGGTAAAATTACCCTCTTCAGGGCGGCCTTCACATTGGTCTTCTTTGCTGCCACCTGGATTAGTGAGCTCATCCCTAGCTCCCACTCTGATACCTCAGAGAGGACCCTGCTGGTCTTGGGTGTGCAGTTTTCAGATCAGGGACTTCAGATCCACTTCAGGCATTTGAAGACTGATCAAACAGCCAAGGGTCAAACTGTAATGCTGTCATGGGCCCCTCTGGGCCAGATTTCCCCTTCAACCTCTTTGACTGACTATCTGGGATCATGCCCACCATCAACCAGATATTTTTTTCTGCATTCCTCAGGCCATCCTCTAACTCAATTCCAATTCAGGGTGTTGCCGTGTGGGGCACTGAAGAATTAGGGCCTCCCAGCAGCACAATGTCTTACTCATTTAGTCCAGATTGGAGCCGCTATGGCTACTGCATCTCATGGCCTGAGCAGTAATCTGGTGCAGTGCATCGGGTGGTGGCAAATTGGGGGCCTTTAAGTCATACATTTACCCTCGGGCTAGGGGGCTCCTGGCTTTCTGCACTGGGGATGTGACAGTCGGTTCCCTGGTGCTTTAATGTATTGTTTTCTGTTGAGCAGGTGGATATTGTGGTCACATCTGGATTATGGGTTACAGCTTGGTCTTTTGGGCTGAACAACATGCTGTACAGTTGGGCAGAGGGTGGGATCTGGGTCTGGTGCAGACAGTGCATATTCATTGGTTTGGGCATCAAAGGTGCTATGGGGAGCCTGCGTCCCATGTGTCATCAAGCTGGCTGCTACACACCCACATCCTTGCATACTTCTGATTCATCTTGGTGAGAACAATTTGGTCAAGACTCCAAGATTCCAACTGGTCAGAAGAATCATCATGGATCTCCACAAAGTCTGATGCCTTTTATGAGACACAGTGTTGTTATGGATTAAGTTCCTACCAAGATGAGCCTGGCCGGGAGCTATGAGTGAAGCGGCCATCAATGTGGCTCACTGCTGGGTGAACAGGGGCATTCTGAAGAGGCTGGACTGCATGGGGGCTTTGTCTGCTATACATGATCAGATTAGGTTTGAATTGCGACATCTGTACAGGGGTGATGGGGTTCATCTCTCTCTCACAGGCTGTGATCTGTATCTGGACTCATAATCCAACACCTTAAGCGAGTCACTTGAGGTGGAGGAGGGGATGTCAAGCTAGGCTGGGCCCCTCCTGTGGCAGAGTGTAGACCCCCCCTCATGGATTAAAATAGTTCATTAATCAATTTATTGTGATTTACAATGGATGATTGATTTATGATGACAGCTTGTAAATTATGGCCTTATTAACTGTTATTTATTGATTACTGGCATTGAGCTATGAATGATTTATGGCATGATTTATAGCTTGATTTATGACCTGAGTATTGGCATCTGATTGATTTATGGCATGATTTATGGCTAGATTTATGACATGATCTATGGTTTGATTTACAGCATGATTTATGATATGGGTGTTTACACATATGTCAAATGGATAACAAGTAGTGTGATTGCTTTATGACTATCGAACTGTGATTTATGATCCCTGTACAGATAAATAAAGTTGTGGCCTTTTATTACCCACTAAAAGCAAATGGGCCCCTTTGTGCTGGTGCAAAGTTCCTAGTTCCGCTATCTTGAAGAAGAAAGAGGAGAAGAAGAAGGAGAGAAGCAGCAGCAGCAGCACCAGCACCAGCACCAGCACCACCACCAGCAGCAGCTACAGCAGCAGCAGCAGCTACAGCAGCAGCAGCAGCTACAGCAGCAGCAGCAGCTACAGCATCAACAATAGAAAAACAACATGCTTAATATGCCATGGTCATATCTTCCAAATAGGTTGAAAGTCTGCTATTACCATCTTTGATTTTCCGTATTAAAGCTAATAAGGAATTAGGAAGCATATTATTTTAACACCAGGGTAGCTTCTTGCAGGTATAAGAGTTGAAAGATACCCAAAGAAACAGGAGCACTAATGACTGCTTATTAGGATAAAGAAATGCACTGGGGAGGTGACAATTACTGAAACCTTCTTATCCATTTGAAATATGGGTGTCAGAAATTTCAACATGGAGCAGATCATTTCCAGCTAGTTTAAAAAACCCACTTCTGGATAGATTCAGAATTGAATTGTGTTTACATAAATGTACATAAATACAGCTCATCTTCTCATTGGTTCTCTTGAATGATGCTACTTCAAAAATCCATAATTATGAACCCATTGATAGTCCTAGTCCCTTCCTTCTAATACTCAGTGTGTCCACTTTGTTGAGAGTGCAGACTGCATCTCCAGAAATTTCTGGTAATAGGTATTATATGATAATATGGATAATAGATGCTATTTGATTTCTAAGAAATTATGTTTTTAGAGGTGTTGTCCCAATACCACAACTATAGTAAATATATTTTTATTTATTTTATAATAGTCCCTGAAGACCAACTGGTGACAAGACTGAAATGCATTGGGCTTTTTATGATGATAAAGTTTTTGGACCATCAACAGCATGTGGGACCTCATTTCCTTTTACTCTTCTAGTTACTGGAGCAACAGAAAAATGTCTCCTATCTCTAAAATTCTTATTATTGTTAATGTAAGGTATGCTTTTCAAACTGTATCTTATAATATGTAAACCACCTTGATTGCCTTGGCAGAAGGCGGTGTATAGGAATAAATTATTATTGTTGTTATTATTATTATTATTAAACATCCCATTCAATAGATAAAGACAGCTATCACCTCACATTCTCAGTTTTCTCCAGGCTGAATATTCCCAACTCTCTAAATTGTTCCTCATAAGGCTTGGTTTCCATACCTTTGATCATCTTCTGCATCCTCACTGCAGAAATAATTCAGGTCGACAGCACTTTAACTGCCATGGCTAAGTGCTATGGAATTCTAGGAACTGTAGTTTGGTGTGATATTAGTCTTCTCTTTCAGAGATCTCTGGTGCCATAACAAGCTACAAATTAAAGTTAAATTAAAATTAAATTACAAATTAAAGCACTGTCAAACTGGATTATTTCTGCAGTGCAGATGTAGCCTCTTTTGTGGGCATCTTCCCTCAGACATCCTTAATTTTGACATGTCAGAGTTGAAAGATACTACCAATCCAGAGTGTTCAAATTCTTTTTCTCTATCTCTACAAATAGAAGTTTAGAAAAAAAAGATCAATTTTTTAAAATGAAAGAAGAAAAACTTGTTTTAGCCATCACATGATGCATTTGAAATCTACAGGAGTGGATGTAAAAATATGAAAATGTAACTCTGTCTTTCTGTATTGTTGCAGTAAATCTGAAAAACACTTCTTTCTTTTAACTTTTCTTCCACATTTACAGCTACAGAAATCCTCTCCTGATAGAAACACACACACACAACATGATCTGTGAGCCTCCATCACATTACAGCATTATGAACTCCATGTTATAAATACTGGACCAGGGGAAGCTTTATTTTACACAGAAACACCTGGATTAATCACTCGAGTCCACTTTATGTTTGCTTCTCCTGCCAGTAAATCTGTTAAAGCCAATCACCTGATGTAGGCTATAAAAGACATTTGTCTTCTTGCATGTCAAGAAAGCAACTTTAGAAACACCTTGTGAAAACAGGAATGGCATAATATTGTGCATTATTTACAGATAATATATTCCAGGCTATATTCACTGGAACAGAAATTACAGTTTGCCAAAAAAAAAAAAAAAAAAAAAAAAGGACCCTTGAGAAGATTTAAGAGGTCTAAGGAGGTATATCTGTCTTTAAAAGGTGGGAATTTCATCTTCCCCCTGAGTCACGGCAGATTCCTTTCAAAGATAGTTCCAGATATCTTGATACCTAGACAAAAAGTGCCCCAAGACTAAAGTATTATAGCACTCTCATTGTAGCTTAACTGCCATGACTGCATCCAATAAAATCATGGGATTGGTAGTTTAAAGAGGTCTAGCAGTTTTCTGATAGGGAATTTTAAATACTTTGCTTGTTGTTGTGAGTCTTCAGGTCATTTCTGACTTATAGTGGCCACAAGGCAAACCTATCATGGGGTTTTCTTAGCAAAGTTCTTTGATGGGGGGTGATGGTTTGCAATTGCCATCATCTAAGGCTGAGAGACTGTGACTTGCTCAAGGTAACCCAGTGCGTTTGCATGGCCAAGTAATGATTTGAACCCTGTCTTCCAGAGTCCTAGTCCAATGGATCTCTTTAATACCTCTCAAAACTACAAAACCCATGATTCCATAGGAGGGAACCATGGCATTTGAATTAGTATCTATGAGGGGTTGCAGACTGCCAGAAATAGTGCAAATTGAGTCCACTTTTAGGGTAAGGGTTAGGGTTAGGGTTAGGGAATCATGGGGACTGTAGTTTATTGTGGCACCAGAGCTCTCTGACAGAGAAGGCTCAATGTCCCAGAAAAAAAATTCCCATGATTCCCTAGCACTAACCTTAACCCTAAAAGTGGACTCAATTTGCACTATTTCTGGCAGTCTGCAACCCCCCTATGTGCTATAATTGTGTAATATCAAAGGGCCCCTGGTAATAATAACAATAAATGAAATAATCGACAGTTTCCATCTTTCTGCCCACTGATAGTTTTCTATAATTTGATGATCGACACAAGCCAGTTCACAAATGGCCTAATAATAGGACTGGCCCATGTTGGTACCACCAGAAGGGAAGTGGATTGCTTCCCCAAAGGTCAGAGTAAACAGGTGTGGTTCCCCAACCTTATCTTTTCAGACTGACAGATCATCATTTAACAGCTAATCTATGTCTGTTTGGAGATTCTTCTCATTACGCACCATTGTTACAAAATCCATCTTCTGAACCATGGTGTAGTCCCAACAGGTAGATTCAGATCAATACTCTAGTTAAGCACTTGTAAGTATTGGACTTTCAGGGTATTTAACATGAAAGAATAAAAAGGCAGAGTATTATTCTTTTAGACTATTTTATTAAAATAAACACATGCATACAAACACACTACACTACCATCCTGGAACTGATGGAAGATGAAGCAGCTACAGAGCAGTGCATGACTATCCTACTGTATTCCACGTTGCCAGCCTCATGTGATTAAATCCTTAGAAGTCCTTAGAAGCCTTATATAAAATTCTTAGAAGCCTCTGGCATCCTCCCCAGTACCCACAAGCTTTTCAGGGGTAGCTTTTCAGAGGATGGGCAGCATTGTAGAACCATTTCTCTATTTGTGTTCCTTCAAGTTGTTTCCAACTTATGACCACCCTAAGGCAAACCTATAATTGGGTTTTCTGGGGCTGAGAGTGTATGACTCACCTAAGGTCACCCACTGGTTTTTCATGGCTGAGTGCAGAATTGAACCTCCATCTTCAGAGTCATGGTTCTGTGCTCAAGCCACTATACCACTCTGGCTCTTATTTCTGCATGCTGAATTTCACAAGGATCTTTCAGAGGTGTCAGCACTGATGTATCATTTCACATCTGGCTATGGTGATGTAGCCAGATGCTTCTTTGATCTTGCCTTCTCCCCACAAAGCAAGAAATGCCCATGGGTCTGGGTGGGGTGAGGGCCAGAGGTTGTATGGCAAGCCAGAGGGGAGTATGTGGTTCTGCCTAGAATAGGTCTGTATTTGGACCTACCATGTTATGCTCAACCATATAGGATTGTATGGAAAATATGCAAAATTTAGTAGTAGAACAATTAATGGAAAAAAAGTTTTGCAACTAGCATGCAATGGTCCAGATCCACACTTGCAGGTTGACTAACTTGTATCTCTATTTCCTATCAGAAGGTGGCGTTAGGGGTCTTGGTGAGATTGGACTTGTAATCAGAGAAGTGGAACTAAGAGAAATGGGGAGCCAATTTGATTGAAGATCCATGATGTTGACCATGCATGACATGAGTGGTTGAATTTAACCCTATGAAACACAAAGTTAAGAGGTTTCAGAGCTTGTGTGTTTCTATACTGTCTGAGATTGATTCACATTCATTTTGCATCCTCCGAGTTTCCAGGAGGGAAGCAAACTTTACTGAAGAGCATGAATTTTGAATGATTCCGTGTCCATCAAAGCTTTGCAGAACCACCATAACATGAAATTTTAAATTGGCCAGGGACTTTGAAAATGTGTTTAACAAACCTTGCTGAATGTTTTGGCATGCCTGGCCTGATTCCTGAAATTGTAGCAGTCCATGGAATCAGGCAGGTCTCATTATTTCTGTGCAACTCATCTAATGCAAAGCATGAACCAAAGGTGTATCTGTACCACTTAAGCCACAGAACAAGACTTCGCCATGCTTAGTAGCATAGAAGCATAGAGTGAAATGATGTCCCTTTAAAAAAGAAAAAAAAAAGGGGAGGATTTGTAGCTGAAACAATGAGAATATTGTGGTGAGGACAGTAATAATGAATGAGTGATCATTATAATCAAGTGGGGAAAAAACAGTTGCATCTTTATAACAGGAATGCTAATACCAAGTTTTATAAAGAAAGCAAAAGTAGGCTCATTGGTCATAAGGGGAAAAAACCTGAAACCTATATTATAGGTAATAATTTTATCAGGGCATCCAAATGAACCAAAATGTATTCAGTCTTTTGTGATCCCAGCTCTCTTTGTCAAACAAGATGTTACAAGAAGTTGAGAGACTTGAAATTTATGACATATTGCTTGCATGGTGCCTTGGGATGGGATGAGATGAAAGAAAAAAGGCCTGCAGATACTCCATCATGTAGATGTGATGATTTCAGATTCATCCTTAAGTAGCGAGGATGCACAGAAATGTCACCTTTCAAGGGTCCCATGCAGTCCCTAGTTCCCCAGGCTACTCAGGGGTGCAGTTATGGGATGGGTGTGTGAGAGGGGACTGTCCTCCAAATGAAAATTCTGTTCTTCTAATTATCTGCAACCCACAAATATGCGACATTGCAGAGGGTGAAACACTGAAAATTGTTCACACCCAGAACTGCTCTATTTGTTGGGTTCACATCCCCCTGGTCAGTTTGCCTGCTCCTTGTCTTTGGATTCCTACACTGTATTTCTAACTTCTCAACTAAGGTTTTAAGATATTGTAAAGTTAGATATGTATGTACTGAAGGACAGTTTAATTGGATAGGTAAAATTCTTATTTGGGGAATCAATACTCTCATTTTGCCCGTCAGCCATTTTGCCCTTGATTCCTGGACCTACACAGTATCTCTGGATCATCCAAAAGTAATTTATGGGTTAAAAAGGCCTCCAGGGCTATACCTTTGTGAATAAATGTTGCTTTGGGGATGCATATAAAACTATGCTATGCTGAGCCATTTACCATTCCCTGGATGTACAGCAGTACTGCTGAAGGCTCCCCATGACTATTCTGTGGCAGATGTTAGCCAATTTTGTAATCTGATGAAGCCAACAGGGTCATATGGAGATTTCACCATCTGATATAAGCACTTTATGCCTGACTAAAGGGGAATAGCCAGACACCTCTACGACACCCTGCTGCCAGGCATGGAAAGGTCATTGTGGGTATAGAGTAGCTGTACAGTATGTTGGGGGGTACTTTTAGTTGCTGTGGAGGATGGAAGAGAATAACAGCTTCTACAGTGACCACAAATAGACATGTACAATTATAAGTCCACCTTAGACCTGCATAAGGTTGTTGTTGTTGTTATTATTATTATTATTATTATTATTATTGAGATTGGTATTATCTTCCACCCTCCAAAATGACCTAATCAATTCCCCACCCTGATTCATCATACAGATGTTGCAGCCCACACAACCATATGCAGACCTCCAGAAAACCCAGGTGGATCTCTGTTGATGATATAATCATTTGGCTTTTGGCTTTGGTTACACAGCCAGAAGTTTCTCTGCCCCCCTCCCGCTCTCCATCAGTTACAGAAAAGCCATGGGGTGGGGCTGTAGGGGTTTTGGTGAGTCCAGAGGTCCTAGAAGAACAGAAGGAGCATAATTCTACATGTAGCACTATTAGCCTACAGCAGCGGTTGGCAAATTACAGCCTGCGGGCCAAACCCAGCCCACCAAAGCCTTGTGATCTGCCTGTGGCTGGTCCTGCCGCCGCTGCCACCGCCACATGCACCATTTTGCTCTCCAAAATGGCGTTCGTGCTCACACATGCATGCGCATGACAGCTGGCACCATTTTGGAACGCAAAACAGCGCCGGCATCATGTGCATGCACTCGCGATGCCGGCACCATTTTGCATTCCAAAATGGTGCCCGTACTCGTGCACGCATGCGCACAATGGCGGGCACCATTTTGGAATGCAAAACGGCATTGGCGCTGTGCACATGCACTTGCAACGGTGGCACCGTGCGCATGCGCTCATGATGCCGGTGCCATTTTGCATTCCAAAATGGCACCCACCACCATGCGCTTCTGCACGCATGCGCATGATGGCGGGGGTAGTGTGCACGCATGTACACGAATGGAGCCATTTCCCCCCCCCCCATTCGGCCCGCTGACAATCGGGGGACAGTGGAACTGGCCCCACTGCCAAAAGGTATGCCGACCCCTGTCCTACAGTGTGTCATACAGTGTGCCATATATTTTAGACATATCCTGCCTTTAAGCAGGTCAGAGTAACATACATGATTGCTCTTCTGCACTCTTTATCTTCACATCAGATACAGCAACTGATTTAGCTTGAATAATACCAATAGTATATGTAATATTGGCTCCTGATGGTCTTATATTATTAGACACATTTCAATTTGTGCAACCTGATCATGTGGACAGGATGCTTGGAGAGATGAGAGCCACCACATGTATACTAGATCCATACTCTTCCTGGATTATAAAAGTAGCCAGAAAGGGACTGGCTGAATAGGTAATGGGAGTGGTGAATGTTCACTGCAGCAATGTAGAGTTCCATCCTGCCTAAAAGAGGCTTTGGTAGGACTTTTACTGGAAAAAACCCTCCCTAAGCCCAACTGCATTAGAGAACTACAGGCCAATCTCCAATATTTCTTTTTATGTGCAAGGTTCTGGAGCATATGCTGACCTCTCACCTCCAGCAGTTCCTATATAAAATGGATTAGCCTCATCAATTTCAGTCTGGGTTTAGGCCTGGATGTGGGACTGCAACAGCTGGATAGAAGGGGTACATCCCTGTTGGTTCCATTGGACCTCTCAGTGGCTTTCAATATTATTGGCCACCTGTCTGACATGGAACTTTGGGGCCCTGTTCTACAGTGGTTCTACTTTTACTAGAGAGGAGAAAACTCAGAAGTGCTTAAGGATTCTTGGTCTACCTCCGGCTACTGGCCTATGGGGTTTCTCAGGGTTTAGTTTCCCCTCATGCCATTTAACATCTACATGAAACCATTAGAGGAGGTCATCCTGAGTTTTGGGGTTCAATATTGCCAATATACTGATGACATCCAACTCTATTTCTCCTTTCCACCAGACTCCAAGTAAACTCTTATAGTGTTAAACCAGTGTATGTTGTCAGTAAAATGGACTGGATGAGAGGAAACAAATTGAAGCTGAATCCAGATAAATAAATAAATAAATAAAATAGATACCGTAGATAAAGATAGGCATTCCTGTTCAGTCAGAAGGCAGATCAGCAAATAGGGATTCAACCTGTGTTGGATGGATTTACACTCCCCTTGAAATGTCAAATTCTCAGCTCTTGGGCTCTGATTTGGCCAGGAAAGCTAAGACCTATTTATGCAGAAATACATTTGGTTTAAAATCTTTGTAATGGAAAGGGTTTGTAATGGGGTTGTGTTTTTATCTTTTTATTATGATTTGTGTTTTTGTGTTGTTTTTGTGTTGTTTTAATCTTCTGTTTTTAATTGAACAGCTATTTAATTTTAAATAAATAAATAAATAAATAAATAAATAAAGGTACATGAGACCAGTCCTGTATTTCACCTGACAACCATACACTATCCCTTTAGATACATCTGGTTAGAATGTAGAAGGCCTTCTTGGTGGCTTTTTCTAGCTCCAGAACTATATTCTTACAGCTGCTAGATTGGTTTTTTCCTTGTACTCCTGAAAACTGGTGAAGGATATTTTTTGTTTAAAAACTATAGACCTCAGGAAAGTGACTATATATGAGAAAAAGGATTTTAATAATGTTTGCAATGCTTATATTTGTTTCTTCTTACTGGATTTGTTTCTCAACAGCTTTTAATTCTATTGATAGTTTAATGACATCTTAACTTTTGTGTGCTTTTAGTAAGGTAAGATTTTGTTTGTATCTGTTTTAATTTTTGTAAGTAGCTTTGAGTCCCAGAGTTGGGAAAATGATAAGAAATAAATACATACATAAATAACTAAAACAACCTTGTTCTTTTTGAATTTAATATTCAATGCTGAATTCATGCCTTCTTTTAAAAGGGAAGTCAATTTATTCCCTATGTTCATTTTCCCTTTGGTGGCCAAGGTTCCATTGTAGTGCCTTTGCCTGCATTACTTTTTAATTGCCCTTTTTTACATTTTCATCACTATCATTACTTTTACAGAACTCTTTGGCTCTTAAATAATTTCGGTGTTTCACCTCCCTGTCCAGGGGGAAAAATCAGTTTAGCCTCAGGCAATGAAACATTAAAAAACCACACAACACTAACATATTCAATGCATTTGTAAAATATTCACTGCCTAACCTAAAGGTTGAAAAGAACATACAACATGAAACAATTGAAGAAATATGGCTAGTCCTCCTCCCCATATGCATTCATATGGCATTGAAACTTGGGACCATCCATGAACTCAATTTGCAGTGGGCGCAAATGGGAACTGCTTCTTCTCACAACAGCTGATGATGGATTCTACTGCCATGAGATATGATAATGGTTTTGAATTCAGGAGTATAGACTTGTCTGTGGTTATTAGTCACAATGTCCGAATGGTATTTCCATGTTCAAGATATAACTTGGAAAAGTTACTTTTGGACAACATTTTTCAGAATCCTTTAGTTAGTTCAGAGAATGGTTTTGAGACAACACTATGTTGAAGACCAGCTCATGGGATTCAAACAAGTGAAGCTGAGTTGTTGTTGTTTTTTTACTTTGACAAACATTGCTTTTTTTGGAGTTATCTTCCTAGCCAATGTTCAGTATAGGATATTGGACAGAACTAGGGAATGTGTCTCATCATAGGGTGTTTGATAGATTACAGCAAAGCCTTTGTCTTTGTAGATCATATGAAATTCTGGTTTCTACTAAAAGAAATAGGTGTGCCACCACATCTGATTGTTCTAATATGTAATCTTTACTGAAGACAAGAGGCCACAGTCAGGACACAATATGGAGAACCAGAATGGTTGCCTATTGATAAGGAGGTCAGACATTATATCACCCTGTTTGATTTACATGAAGGACATATGATATGGAAAACATGATTAGACTCAGAGGAAAAAAGTGTGAAAGGGAAAGAACATCAACAATTTAATTTATGCAGATGATATAATATTACTTGTAGAAAATAGTGAAGGCTTGGCATGATTACTGAGAAAAGTTAAGGAAGAAAATGCAAAAGCAAGGTTACAGTTCAATATTAAGAAAACAAAAATGGTGACCTCAGATAATTTTCATGCCTTTAACATGAGTAACAAAGACATTAAAATATTTAAAGATATCTCATACCTTGGATACTGTAGTTAAGAAATCAGAAGACTAATAATAATAATAATAATAATAATAATAATAATAATAATAATAATAATAATAATAATAATAATAATTTTATTTAATACCCCGCCCCTCTGAGAACAATCGGGGCTGCTTACATCATAAAAATCATCACACAATTTAAGAACAATTCCCCCCTCCCCCCCTTAAGAAAATATTAAACCAATTGCAATTTGGAAAGCCACTCAAAAGAAAGCAGATTAAATCCGCAAATGTAAAGATGTGTAATATCATTGAATACCAAAGTCAGAATCATTCAGGCGATAGAATTTACAATTTCAATGTATAGTTGTGAAAGCTGCTAGGAAGAAAATAAAGTCATTTGAAAAGTCATGCTGGAGAAGAGTTCTATAAATACTCGGGACTGCTAAAAAGCCAGTTGAATTTGTCTTAGAGCAAATTGAGCCAGGACTCTCTAAAGGTGATGATGAATAAATCAAGACTATTATACTTTGAACATACAATGAGATGATGCAACTCACTGGAAAAGACAATAATGCTTGGTAAGGAAAGCAGTGAGGAAAAAGGATGACCAGACTACAGGTGAATTGATTTAATCAAGAAGCCACAGCCCTGAGTTGGCTAGACCTGAGCAGAGCAGTTGATGTCCAGGGATTTTTAAAGTCTCTCATTCATTCACTCACCATAAGCTGAATTCAACTGAGTGACAAATAACAAGGAGAAGAAAGGGGAATGAGAGAATCTGCAGATGTTGTTGGGTCTCTCTGTCAGAACTATGCCTGCATGCATGAGTTCTGCCAGATGTCTGTTGGTAATTTTATATGCTTAGTTGTCTTGAGGGGATGATAAGCAGATTAGTAGTTGAGATAGACATAGTGGCATAGTGGGCTTTTGAGGGCTGTAGGCTGTTAGAGGTGGGGAGATGGGAGTAGATAGTGCAGTGAGTAGTTTTGAGAAAGTAAGTTCACTGGAATGCAAGGCCAAGGGAGGGGGATGGTATGGCTGGGAAATGATAGCTGGTGTGAGAATGTGTAGGAAGGGGGGTTGATTGGATAGGGGGGAAAGAGCTGTGGGAATAGGAGGTAGGTGCTAGGTTTCATGCCAGATGAGGAGGGGTGGAGCCCATCAGTCTCAAAGGGTTTAACTTGGCATTTGGTGGAAAGGGGGGGCAGTTCTGGCATAAACACTGACTGCTAAATTACTGACTGTGTGTTCTTCAATAAATTCCTAATTGATTAAATTGGCTGGTTTGATGGCTACACAGAGTTACTGAATTCTGCCAGGTCTGACTCTGATTCTGACTCTCTCTCTTTCTCTCTCTCTCTCATAATCCCTAACCCACGGCAAAGGATAATATAAACTGTATTCTGAAGATATCTGGGGATGCTTAAATGCCACCAGCCGCAACCTAATGCATTCAGTTCTGTTTCACAATGGCACTATCCATCACAAGGGCAATATAGTACAATTGATGTGTAACTGTATGTTCAAATATTTATGCTACAAATCTATGATGTAGGATCTCACCTCCAAAATCTGGTCAGATGTGACAATTGTGTTGGTAGGTAGACGCACTCTCAAAGCAGAAACTGCAGAATTAGTGAAGAAAGATGTATAAAGATACTGGTTACCCCAAGTTTTGTTTGCTGGGATACATAGTTAATTTCCTCCCCCACCACCTTTGATACAGAAAGGATAGCTGTAAGAGCTCAAGGATCTGGTTATTGCCTTGGTCAAAGCATGCTGCCTCTGGAGTGGCTTATAATAGAAGCAAAGAGAAATGTAGCAGTCTATATCAACTGTCTGCTCAATCATCCAGGGATGCTGTGTGTGAAAGAAACAAGGTTTCTTTCTACTGTTCTGGAGGATAGGACCTTCGTCAATGGATTCAAATGACAAAAAAGTGGAGGAAGGAAAAAAAAAAGAATATTTTGACCAAACAATAGAAAGAACTTTCTGAAGAGCTTTTGACACACACTTTAGGAAGAGCCCTTTGACAGTGAAACACAGTACCTCAGAAGGTGATGGAAGCTTCCTCAGTGGAGATTTTTAAATAATCTTTGGACATCTGTGTGTCCAAAATCCTTTTTTGTGGACTGGGTACCTTTTATCTCTTAGTTCTAGGAGTCCTTGATTCTATGAAAGCTGAACATGTAATGTAGGTGATCTTTTAGGTAACAAAAAGTCAATTGATGCCAACTTGTGAGAATATAACAAATAAGCACCTGTTCTACATACTCTATCTTTAGATGGAGGGGTAGATGTTAACTCCATCAATTCTTTGATGTATATTCCTAGGTTTTATTGCAGTGCACTAAAAGTAATGTCAAACATAACTTCAGAGATCTATAGGATGAAATTCTCAAATTAATGAGATATAACGAAGAGAAGTGCTTATGTTAACCACAAACTAGCAGTGATGCTGCTGTTAATATTTATCAAAAAACATCAGTCTCTGCTGCTGGAAATATTTGTACCCATGGGGTTCAGTATATACCAGAGAGCAATGTAAAGGCTGCAGATATACTATATAGTCCCACTTCAGTTTCTTTTCCATTCCTAATTGCTCTGATTTGAAATGAAGTATATTAATGTCTAGGGCAGGGGTAGGCAACCTTTTTGAGCTGGGAGCTGGGTTGCTGTCCCTCAGACAATTGGGGGACTGAAGCACAATGAATGAATGAATGAATGAATGAATAAAAATAAAAAATAAAATAAAAAATATACACACACACTCTCTCAGCCCCAGAAAAGCCATGGCAAAACCCCTGTGGAGATTTTGCCAAGAAAACCCCAAGAACAAGTAATAACAACAATAGTCAATATCATGATGGTGGGGGGCGGCAGCGACGATGGCAGGACCAGCCTGGGGCCAGTCCAAAGGCCTTGGGGGGGCGCATCTGGCCCCCGGGCCTTAGGTTGCCTACCCCCAGTCTAGGGAATCGTATTAACTCATGGAAAAAAAGTACCAAGAGATGCTTCAGATGGGAAATTTAGGGGCAAAGGTCTGAACAAATGAGAGCATTCTCAGTCACTGTTTGACCAGCTGCTCCGTTGCTGGTCCCAGGGTGACCAGGAGCAAAGGCAGAAGCTTTTGAAGAATTGTCCTCAGATACATCTTCTCATCATTCCCCAGAGATGTGGTTTCCCCACACAGCTTCATGTTGTTCTCCTCCAACATTGTTTCTTCTGCTGTCTGATGAAAGATAGCAGCAGCAGTGTAGTTCCAAATTGGCAAAGC
This sequence comes from Phrynosoma platyrhinos, assembly GCA_020142125.1. Classification (NCBI taxonomy): domain Eukaryota; kingdom Metazoa; phylum Chordata; class Lepidosauria; order Squamata; family Phrynosomatidae; genus Phrynosoma; species Phrynosoma platyrhinos. The sequence continues at coordinate 7,676,526 of CM034708.1, forward strand.
TCACAAGCTTAAGCAGGGTCCCAAATATGAAAGCTCCTTTTTGCTGTCACTACTCCCCTGCTGCCTACCATGGTCCTGAAGGCTGCTGGTTCTATGGTGCAATGGTTTGAGAATTGGACTAGGACATAGGGAAGCCAGGGTTCAAATCCTGTCTCAGCTATGGAAACCTACTGTTTGACGTTGGGCAAATCACAACTCTCTCAGCCTCAGAGGATGGCAATGGCAAATGCCTTCTGAAGAAACATTCCAAGAAACCCTATGATAGCTTCATTGTAGGGGCACCATAAATTGGAAATGACTTGAAGGCACATAACTCCCTTGTCTTTCTTGAGTGCCAATGCTTTGACTGAAGGCCTCTCCTGCCACCACCCCCTTTCCCTCACCACCCTCTGGACCTTTGCACCACTCCCATGGGAGCCACCCACTTTGGGAATCACTGCCTTGAATCAATACACCTGTAATGTGGGGTTCTTCTTTCCCCACCATCGTCAGCTTTACCAAGCATTACTGTCTTTTCTAATGAGTCACATCATCTCATGATGTGTCTAACTTGAATGTCATTTTGGACTGTGAAGTCAGATGAAAAATAAAAAAAAAGACAGAAATAAGAAGGAAAGACTTATTGTTCAGGGATCAACCAGAGCTTCACCTTTTTTCCTGACTGCTTCTGACAACTCAAACAAGACCTTGCTTTGCTCTTTTTAACTGCTCTCTACAGCAGGAGGCACTTTTCTCAGTTTCCCACTGCCTGCACTTCCTAGGATCATTTGGTAGCAATGCTGCATCCCTTCCTGTTGTGTTATTCCTGGGGAAATGCAGGAAGTGCATATCTTGGGAAGCTATGGAGACAGCCTTGCATCACTTTCCATTGCCTACACTTCCTGAGGTGCCCTGAAAACAGTGAGAGCCACAGTGAAGTAGTGACATCACCCAGGGATTCCAAGAAGGGTGATGCATCTGGGAGGAAGCTGTGGAAAGAGTCTGAGGCTGCATCTGTACAGCAGAAATAATGCAATTTGATACAATTTTTAACTGTCATGGATCAATGTTGTGGAATTCTGGGATTTGTAGTTTTGTGAGCTATTTAGCCTTCTCTGGTAGAGAGCTCTGGTCTCATAGCAAATTACAAATCCCAGGATTCCATAGGATGGAGCCATGGCAGTTAAAGCACTGTTAAGGTGCATTATTTCTACAGTGCAGGTGAAGCCTGAAATTACTGTGAGTGGCACATGACTTTTTTATTTTTTTAACATAAAGAGGGATGGGAAATCTTTGACTGTCTCCTAAAGCTAAGTCAGTTAAATGGAAGCCCTTTCATTTTTATCCTTGAATTTTGGGTTGAGTTTTGTTTCACACACCAACCTACCCAATTAATAGTCATGTACATTTAACCCCTGTGAGTTATAGGTTTGGTGGGAAAAGCTGAAGGAAGGGGCTGTAAGTGCTGGTTGAGTTCACAAAGAGAGGGAGAGTTGGAGAAGAGAGGATCTGCAGTTGCCAGGAATAAGAAATGGTTGCTTTCCACCTTGGATAAAGCAGTGAAATTTTCAATTATGTATCTAGGAGGGAACACAAGGGTATATCCTAGTGAAATTTCTATTGTTAAAATCTTTTGTTTAGAGCTTTACAATTTGCAACCAAATGTTGTGGTACAACTGAGCAGCAGAGGTAGAAGAGTCTTGCAGTCAAGTCCTGCTTGGGAATCTTATTGGATGTTTGGAACTTTTGGGACATTGGCTGCAATTCTGTATTATTGACTGAGGGTGCATCTACACTTTAGAGATAATGCAGTTTGACACCATTTTAAGTGTTGCAGCTCCATTCTATGGAACACTGGGCTTTGTATTTTTACAAGGTCTTTAGTCTTTTCTGCCAGAGTGCTTGCACCTTAAAAAACTGCAAATCCCACCATTCTGTAAGATGGAGCCATGACAGTTAAATTGGTGTCAAACTGCATTGTTTCCACAGTATAGATGCACCCTTAGCTACATAAACAAACACCTTAATGATGTAGCTTAAACATTGACTATCAGTCTTACCCTCCATCCTTACTTACCAGGCAGCAGCCACTGTGAGCAACAAGGGTATGTTCCCCTGTCAGTTTAGGAACAACTGGCAGTTGTTTCCACACACACACTCCTGTGAGTGATCTCTAGTGTGACAGTCAGAAGAGGGGTCCCTGTTGCAATTCCCCCTCACACTGGAGATTGCTCTTTGGAGGAGGGTTACAAATGCACAGTCCAGACTGACAAGGAAACAGGATTGGGGGACTTTAATGGTCCTTACATATTCTTTATATATTCCCAGAGAACCAGCATGGCATTGTGGTTTGAGCATTGGAATATGACTCTGTAGACTAGGGTTTGATTCCCTGCTCAGCCAGGAAATCCACTGAGAGACCTTGGGCAAGTCACATGCTCTGAGCCTCAGGGGAAGGCAACAATAAACTTTCTCTGAACAAATCTTGCCAAGAAAACCCATGATCGGTTCACCTTATGGATGCCATAATATGGAAATGACTTGAGGGCACACAACATTTGATTGTGTATTCCTGCATGAAAAGAGGTTGGACTAGATGGCATGTGTGGTCTCTTCTAACAACAGCATATAGTCTCTAAGTGAATACATGGTGAATAGGAATCGCTCATGGATGCATAGCTCTAGGTTATGTATCCATAACTTCCTTAACAAATTCTATCATTTAGCTAAATATATAGTTTGTTGTTCAAATTTAAGATATAATTAATTGTATTGTTTATATAATTAAAATACATATTGGGACTTAAATTGTGACTGTGTTTGCAATATTCAGCTATAGCTGGTCCCATAGAACCCAGAAAGAGTTGTATGTGAGTGTATGCATACCTTACCTCTGCCACAGAGGTGGGGAAATATGCCATATCTGGGGTCACTTTTATGCCTTGGGAACTTAGAGGGGTGGCATGGGCTACTGAAAAAATATCCCCTCTGAAGTAGTCAGGAATCAATTTCTGATCCTCCAAAAATGAGCATTTTAAAAAATGTTAAATACTATGAGAGATCTTGCAAAGTATTAGAAAGGTGCATTTAGAGGTTTCCAGGAACATCTCTCTCTCTCTCTTGCCAGAAAAAGATCAGTCAGGGTATTCCGGAAATGCCGATGGCCAAAATAGCTTCCTTGGGTGGCTGAATGTGATCCCATTGCTCTAAGATCTTTCTACTAATGCTTCACCTCTTAACTTTTCTTCTTCCATTTCTTGGACATTTATGTTCTCAAATGGAACTTGCAAAATATTGTCGTTGTTTTTACTGAAGTTTTCAGAATCCCCTGCCATCATGGCATTGACTAAAATGTAGCCTTTCCAAGTGCTCCCCATTTCTCCAGTGCAGTCAAATAAGCAAATGATCTGAGAAGATGAAAAATTGTGCGGTTAGCTCAGGCTACAAGCCCATTTGATTCTGCATCATTCTTCCACTAACCACCAGCCAGGTGCTCTGCAGTGCTGACATGACTGTGATGACATCTCCCTGCTATTTATCACATGCATCTGGTTCTCAGAATAATACATGGAAGCCCTATTTGGCTATTGTGGCTAATTGTTGTTGATAGATCTGCCTGTGCTTTTAAAAAAGTAAACAGCTACCTTAATCCACCTCTTTCTGATGCACTACAAGGAACCCTCTGGAGGTTTTAATGGCATCACCATGCTTGTGGCTTTTCACTCAGCTGGATGATAGCATTCTTCCTGAGCTTTGGTATGCAGTGGATTTGGCTTCCAAACTCTAGCTATAACATGAGGAACTGTCATGGGAACCAAATGATGTGATCAGTCAGCTGTGACAAAGAAAGGAAGCAGAAGAAAGGTGCAGATGGTTGGTGTTGGCAGGGAGGGATAAGGAGAGAGATCCTGTCTTGAAAAAGCTGAGACTTGCATGCTTTTCCTTCTTGTCTCTGTAAAATTTCTCTACAGTAATGGAAATGTCAGCAAATTCCCTGGTGGAGCTAGAAAATGCAGAACAATGAAGCTTTTGGTTGTCTCTTTAAGAAACTCAAAGAAAAACGGGACCACCAGGTGTGACAGGAAAAATGGGACTCCAGGTGTGACTCCTACTGTTTGAGCAAACAGACTTGCATACAGATTTACATGAGATCAAACTGATGCAAGAGGTGTTTCTCCCTATTATTATCCAAAGCAATTTTTACAGAAGAAGCAACTGCTTCTCAGTCTTGGAAAGACTAACTATCGGAAAGCCTATCAATAGGAAGTAGATTTCTATACCACTTATCAGTGAACTTGCACTCCCTAAGTGGTTTACAATGTGTAAGCCAATTGCCCCCAACAAGCTGGGTACTCATTTTACCAACCTATGAAAGGATGGAAGGCTGAGTGAACCTTGGAGCCCTGCCTGGGATCAAACTCACAACCTTGTGGGTGAAGTACTGGTGTTTAACCACTGCACTACCAGGGCTCTCAGGAGGAAGGAGAAGTGAGGGATAAAGTGTGGGAAGTTACTGGAGTTAGCATCACCACACCAGAACTGGAGACAGTAACATCTAGCTTGCTGATTCCACATATTGCATCAATGTGGGCAGTGTGTCACCAAAGGAGAGGTCAACAACTTCATGAAAAAGTAAAAGAATCTAAAATCCTGGCAACACCCTAATGGTACCAGAGCTCATCTGATCTAAGCTAAACTAAGCAATCAGGAGAAGGGTGGTGCAGTGTAACAGTGTAGCTATGAGAGTGTATTTTAAGTATGCAAGAGTGATGTGGGATCTCTGTGTGCATGTGTGCATGAAAGGCATTTTGAAGAAGAGAAATATTCAACAATGAGATCAAAGGTATGTGGACTTGTATTTTCCCATTTTCTGAAGGGACATCAATATGGAGATAGGAACAAAGAAGTGAAGAAAGGACTGTTGCAATAATCCAGCTACTTGGAAGGTCTGAGTCTGGTGATTAATAATATTTCACATGCTCAACTTAACCTGCATAGACCTTCTTTGATTGCCAATGAAAGAACTGCAGGGGAGAAGGACTACAACACAGATGAAATAGATTTATGAATAAGCAATACATTATTTTCTTTGATTATCCATTGCTAAATGTGTGGGTTTTTCCAAGCTCTGTGCTCTAACCATTTAATATCTTATGCATCAAGTTTCAGAAGCCTCCTGATGGGCCTTTGCAATTACTAACACATTATAACAGCACCCTGAGGATTGGTATTTCTCAAGGAGGAATTTATGTTTGCTGCTATTTTGAGGAATCCCATGCTGTACTGTGGTGCCCCCTTTCCCATTCCTATACTCACAGGTGATCTGTACACTAGTGTTGGACAGCGTGGCTCTGCAGGGATTATACCTTTTCAAAACAAGCTTTTGGATTGCAAATTTCACTGCCCCCCAGCCTAACAAGTCTTACTGCACCTAGAAAACCAGCTGGGAAGAAGGGTGTACTGGAAATATGTAATTTGAGTTTCTGCTTTCTATGTGCAGTCAGTTGTTGTTACTCAGAAAGCACTTTTAGCCCAAAGGCATTGGACATGACGAATGAAATGTAAAGACTCCTTGGGGAGCCCACATCAGGAGGAAAATGAATTTGGAATGGTAAAGAAGAAAAAGAATGATTCCCTTCATGCATGAATGTGTGCAGGGATGGGTGCTGTATGCTCTGAAACCTTTCTGTATGTCCAAAACAACAACAACAACAACAACAACAACAGTGAATTGTAGTATATAGGTTAAAAAATGAATTACTAATGTCATTTTTTTTAAAAAAAATCCTTTATGTTGAAGGATGCCATGGTCTGAGGCTGGACCACTTCCTCAGAGAAGGGGGCTGTTGACATAAAGGTTGAGAAACACTAAGTTCAGGAACCATTGTGGAAACAGTTTCAGTCCCAGAAGCATCTCTGGCCCTGTCTACACAGGCCTGGATATTCTAGAGGCAACCCAGAGTATCCTGGCCCTGAAGTTCCCCAGCCTCAACCTTCCATTAGTTAGGTCCACCACTGTGATGCTAGGTAGCTGTTTGCATGGATGTTCTGCTGTGCTGCCTGTCCTGTTTTGCTCTGGGCAAGCAAATCAGACTCACAGTACAAAAACGCAGCATTCCATGGAGTTACAATGAGAGTGTCAGAGCTTAGCAAGATGTTGGTTGAGAAGGAGAGGTAGTCTAGTCCGGTCCAAGTCATCCACAGTTCAGTACACTGACCAAGCAGACAGTCCAAAGTATAATCCAGAAGAGTAGTCCAAGCAGAGTTCAGCCAAACAAGCAAACAGTCGCAGAACATGGCACAAGTGTTGCTTCAACCATGAAAAGTTGGTTTTCAACAGCACTCATGCAGGAGAGGTGTTGCTGGATTGTTTGTAGCCCACCCAGGTCTCACAGGTGATTCCTAATTCTGGTATGCTTCCTATGTAAATGTTCTTAGCTTCTGTGGCTTTCTTTGTCCTGACATCTCTAGGCTGGCGTAGGCAAATGTAGGGTAATTTCAGTTTCTTAAGGCTTCAGCCTTTGGTAAGGAAACAAAAATATTGAAATATCAAAAATATCAAAGCCAAGCCTGTTAGGGTCTAACTTTAAATCAGAAATGTGCCTTTGTCTAACTATGCCTCCCTAAGAACTGAGACTGACTCAAGAACAACCAACACAAGTAGCTTAGAGTTTAAACAAAAGTTTACTAATGGCTTTAATCTATATTTGCGTAGAGGCTATATCCTCATCTTGATGGTGAATAGTTTAGGTAAAAGAAATCTTCATCTCACCATCTTTCCAAATAAAGTTGAGAAAGGAGAAAGATGGAAACCATGAAGCTCAGGAGAAAATCTTTGAGAGAGTGAAAATGTTAGTCCCAAAGGGGGAGTAACCTAAATCACATGGTTAGTTTGAATGAGAGAAGGAGGGAAGAGCTTGCATGAAGGAAATTCCTATCTATCTAAGAATGGGCAAAGAGAATGCAAAGTCTTCCTGCAATTTCCTCTGAGGATTATGACTACTGGGAATTCTGCTCCTGTGGCTGTTCAGGACTCTATGCCTATGGCTACAGATCTAGCACGTCCTCTGGGCTCTCAGGATCTCTATCAGAGCCTTCATTCTCTAACTCAGAGTCTATCTCAGAGTCCTGGGGTAGGGCATAGCACTGCCCAGTGTGGTGATGGGGAAGGTGAGTCATTCACTCCTTAGGTCAAAACGAGCCTCACATGACTGGGTGCCTCATTCTGACCTCAGAGCTAGTGACCTGCAGCCACACTGGGCAGCATGGTGGGACACATTTCAAATAGGTGCCCAGTGTTGGAAGAAAGAAGGTCTGGAACACACAGGGACTTATTTTAGTCTGGATCAAGAGAGGTATACCCAGGGTTACGCACTGAACATGCCAGATATCATATGTGCCAGATTTTAGGAGTGGCCTGTGCACTGTCCGGACTCCCTGTTGAGTGGATGGAAGAGGCTGGCTTATTTGACCAAAGCAGATAGGATCTATATTGTCATGGGTTGGAAGTCCCTAATATCTATGCTGACTTTGTCTGTTCCACTGAGAAGGGTGCCATGCCTACCTCTATTGGTCTCCAATGTCTCCTCTTTGGACCAATGGTTGTGGGACTTACTGGCACACCCAGAACTAGTGGAAGACTATTTACTTTTGACAAACAGAATGTCTGACAAACAACTCATGGCCTCTTTTAACTTCTCACAGTTTTTCTTCAGATAGTTTGAAGCTCGAGGCAACATCCTGGCTCTATGATTTATTATTTGGGAAAGCATTGAAGAAAAGGAACTACTACTTTCATGCATAAATTTGCCCATAAGTGGTTACAGTGTGCCCTGAAACCTTTGCTACAGTTACAGCAGCCACTATTACTTTTATGGGTCCTTCCTACAGAATTCTTGGATCTGTAGTTGGGTTAGAGTTCCAGTCCACTCCCATGGCAAAGGGCGATGAATCTAGCTTTCAAAAGAAACTATTCAAGGTACTGAACTCTTATGTGAAAACTAGGTTCAGCCCCTTGGATAATTCATTCAAAGTTTGAACTTAAACTTGGAGTGGATTTCCACCTCTGATATCAGAACCATCCCCCTCAAATGGTGGAAGTACAATAGAGCAATAAAAAGCCTCCCTTTATGAGGATAATGGTATTCCTCTATATTGTTGGTGCATTGTACATAGGTGGTGATAGCCAGAAGACAACAGCAGTGGGACAACAGCCATGAAGAAAGTAAAGTGTTGAAGAAATAGCCTGTTCAGAGCCTGAAGATTTTGTCTGCCTTCCATTGTTACAGCTGCATAATTGTAGAAAATATGTAACCAATAGTATACTCTGCAGGAAAGATTCCATCTTGTGACTCTAGCATCAGGACCACAAGGAGCTGACCGTGGTCCTGATCTCCCATGAACAACCACCTACTTGACTGCTGAGATAAACCAGTATCCTTTTGGGATTTTGCCTGGGCAGAATAAGGGACTATTCAGAAAATAGACCTGACACAGCTTCTATTCACAGGACTTGCCAAATATTTTTCAGTCTACCACCTTCTGTTTGAAATGGGATTGACACTTGGTTTCCACTCAAGCATTTTAGCTGTGAAAGGATTTTTCAAGCCTTTTGTATCATAAATTGTTGGTCTAGGACTGAGAAGACTTTGCTCTAGACATTATCCTATTGGTGTCATACACATGTATAAGATCCCCTGCAGAAATAGCTGGATGTTTTTGTCTGATGCAAAACATCCACATTCAGTTCAAGATTGTGGAAATGGAATTATGTATGCAGTGGCATTTTACACAAATGAACGTTGCATATGGTGCATAATGGATATGTACATGGACACACATGATGCTTTATGCATTAATGTGCATGTGCATATGCATTTGGTTATGCATTCAATTGTACACTTGGCATCTAGGTTCAGTTGCATAATGTTGCCACTCAACATAAGACAGTTTTTCCTAAACTAGGATGACTGCATCCTCAGGGAATGTGAGATAGAATTTTAGGGGGTGTAACAAAGATTTTTGTGTAAATCTGGATTCAGTTCTCTCTTGTCACTCAAGACAAAATCTAGGAATTGTCTGAATCCACAGGCTGACCTATGGATCACAGTTCACAAGAAATTTCCACATTTTGACAAAACCATGAATGAAAAGCTGGAGCAAAGAAGTCAATTGAATTTTATGTCCAGCATTGGGTCCAATTTTACCTCTAGCCATTTTTTTTTAATAAATTAGAATCTAATTTCTCAGTTTAGATTTGCATTTTATGCATTGAGTTAAAAGCTTTTTTTTTAATTTGTCCACCTGCAGCACTGTATATGGTTCAAAAATTAGAAATTAGACTTCAATTTCAAAGGTGAGATTGCTTTTGTAAGGGTGTGTGAATAATAACCAAACATTTCTTAGGGGTGTGGGGCATTGAAAAAGTTGGGCACCATTGACATAAGAGTTGTCTACCACAATTAATGCCAAACTCCAGCAGAGGTTTGCATTAATAGCATTATATCAGGATTTCAGTCATCAACAATTAGTCTTGAAGAGTTGTTGTGGGGATAAAACATGAGAAAGGACCACACATGCCATTTGGAGCTTGTAGTAGGACAGGTAGTATATAAAGGTTAAATACAACTACTACAAAGTGACAGCAGAAAAAGCAACACATGTATATATGCTAGTTTTAGTTGCAGCCTAGAATAAAACAGTTATTTTTAACTTTATGCCTAACAGTGTGCCAGCTAATGATTTTTGCTAGCACTGGGACCAGATCTTCTATGTAATCTGCTTTACCATTTTTAAATTGAAAGCACTAGATTAAACCAATTGCACATTAAGCAATGAGCTATACCACTGATATCTGGTGTCAGCCTACATTTTTAGAAACATTTTGCCATGCAATGTAGGTGGTCATTGCTCATGTGGCACCATGCTGTCTGAGAATGTAAGGAGGGGTTCCATCCTTCTCATACCTCTTTATTTGCAGTATGGGCTATCAGTACAATGATACATCTGGCAAAGTTGGCTACAGTGCTGAGATTTGAGATTGGAATGAGGAGAAACCACTGCTGGTGGAACTTGGAAATGTTCCCAGGATCTCCTGACTCATTCCATTAAGTCAAGAGGTATTCTGTATTCTATTTCCCAGGCTTCTAGGCAGCATTCAAAAGTACTCAAAAGAAACCTTAATTAATTAAGGCTTAAAGATAAAGTGTGGGCATTTTTGCAACCTCTTTATTGTTCAAATTATAGTGGAAATGGTAGAAGGCCAATAAATTAAATCCATAAATTGAAATCCAATGAAACTTTGATTCACCAATCTTTAGTGAAACATTGCTCCTTGAAAACTTCTAAAAATAAGTAGCTAAGGAATTGGTAAGATAAGGAGCCAACTACAACTCTGAAAACCAGGTTCTGAATCCCTGCTTGGCCATGGAAATCCACTAGGTGACCTTGGGCAAGTCATACTCTCTCATTCTCAGGGGATGGCCATGACAAACCCCCTCAGAACTGGAGAAACTACAGGTGAGAATCCATAAATTTATGGGTTTGCAATCATGTTCATATGTTGCTCCCCTGATGTTTTTGATAAATGTGTGTACATTGGGGGGAAATCATGATAAAAAGCCCAACTAAGGGCCTGAACAGACTACCAGAAATAATCCAGCTTGAGACCACTTTAACTGTCCTGGCTCAGTGCTAGGGAACAATGAGAATTGTAGGTTTTTTCTAAGACATTGAGACTTCTCTGTCAAAGAGCTCTGGTGCCACAGTAAACTACAGTTCCCATGATTCCCTAGCACTGAGCCTGGGCAGTTAAAGTAGTCTCAAACTGGATTATTTCTGGCAGTGTGTTTGGGCCCTAACTCATTCAATGGGGTTCTAATGAAAACATAAAATAGTCGTTGTGCCATATCCTCAGGTCTCAAATTCAGACCATGAGAGGATGAGGTAGAGAGGCCAGAGAGTGGGACAAAGGGCCCTTCCACTGAGACACAGGGCCATGAGAGTGAGGCAGAAAGCCAAGAAAGCATGGCAGTTTCAGAATAGTAAGACACAGAATTCACAGTACCTATCATAGCAGATCATTGGAGACAGGGAGAGGCCTAGTGTAGGTCAGAGCATTTAAATGCCAGATACTAATTAATCAGAGCACAGCTCCATGCTAGTAACTGACCACAAATTCCTTTAGGCAACTTGTTGCTCACAACCAGCCATTCCTGGTGGATGCAACCTTCCTGGCTCATGTTTCTCATTCATGTTGCCTGACAACCTCAGACCTCGCTTTTTTTGCAGACTACACTTTTGGATCTCTCTTTTGGACTGTTGTTTGGATTTTTGCTTGACAAAGACTGATCTGACCACTATGCTACATCATCCTTGCTGGCGAAGCACCAGAACAAAACAGCAGTACATGAAAAAATATGTGTACTTTTAAAAATTATTACAAATTGGCTTTAGTCCAGGAAGAGGTACATCTAGACCATTGAGGATCTTATTCCACTGTTAAAAACTCTGAAGGATCATGATGATCTGTTGTAGATGCTATTTTGGCAGACCTTTTGTGACTTCTCATGGTCATTTTGAGACAAATTAAGCCTGTTTTGGGATGCTTGCTGAATCACTCACAATGGCTCAATCAATCCCAGATGAGTGTTTCTTCCAAAACCAAAACAGTACAAAACAGAACAATCGAACAAAAAGTGTTTCCATTCCAAAACAGCGTGACAGTTGTGGAGTTGCATCATGTATTATAAAGTCATTATTGTGTACTTATAACTGTAAGTGTAAATGTCTACCTGTGACCTACAGTTAACAAGAATATACTCTACAGCAGTAAAGTGCAAAATCAGACTACCCTACTGTATTTGGCACATCCAGCCAGCATGATCTCAGCTCATAATTATCAGAAAAGGAAGACCTGGCATCTGTGTCAATGCTTCAAAGCTCTCACTAGCTTGTTGACTGGATTTCTAATTAAAACATAAAACAGGTAACACATGTCTCACTTCCCTTGTTTTGGAAAGCTTGTGTTGACAGGCAGAAATCTATTTCCATTCTGCTCAGAGCTATAACTGTTATTAAAATGCTGCCAGTTTGGTGCTGCCTTTCTCTGAAATGGATGGCATTTTTCACAAAGCCTGCTTTTCAGTTTTCTTCTATTACATGCACATTGGACATGAAGGCTATCTTAGATCGCTTCAACAGTTCATGGAACAATAGAAAATATTGCCAGCAGTGAGTTTCCTAAAACATAAGTGAGCATTGGGATTCCCTGAACTAAGATGCTTCGTGAAGGAAATCTTAGAGTGTGGCTACACTGAAGAAATAATGCAGTGGCACTACTTTAACTGCCACTTTAGAATCCATCCTACAGAATCTGGCAATCTGGAGTTTTGTGAGGCACCAGCATTCTTTGTCAGAGAAGCCTAAAGACTTTGTCAAGCTACAAATTCCAGGATTCTATAGGATCGTGCTACAGTACTTAAAGTGATGTCAAACTGCATTATTTCTACAGTGTAGATGTAACCCAAGATGATAAATTATACATGTTTCTCCTCTCAGATGCAGAACTGCAGAAATCCCATCTGTAGAAATGAAGAATTGAATACTTATTCCATGTTCTTGAAATATTGTAGGTTTGGGTATCATTTCAGTCAACAGTGACATTCAACATTGACAACCAACAGGCCATCTTGCTGGTGGACTATGTGAAGGGAGTACAGCCATACCTCATTCTGCAAAGTCATTGATAGAGAAGATTCTTCTTACAAAGGCTTTTTATGCCATCTCCCCTTTTTTTCCTTGACCTCTGCCTAGCTGGAGAAACACAAATTTTCAGTGCTGGGTTGCAGGAGAATGCTTGTAGTAAACAGTGCAATAAAATTCTTGTTGCAGCCTACAGCGGGTAAGGTAAGCAAGAACTGCCTGCATAATCCTTTACTGAAAATGTGTGAAGAGCAAAAGAGAGAGAAAAGAGGAGATCAGCTAAGTCTCCCTATTTATAAAAGTGTAGCTTTAGACATTTGGCTGCCAAAATGGAAATGATTTTAAAAAAAAGGAGACTGGTGAGACTCCTGAATGCATTTTGGAAGATTTCATGTGGTCTTTAGAACATTCAGATTGTTTTTGTTACCTGCAGGATTGGCTTGACCAAGTTGTTTCATTTCATATTTGTGATTGTTAATTATGAAAACAAATGTATACAGAAACATGTTGAACTGTTTTTCTTTTTTATTGTATGGGAATCTATCCCTATTTTTTCCATTTTATTTCTACTTCTAGTATCAAATGTTCTGTTAACAAAGTAAAGTCAAGGAGCACATCTACTTTGTTAACTCAGGTATTGTTAGGTTTAAATGGGATATAGAGTCAATGTTAAAAATGTTGAAATGTAAAAGATGTGTGTCTGTATTTTTCCTTTTCATTATTTATAATTAAGCCGGAAACTTTACTATAATTTTTTAACATTGTCAATAATTCCTCTATGTTTTCTACTGGGTTTGCTAAAGAAATCATAAGGTCATCCGCAAATGCCCTTAGTTTAAATTCCTTATCTTTCACCTTTATCCCTTGAATTTTTGAATTGTTTCTTATGGCGTTGTTTAACACCTCTAATGTTACTATAAATAAAAGTGGTGACAAGGGGCAGCCTTGCCTTACT
>CM034708.1:7743679-7753972 GCA_020142125.1 Phrynosoma platyrhinos
TGAATGACTGCCTGAGGTCAGTAATGGATTGGATGAGGGAAAATAGACATAAGCTGAATCCAAACAAAATGGAGGTACTCATGATAGGTAACTCTAATCCAGGTATGGAGATAAATTCACCAGTCCTGGATGGGGTCACACTTCCCCCAAAGCACTGCGTTCGCAGTTTAGGGGTTCTCTTGGACTCGTCACTCCAACTGTCACCTCAGATTGATGCGACAGCTAAGAGTGCTTGTTATCAGTTTCAGATTGATGCGACAGCTAAGAGTGCTTGTTATCAGTTTCAGCTGATACGCCAGCTGTGATGCTACCTGGAGCGACAGGACCTAGAAATGGTTGTACATGCACTGGTAACCTTTCATCTCAACTTCTGTAATGTGCTCTACATGGGGCAACCCTTGTGCCACATTCGGAAGCTTCAACTGGTACAAAACATCACAGCCAGACTGGTCACAAGTAAATCTAGGTTCGACCAGATAACACCTATTTTGAAATCCTTACACTGGCTACCTGTTAGCTTCTGGGCACAGTACAAGGTGTTGGTTATTACCTATAAAGCCCTTCATGGCTTGGGTCCAGCTTACTTGAAGGAATGCCTCCTCCCATATAATCCTTCCCACACACTCAGGTCCTCTGGGAGGAACTTACTACAGTCAATGAAAACTAGACTGGTGGTGACTTCTCAGAGGACCTTTTCTCTTCTGGCAGGCCTTCCCAAACTGATCTCTGTCCTAATCTGAACTAACTGCTCATTTGATCTAGCTCCCCTAGAAAATTGCCACTGTTGTTGAAGGGAGGGTGGGTCGAAGGGGTGGGGGTTCGGGGATTATTTTCTTATTATTATTTTTGTAATTGTTTTAATCTTTGCTGTTACCTGCCTTGATCCTCAACAGGGACAGGCAGGATACAAATTATCATCATCATCATCATCATCATCATCACCATCATCATCATCATCACCATCATCATCATCCTCCTCCTCCTTTGGCAAGGTATACAAGGGGATATCATAAAGTAATAATTATCACCCAGAAGCTATTATGGTATATTGGTGAAATTTCGTCAGTGTCATCATCACCAAGTGACTTTTTCTTTTCCCAAAAATGAAAAATCCATTGTGGGTCACCAATATGACAACACAGATGACATCATTCACAAAGTGGATGAGTGGTTTAAGGCATAATCTTCAGACTTCTACAATAACGGGATTCAGTGGGTCAAGAAATACTGGAGAAAATGTGCAAATCTGCATGCTGACAACAAAGAGATGTTAACAACTACAAATCAAAACTTTCTGTCAATTTCTTTTAATTATGATAATTAAAACTTTACAATATCCCCTCCTACAGGCAAGGGTGCATTTTTATCATCCTATCTGTTTAATGGCAAACACATCACACATAAAGCAGGATTATCCCTAGATATGTAGATGATACCATACTACTAACAGGAAATAGCAAGAATTTGGAAGGATTGCTGGTGTAAGTCAAAGAATGAAGTGTAAATGCAAGTTTTCAGTTGAAAACAAGAATTAACAAACAAACAAAGATTACAGATGATTTCCCTACCTTCAGATGATGATAACATTGAAATAGTTCAAGTTTTTCCATGCTTTGGTTCAGTCATTAATTAGAGTGGAGACTGAAATCAAGTAATCAGAAGACTAGGACCTGAAAAGGGTAGCTATGAGGGAGCAAGACAAGTTCCTGAAATATAAAGATATATCATGGAATACTAAAGTTACTTTTGTCAGTGCCATTGTATTTCCTATTTCTATGTATGCTTGTGAATGCTGGACAGTGAAGAAAACTGATAGGAAGAAAATCAAATAATTTGAAATATGGTGCTGGAGAAGAGCTCTATGGATATTGTGGACTGCTAAAAGGACCAATAAATGTGTCCTAGAGTACAATCAAGCCTGAACTCGCTATAGAAGTCCAGATTACTAAACTGTGCCTGTCATACTTTGTACATATCATTAGAAGGCATGACTTAATAATAATAATGATAATAATAAATTTTATTTTTATACCGCCCATTGGTAGTCCAATCCGGGTGGTTTACAACATAAACATTAGCATGTAACATAAAAGAACATTTTCCCTCCCACTTAGGCTAGGCCCGATGGAGATGGGCCTGCATCTCTCCCTCAGATGATGTCGGATGGAATGGAGGACTTACTAGAAAAGACAATTATATTTGGTAAGGTAGAAGGCAGCAGGAAAAGGGGAAGAATGCATTTCGGATGGATAGACTAAGGGGGGTTGCAGACTGCCAGAAATAGTGCAAATTGAGTCCACTTTTAGAGTTAGGGTTAGGGAATCATGGGAACTGTATTTTATTGTGGCACCAGAGCTCTCTGACAGAGAAGTCTCAATGTCTCAGAAAAAACAGCAATTCCCATAATTCCCTAGCACTAACCCTAACCCTAAAAGTGGACTCAATTTGCACTATTTCTAGGTGTCAGAAACCCCCCTAAATCAAGGAAGCCATAGCCTTGAGTCTGCAAGACTCAAGGTTGACAGGTTACCTGGTGGTCGCTCATTGTAAGGGTTGCCAGAAGTCAAAGTCTACTTGACAGCAGTTAACAACAACATTCTTCATTGCTGAAGTCGGCAATAAGTGGGCACATTGGCAGATATACTATCAGTCGCACAGTTGGTATTAGCAGAGTGACACAGAACAACTACCTTGTACTAATTGAGTATAAATGAATGCAATACAAGTATGATCTGAGGTATATTTTGCACTCCTGCATCCTGACTCCCAAGTCAAGATACATAAAAAGGAGGAGGAATTCCTAAACCCACAACCCACTGTGTGTATTTCACAAAGTGGCTGACTAACCATTCAGCCCCTGAAGCAGACAGCAATCTTTCTACAGCAAAAGTGCAGCAATGAATACTTATAAGTATCTGGAGCTGTGAAGTGAAATTTGGGTTACGAGTAATATGGGAGAAATGAAAAGATAAATCAATACTAATGCTATTACCTCAAACCTGAGTAGATGGGTTTGCATGTGTTCATTCTATGGTGACTACCACTGCATAAGAGCAGGGAAATGAAATTTCATATGAGGTATGTACATCTATTTTTCACAATATTATAAGACGTCTCCTTATAACCTTGTATATTTTCCAAGCATCCCACATTGTACTTTGTGGTTCCCATAAAGCCATTTCTTTTTCAACCAGATTTGTCAAAATATATATTAAAATATATCATCACAAATGCACATTTCTGCTTCATATGAGAATGGCCTTATTTCTTCAATCAACTGCTTACCAGAATAAACATACACATTCTCATAGAAACTCCAAGGATATCCTTTGGCAAATTTTATTATGTTTGATCTCTGCTAAAGTTTAAGGTTCTATCTTTTTACTGCAAAATCTGATGATTTAAAGAAAAAAAACTTATAAAACTAAATTGCCCATATCATTTCCTGAGAGTGTCACTCAGCATAATAATTGCTATATTATGCATCAGTTCTCCCTTTTGTTTTAAACAATACTTCATCACCATAATATTTAGCGTGCTTTCATGATGGAATATATCACAATATTTTTATGATTGATTTCTAGAATAATACTTTTTTAACTCAACCCCATTCCTTCCTTCCTTCTGCATTATGGCTCTCACCACATAGCAAACTTGTATTGCAATACTTTTTCAGTACAAACTCTGTAAATGATGAATGAACCATGAAATATGTGCCATACTGCAAGTCCCATTGGGACCATCTCACAATTTTTGAAATGGCTCCTTGGATCCCTTTTTGAAATAAAAAGGGATATGAGTTCCATTCAGAGAAGTGGAATCTGTAATCCCAGCATGAAAGCCCAGGTTCCAAATGGGACAGAAATCAAGGATATCTCCAAAGATGATTGCTTGTTTGCAGATCTGTTTAGGTTAGAAATTTCTATCTGTCTCAAATTATTTCCCATTCTATGTATTGAAGGGATCAAAGCTGATAAGGGACTTTATCACAACAAGTTGCTAAGGTATCACAATCATGTTAGTGTAGGAAATGTAAACATATTGGTTTGGGGACAGTGATTTTTGTACAGCTTTTAAAAAGTGTCATAGTGCTGCTATGGTCCCAGGTCCTGTCTTCTACACATTGACCTCCATAAACCTGCCTTCCTGCTCCATGCCCTTTCCAGCATGTCTTTTGAACTATATTTTTTTCAATATTTTCAGTTCACAGTTAGAGCAATTAAATAAGAAAAGAAAAGAAAAGCAGCCTACTTGACAAGAGCAAAGGGGTGTGGGGAGAGAGGGAGAGGAGCAGAATCACACTCAATTGCACCATATGACTATCACACATTGGAATTGAATCAGGAGGAACTTATCACATGTTAATCCTTATATCCAATGGCAAAATCAGGATTTGCTTTTAGGAATTTATATATATTTAAAATATTTTCAAGCCATGGATTGTTGATTCTGTGGATAAGGTATCCATGGATACATAGGGCCAACTGTATAGTAAATGAAGTTAAAATTCTTTGGTCATAAGTGAAATAGAAGGGATTGCCAGATTTAAAAACATAGCTACTTGCAGTGTAAATGACTTGTTGGAGCCTTGATACAATATAATTAATAGATCCCCCCCCAAAAAAAAACAGTCTAGGGGCGGGGTGGTGGTGAAGAACAAAGCCCTATATGATTGGAATTATTAGGTCTTTCTTGGCTCCTTGACAGTTGCAGTTGGAAGAGAGATCACTGAACAATGCCATGGAGGAAGTCTTCTTGTATTTGGGAATAGTTCTCTAGATGAAATACAGCATTACTAAATGTGCAAAACAGGAGGAACAAAATGGAAAGGGAAACAAACAGGAGAAAAAGAAAGGAAATTTCTTCTTTCTTTATAAATAACTAAGGAGGGAGGTAGATAAAGCTAAAGAGCAGTGCACAAATATTCTCCATGTTTTGTTTTGCAAATGAATCTCATTAGGATGTAACTGTGCCTTAGGTTTAGATCTCTTAGAGATCGTAAAACCTGTGACTTGGAGTGCATTTACAGTTGGGGAAGTGCAACACCACTTTAACTCTCATAGTGCATTATATGGAATTCTCACACAGAGACTTCTAGTTAGTCCCTGAAGCCTAGCAGCAAATCTCTGTAAAAGAGAATTCTAAGAACCCCTCTTTAAGGTACAAATTCCAGTATTCTGTAGGATGGAGTCATGGCAATTAAAGCAGTATCAAACCACTATAATGCAGAATAGACAGATATGCATATCATTTGCAACTAAAGGATGACATAATTTCATGTACCTCAATCCACCAACACATAAATTCCTTTTACCTACAAGAAAACATACCCAGGTTAAAAGAAATGTTAGAAATGTGTGTGTGTGTGTGTGTGTGTGCATGTGCCTTCAAGTCGCCTGCTGACTTATGGCAGTCTCATTAATTCTGTAGGCTTTTCTTAGGACGTTATCACACTTGGGCCAGAAAGCAAAAATAAAGTGTAAATGAGGCATTCCGAAAATAAATGGATAATAAACCTTAATTCCGCAAACGTAATTACCTTAATTGCGAATTTACAGTAATCGCATTTAACGTTCACACACAAGTGAGAAAAGCCCGTAAATGTAGTAGAAATGAGCTTCTTGCACATGTGCAGATAGAGGAATGCTCACTGGAACCATGGGAACAGCAGGGAAATGCTCACAAATGCGCATTTGCTTTTCACATTACAGTAAATGCAAAATTACCTTAATTGTGCATTTGCATTTCCTCCAAACAACCAAATTTCAAAAGATCGCGGTTAACACCAGTTTCTGTCCACTTTCTGTCCAGTTTCTGTGCGATGTCGTGTGAAAAAACAGGGCACTAATCCAGTTTCTGTTTGGGTTTTGTATGGATTAACCAGCAGATTTGCCCCCGTGTGATACCATCCTTAGACAAGGAATATTCAGAGGTGGTTTTGACAGTTCCTACACCACCTGGCCTCCCATTCAAGTCCTAACCAGGGCTGACCCTGCTTAACTTCCAAGTTCAGA
Source organism: Phrynosoma platyrhinos (assembly GCA_020142125.1). Taxonomy (NCBI): domain Eukaryota; kingdom Metazoa; phylum Chordata; class Lepidosauria; order Squamata; family Phrynosomatidae; genus Phrynosoma; species Phrynosoma platyrhinos. The sequence continues at coordinate 7,749,694 of CM034708.1, forward strand.
TGGGATTTGGTGCCCTTTGGTTCTTTAGACACTGAGACATTTTTATGTAGAAGATAATTTAGTTAATAACTTGGACTGGGAGGCATGATATACCTAATAAACTATCCCACTTAAGATGTATGATCAAATATATTATCAAGCAACATTATGACACTTTTTGTGGCAAGTGAGTAAGGAAAGAGAGAGAATTATATCATCTTTTTTGACAGTGACCTTCCCCCCAAATACTGTAAATTCTGTTAGTATACCCAACCTGCCCTGCATTATATTTGGGGTCTCAATATTTTCATATTTTCATATCTGGAGCCAGGCATGTTCTTAAGAGGTCATGATGACCTTTGGAACACCAGATGACTTTCCCATGAAAAGGACATGGAGACCCAAAGACATGTGAAGAACCCAGGTAATGCTAAGATAAAAGCTAAATGGGTCTGCTGATCATTCTGTCCTCCACCCCTCAGGCTCTTCACATATCCTCTCTCACTAGAAACAAAAGGCAAAGGCAGTAAGCTAATATTTCCTAACTAGTCCTATCATGTTCCCAGCCTACTTACCCTGGGGTTGTCCTAAATCCATTTGCTGTTTTTGTCACTCCAAAGTTGAAGATATCAGTTATTCTGGAATGCTATTTTCAATTCCTAAGAAGACCATCAGACCTTCTACAGTGCAAGATAGTACACCCTTTTGATCTCAGATATAAGTATTCATCTCCAAACCTAACCACCTTGAGCAAAGAGAGTACAGTGTAGCCAGATAGACCATTTTACTCATTGTGTCTCCCTCATATTCCATCTGAGCCACATCCTGTTTAACATGGTCACCTCTCCAGGAGAGGTAAATATTATCCCTTCTACGCTCCTAAAACTCAGCTATCCAATTTCTATACCTCTATTTTGGTTAGTTCTGGATGGTGTATCTATTTTATTTACTATTGTGTGTTTGGTTGCACTCTTGTGTATTTCTAAATAAAAATCTTATTATTCACCCAAACTTGGAGTGCTCCTCAGTTAGCACAGGTATAAACAGGTGGAAATGATCCTCAAATTATCCATCCTCTTGCCAGCTTCTTTGAGCTAAGCAAATTCCCCCAACAATTAATAGAGAAGCTGACACAGCTGACCCTAGCCATTCCCCAACTTTGTGCTTAACAATTTCCCATCTTTTCCTAAGCTGTTGTTTCTACTTTTGGCAAGGAACAGCTGCTGGAAAAAGGTGCTGGCAGCTTGGGATGAATTGGCAACACTAGCAATTTATTTACTCAAAGGACTTGTAGGAGGCTGCTCTCTCATCTTCCCATTCAGCCTAACAGGCAAAATTAAGAAGGTCAGGAAAAGTCAAAGTATCTATGACTACCAAGATCTCCACTGATGCATGCCTGCGTTGTAATAAATTCACAGAAGATTTTTTTTTTATCAAGAAAGAAGATCCTCAGGGAAAACTAATAAAGCAAAAAGAGCCATGTATACATGCATTTGTGTGTGTGTGTGTGTGTGTTTATATGGAAGAATTACAATCATGTTATGGACTGTCCCATTCTATCCAGAGAACCTGAAGGGTTAACAATATTTTAAAGAAAGCATATGTCTTACTTTTATTGGGATGTTTTAACACTGGTTTTCATTTTTAGAGTATTAAATCAATATTAAATTATTAATAGAAATTAATACGATTTAATTAATATGATTTATTTAAAATATTGTGACTAAGATTCTACGTCATTGATGTAGTTGTGATGATGGAGCACCATCATTGTAGTTACATCTGATGATACCCTACCTCCCATAGACTACCATTGCATCCTGACAACACTCTAATGAGCGCTGGAGATCAGGGTGCTGGGAAATTATGTTTTCAGTGCTCTCCTGGTTGTAGGACACATGAGAATAAGGTGCTGGAGAGACCTCTTGAGGTCCTGCCACTACTACTTTTCTCAAAGAGTTCCACAATTACAAGAGTACTGAAGACATAATTTCCCAGCACTCTGATTTCTGGTGTCTTAGAAATGTTTGAGCTGGGTCACTGTGTGTATATATATATGTGCCTTCAAGTCACCTGTCAACTTATGGTGAGGCTATGCATTGCATATGGTTTTCTTCACCAAAGGATACTCAGAGGTGGTTTTGCCAACTCTTTCTTCTGAAAGATGGTCTACAGCACCTGGGATTCATTTGCTGTCTTGTATCCAAATACTAACCAGAGCTGATCCTACTTAGCTTCCAAGATCAGATGGGATATGGTGCCTTTAGGGTCACTGACAGGCTTCAAGAGTATTTTTTGGAGAGTGGTGGTGGTGACATTTGATAACTACATTATGACACTGTGAGTTCAGTTTACAATCCCTCAACTGCTGAACAGGATGTCAGCCAATAATATCAAGAGAACAATATATTATACAATAAAACAGCAATTGTTATTGTTAACTGCTGTCAAGTTGACTTCAGCTTACAGCAGTCCCATGAGTGAGAGACCTCCAAGTCAGCCTGTCATAAACAGCTCTACTTAGGTCTCACATCCTCAGGGCTGTGGTTTCCTTGATTGTGTCTATCCATCCAGAATGCAGTCTTCTTCTTTTTTTGATGCTTTCTACCTTACCATGCATTATTGCCTTTTCTAGTGACTCATGCCTTCTCATACAACAACAACAACAATTCCTTAAACTTACAGAAATCACTAGAGTTAACAAAAATTGTCTGAATACAAATTAGTTGATCTCAACTACAGTAGACCTATCACTTCTATTGTTGAATTATTAGTTAACACATAGGTATTGGTTTTGTTAGGAGTAGCAATAGGATTCAGGTGTATGTTAATGAGAAATCTACTAGGGCAGGTATGTCTTCAGCTGACAGCAGAAACAGTGCTTCTTGGGTAGAATTATCTAGGTAGGCAAAACTTAGTGGGAGCTATTAAGAAAATTGAGGTGATCAATAAGATAGATGCCATACTGAACCCTGCAAGAATCTTGCTGTATTTATATGAAAGAAATTGGATAACTGATAATTATAATGTAACATTTAACTGATAGCACAAAAAATAGCTAGAGGAGTATCAAAAATGACTGTGAAAATTAAATCTTGGGATTTTATTAATTCTGTTATAATACACAAGTGGAAAATAGTGGGAAATAATACTAATAATTACAAAAAAAATAGTGGAAGACAGAGAGTCATTTTGAGGAAGAGAATTCCCTTTAGGATGCTTTCTGGAAAGAGATCAAATATTATACTTGCATGCAAGTAAAAGATTTTATGTAATGCCATATGCAAATACACTCAGCCCTTAACTTCTCAAGGGTCGGGAACCCCCTGCTGTTGATTAAGAACATTTCTTGATGGAGCTATAAATATGGAACATTACTCTGATTAATTTATCATCCTTCTGTTGCAGAACTGTATTCAAAAGTGAATCAGTACCCTTGTTTGACATTGCATAAGAAAGAAGGGATGACATGACACATACCACAGGGGTTCCTGCTAAAGAAAATGACTAATAACAACCATGGAATTGTCGTCTTAGATCCATGGTGGGACTTATTCATACCGAATGTTGCATGCAGATCCTCAAGGCTGCTTTCAAATTGGATCCCTCTAAAATCCTCTTCATATGATTTTTAAATTGTTTCTTCTTCTTTTCCTTCACATTCAGTTCTATGGCCCTATATTTTAATTTTTCTCACTAATATAGGGCACTTAGACCTTCTAAGAGATTTTCCTCCACTATTGTTTTTCTTGTCCCCAAGTCATCAGCCATATTGACTCCAAAGTACCCATTTCCCTGTTGCTGCGCACATGTATTTTTATTATTTTTATTATTATTATTTATAGACCATATCTAAAGATTTCTTCTGAGGCCAAACTGAGTCTCTGTTAACCACAGAGAAGCTGTAATGATTTTTTACATTCCAAGGTGGATTCTGCCATCAATCATCCTTCCCTCTCTTGATCCCTAGGTAGTGTTTTCATTTTGTCTTTCCCATTATTCCCTGGATCAAGAGGTTCAGTGCTATCTCCTGTGGCTTGAAAAGCAACAAGGGCCTTTTATCTCCCTAAAACAGTTAATCAGTTCATCTGTACAGGGATGTCTCTATGACCTCCCAACTTTTATTTGCTAAATGACTACTGTTTTGGCAATTTCCACTGCTGTTTGCAGTTCTGTTCTCTCTGGCTATTCTGATTATAGCCCTTACCCACTTGAGTTTATCTACCATATTTTCTGGTATATAAGACGACTGGGCATATAAGACGACCCCCAACTTTTCCGGTCAAAATATAGAGTTTGG